>VZSR01002340.1:10078934-10090872 GCA_013398615.1 Brachypodius melanocephalos
ATAATATATAATAATATAATATATATATAAATACTTGTGTGTGCAAGGGCAGATAAAATAGCAGGAAAATATTAGGGCTTCAACCGACACTACTTATTTAGGTACACTCATCTCTTTTTTTTTAATATAGATGCTTTCATTTTAAAACACTAAGTAAATTTCTTGAATTATATGATAGGAAAAGAAAGATATTTAAAGTGACTCAAAAATTACACATAATTTTGTTCTGAAACAAGACAGGATTCAAATGAGTCTCAACAGCAGAACTCTTCAGTCAGGTCATGACTTTTCCCAAAGTCACCTCTCAGAATATAATTGTACTTTAAGTACTGTTCAACCCACTTATGTCTCTTGGTTTGGGGTTTGTTTTTCTTTTTTCTTTTTTTTTTTTTTTTTAATTGCATAACATTTTGTGGCTTTCAGCTTACAATTCTCCTTGAGAGACTGAACTTAAATCAAAAAAAACAGATTTATTTCTTGCTTCTTAAGCTCTGTCCCTGACAATTACTGATAAACAAAATCAGGAAAATATTGACTAGACCAAAGTTCCTTTTCAAAGCCACTGTTTGCAGTCAAGAGGTAATTAATTCCCTCTATGGATTCAGAGCTCCTGGGTAGAGGGTGGGAAATTAAGTTATTAGCAAGGCTGTTAATGTAAATTTTTAATTTACCAACACTGCTTGCTAAGAACTGCATACTATTAGGGATATGAAAAATATTTTGCCTATAAATCTGAAATATTTTCATTTAGCTTTTGCTTTAATGGCTCCTTACTTCTCAGCCTTGTTATGAATATGCAAATAGGAAAGCAAGCTTATATAAGCAGTGACCATGATTTATACAGCCAGGAACATTTTCCAGTAGAAACAATGGATTTGTTTTAGAATTTAAGAGATAAGGTTAGTGGAGGTAAGGAAAGGAAGCCAGCAGGAAGAGGATATATTATAGTGTTTTGAATATGTAGGGTTGAATATTCTGTAGTGACAATGAACAACATGAAAGCTTTTTAAGAAACCACCCTGGAAGTTACTCTGTCAGCTTAGGATTCTACAGATGGATCTTTTTGCTGTCTGATGGATAGAGACCTGTTCAGAAAAAAAAAAAATCAAATTTACATGGACACTGCTTATGGAGTGGCCCATGACCTCTTTACTGACCATTAGTTTATAAAACATAATTTTGGTGAATACCTGAATTCTTAGGAAAGGCAAGGTCCTGCAGAAACATACAGGGCATATTTAAATTCAATCACTGAAACTAGTGTCACTCATTGTGGTGAGAGTCTTCTTTCCTATTAGATGGCTCTTCTTTCCTATTGATGGCTTTACACAGCAAGGATAAATTGGTATAACACATATCAGATAGCAGAGACTGAAAGAAGCATTTCTTCTACCTTTCTAAACCCTTTTTAATATAAAAACAAACGCTGGATAAAAACAAGAAACCTCAAGAATTAATTAGTTGTAGTGTGTCTGAACACTAGTCTGAAACAACACTTAGCACTTAGAGGAGCAAAATACTTCCCAGATTTGGGATAACTCTAAAGGAGCTCATTTGAGAAAGCTGGAGCTGAAATTATCGTTTCTTTTTGGTATCAAGACCCTCATTACTGTGCTGGGTATCTTGTGGGTGGCTCACTGCTTATCTGAGTGTCTCCATTTAATTAAGCACTGTACAGTGTTGGTACAACTGAGATGTAATCTCAGGCCCCAGGTCCTGACTCAGAGCATATTAATGTCACTGCAAAGGCTCCCATCAGCCCTGATGGGTTTAGGTTGGGCCATAAATTAGTTGGAAACCATGACAAAAACCTTCCTGAACTTGTCACAGAGTTTCCAAGTCACGAGACACACAGATATTTGGTCCTTAAAACACAGGAGTGGCTTTCATTGAAAAGAAATCCTTCATTCTGCTTAAAGTATATCTCAACACTATCCAGTTTCCTATATTCTGAATAACTACTGATATAAGAAAAATGAGGAGCAATATAGCTACAAGGAATAGAAAGCAGTTATAAATTGTCATATGTCAAAACAGAAAGCAAGACGTCTACATTACTTAAAAAGGTGTTCACTGAAGTACCATATTAAAAAAAAAAGTGGCAAAGGAAATAACCCAAATAAAAAGATGGACTGAGCCTCTCACATGCATGTTTCTGCTCACTCCTATCACATTCTTTTGTCCCTTTCCCTTATCTGATAAATCATCCCAGGCCTTATCCTCTGTTCTGCCTTCCCCAAAGCATCATTTTTCCTTGCCATAAAATTTGACAAACAATGATCCACGTGGCCTGAGTCCCTGGAGAGGGAAGGGAGATCCCCTGGAGCACAGCCAAGCCCTTGGGAAGAGGAGCCACCAGGAGAGGAGCAGGTCACAGGGGGCACCTCGGGGGGAGATGTTTTCCCAGGGATCCATGGACGTGGACACTGAGCAGGGCTGGAGGAAAGCACCTGGCCCGAAGAATCCAGCTTGGTCACAACCTGGGGTTTGTCTCATCTACTGCAGTTTGAATTTTCTCCCTTTTTAAAGTTCTTTTGTTAATAGTCTAAGAGCTTTAGCTGGTTTGAGTTCTCATAACTACTCCTAACAATTTTTTTCTAAAGTCATATACTAGAAATGAGTAATTTATTACATACTTTTGCCAAGAATGACCCACCAAAGATTTTACATTTCTACATTTCTTCCTCCTTTCCCTTAACCTTCTCCCCCTTTTTAAGTGTAGAAAATAGAGGTAGGGAAGGAAGAGAATTAGCAAAGCACTGAAAGCCAGACAAGGAAAAGAATTTTTGTCACTTGGGTAGGAAAGTGAAAAATGGTTACAAGCCTCCCTTGAATGACATTGAATGCTTCAGTTAAAATGCAGTTACCATTTGTCAAAAGCTCTGGCTTCAGAGCATTCTTTTGATGTATCAACTGCAAAGATATTCATTTAAATAGCATGCAAATTTCTAAGCAATCACAACAGAAGAGTGAGTAAAAATTCAAATTTTAAAATCCATCATTTTTGCTGAGTGTCATTTACTCAGCTGGTGGCTCACTTTGGATTCTGGCCAGTGACTATTAGTGCCTGGCTTTCACAGATTCTCTGGTGATAAGAGACTTGAGCTGCTGACCCGAAGAAGCAGACAGGGTCCCCAGAGTGTGGTGACACTGCAGCTTTTGATTGCTTCCAGTTATCACCAGGCTGCACTGATCAGAAACAGGCTGTGGAAAATTGCTCTCTGTGCTGAGCTGGCCAGAGAGGGGACAGGTACAAACCACTGCTGCCCTGTAAAGAAAACAGTGATTTATTTGGTCAAGTATTGGCTTCTTCTGCTGACATTGAGCGCCCCAGGGACTGCAGGCAGGGGGAGAAATCATTAATCATCAGGACAAGGAGGTGCAGGCGTCTGCAGCTCTTGTGTACACAAAGCCAGAAGTCTTTGGCCTCGTGCTGACTGGAGAAAACACTCAGTTGTAGTTCTTGGCCTCCTGTCTTTTGCTTTGACTGAGGTTCATGGCAAAATTTAAAATAAAGCCCCCCAAAAAGTCAAGTTTGGCCACTGTATCAGGAAGTTCTGTGCTATGAAGTCGTTTCAGCTCACTGATATAGTTGATATAAATGAGATGCTGAGATACAAATCCATCAGGAAAAAGCCCTGAAGAGGTTTTGCCCTGCTGATGGCCATTTCACATTTTTTGATCTCTCCAACCTGCTTCAGTTCCTCAGAGCATAAGCAGAAAGTTTGTCTGTCTTTCCTCTGGGGCTCCTCAGCTGCATAAGATGGATCAACAGCACCAAATATGATCATGGAGTCATCAAGGCAGGAAAAGACCTCCAAGATCATCAAGTGCAGCCTTTGAACCAACCCCACCACGCTCACTCTATAATATAGAGAGAAGAGGCTCTCTGAGGGGTGTCAGCCACAGATAATGCAAAGGTTTAAATGTAAACATGAACCACTGCCATCGGGGGCTCAACCCCCAGCCCTTAAGGAAATCACTGTGAAGTACTGATCGAGAAGTGACAAAAAGGTGAGAAGTTTGGGAGTGAAGTATATGGTTAATGTAAACACGCTTGTTATTTAACCCTGCTCATGAGAAACAACATTAAGTGGGTAACAAGGGTGATCTGCTGCATGTAGGCAAAGCCTACTGTTCCTAGAGAGTTATCTCTGAACATTCTGCAGAGGGAGAACTATAAATGTTTCTGTTTTACAGACGGGAATGGGCACCTGGTGAGATGCAGTTGTGCATCGAGCTGTTCAGCAGACAACCCCAGCACAAGGAGTTAGAGTTCATGCTTCTTAAGGCAAATTTGGCTTTCTATCCACAAAGTATTTTATTCTCCATTAAAGTACATTTCTCTGTAAAACAGAAATTATAGAGAAAAATCTGTGTTAGGTCAGAATACTGAACTAAGGGAAAACACTGTTAGGGGTGATATTGCTCCTTCTGTCACTTAATATGCTGGGACTGCAATAAGCTTGCACAGCCATTTCCTGCTACACATAAATGCTAATGGCTTTCATTAAACACTGGCTCTGAGAGGCAAAGCCACGCACAGCCCACTGAAATGTGTAGAAAAGGGAACCCTTGATTTTCACCAGCTTCTGAGAGTGGCTGGTCAGGCACAATCTCCTTTCTTTGACTGATGCACAGAGAGAGCTGAGCTGAGGGAAACCACCAACACCATGAATTCGTATCAGGCAAAGCATCATAAGGAACCAGGCAGAGCAGCAGTGCCTAAGGGATTTCTTCTACAGCTATCAACACTATTTCACTTGTGGAACTCGGTATTTGCCTGTAAAGAAAAATTATTCTGAAGGAAAGAGACAGCAAAGAGCTGGTGTGGCTCATAAGAAGCCAACCCCGAAGTTCATGTGTCTGATGTGATGGACTTTGCTTTAGAGAAGCCAACCCTGAAGTTCATGTGTCTGATGTGATGGACTTGGCTTTAGAGAAGCCAACCCTGAAGTTCATGTGTCTGATGTGATGGACTTTGCTTTAGAGAAGCCAACCCCGAAGTTCATGTGTCTGATGTGATGGACTTTGCTTTAGGGGGCTGAAAGTGCCCAGCTGCCCCTGCTGGTTTGGCTGGGCTGTGTAACCTGCGTGCTGCCCTGTCGGGTTATTTTGCTGCAAGGCAGATGATTCAGTGCCAGGGCACTCTGCAAAAGGCTCCTTCCCTCAGCACAGAGCAAACCCCTGTCCTCAGCAGCTCGCTATTCCCAGCTCCTGCCCTGTCAAGAGGAGTCAAAGACAGAGCAGAAGCAGCTGCTGGGTCAGGTTACCCTGGCACAGCCCATCGGGCAGAGAGGCAGAGCAACACTCCTCAAACACTCGGGTTTGACACCCTGCTTTCTGTTCCATTGGAAACAGGGATTTTCCCCCTCCTTTGGAGGGTTAACAGGTGCTTATGCATCAAAAGTACCCTAAAGTCTGCTTACTGCTGCATGTCTCCCAAACAAGTCAAGCTGCCGTCGTGGCTGTAGCAGTGTGGTGACACAGTAAAAGGCTTGTAGGTGTTTTATGAACAAAATAAAAAATGAAAGGCGGCTGCTGCACGGCAGACAGGTGACAATTAAATCGTTTTAACACTAGCTTGATGTGCTAGGGGAAGGCTAGAAGGCATTCGCCATGCTGTTCCTACCATGCTAAATACTAATCGAAGACTGGTGTCTCGTATGGTTCTCTCATCTTGCAGCACTTTGGTGTTTCCAGTTTTTCAATAACAATTTAACACCCTCATGCCAAGCTGTGGAAAATCATCTTGCAGTGCAGCATCTGCTCCCAGGCTCGCTCTGTGTTTGTGGTGTTAAAGCTGTGCCTTTGTGCTCTGCTTTGCTAGACAGCTGAAGGGCTGTGGGATCCCTCTTCTTCCTCACCAGTGCTCAAATGAGAGGTGTTTGGTTGAGATCAATGTGTGTCTGCATTATTTTAATGAACACCCCCAGGGTGACAGTCCTCACTTGGAACACCATCCTTTGCTGTGTGGAGGAGAAGGAAAGCATGCCCTCACTCTGAGAGGGAGAAACTTCAGGAAAAGAAGAGCAGTGACGTCCTTTTGCTTGTGGCTCCAGTTTATTGTGTGTGATATTCTGCTCTTCACTCACACTGATGTGTGAACATTTTGCTGAGGGTACTTTTCAATTAGAAAGAGCTCCAAAAACAGGGCTGTATGCTCCTCCTTAAATTGTTTTTAAGCCTGGAATATAATTTTCCCAAAGTAACTAATATTGTTAGGTGTCCATCTGTTAGTGCCTTGAAAGAACATATTTTTCCTAGACTAGAAAGACTACATTGGCTTGGCAGAGTTCCTAATCAGTTGGGTTTGTTTTTTTTTTTTTTCTCAGAGCAAGCAAACAAACCAGAGGAGGCTGCACATGTGGCTCCCGACAAGCCAAACACACAGGAGTGCTGTCAGAACATCAATTTATCCTTGGATAAGGAGTCTCACACTGACAAAATGCTGAGCTGTGCCTTTCAGGTGAGATTAAAGCCCTTCTGTGTCCCCAGGCTGCACTCCGGGCCACATTCGCTTTCAGAGGCTCTCTTTAATAATTCATTATTTCTTCTGATCATAGAGGTCTTTTAATCAGAGAGCTCTCTTTCTGAAAGAAAGCCTACCTTGATATATTTTGCTGTTAATTCCTGTAAATCTTACTATTTATGACCACCTAAAAGAAAACTGTGATGTGTTAGGGAGATGTTTAATTGGGAATGAATTAACTATGCCTGTGCTAACTAAGAAGTGCCCTAACCAAGAGCAATGGCAAGAGTCAAACCTTTCATGTCAGATTGCATCTGGGTTTTGTGACTAAGAGATGGCATGGTCTTCACTGTTATAATTCCGCATATTTTAATTTTTTAGCCTTTCTTAAACCAAAATGGGAAAAAAAGAAAACAAAACAACCTAATCTTCACAGTATGCTTTCTATTCAATCCATATAAAATAGCTCACAGAGACCCTGTTCCTTTCAAGAGAATTTCACGTGTAGATGATCTTGTAATAAATTATGATCCATTATGAAGTTATTTTCTGTGTCTCTGGTCATTAGTAAAACACAGCTCTAAAGACGTGTAACAAATTGGAGCTCTCCATGCAAGCTTGAATGCTTCAATGAGAGAATTTAAACTTTGCAAAAGAGAGACAAAAATACTTAAATATTTAAAACCAAAATACCTCGATGAATAGTGAGCAGCTGGTGAACTGAAAACAAAACTTCTGGAGCACTGTCACTTAAAAGAATTAATCTCTTTTTGGCCTTTCTTTCATCGGTCCAGGATGTTGATAATTTCTTTGTTTCTCAAAGGCCTGCATTTTGGTTCAAGATGTAATTCCAGAATTTTTCATCACCTTTAGTTTCAAGAGACCTCCTATGATTGGCTGATTTTCTTGACTCAGGATTTTATATAGTATTATTCATGTTGTTTAAAAACAATACTGAAATCTTCTCCCAAAAAATCATTCTTCCCAAGATTTAGGGATGTTTAAAATATTGTCTACTTTCAAGTTCACTTTTCAAGTTCAAATAACTGTCCAATGATACTAATTTCCTTTACATTATAGCATTGTTCCTATGTTATGAAAACCTATTATTATGTTTCATGATCTCATTTTAAAGCTATTACATTTACCTTTGCAGTTCTGTGTTACTACCACGATTACACTGCACCTACAGCCTGTGATTAATTCTTTTGTACTCCTCGTCATATTAAGAAGACAATATAGAAATCTATATCACAAGAAACCTGCTGCCTCTAACATCCATTTATTTTTATTTTTGTGTTTATGCCTGTTTTTTATTTAATGCATTTATATGCTTTGTGGTGACAAAATTCCCTTGTTTTTTTGGGAACCCCACTAAACTCCACAAAGTACTCTGAGCCTTTTGAGTCTGGTTTCAAAGCCCACGTTAGCAGTAAGGTTTGATAAAGCACCCAGAGCACAGAGGGTGGGTGAGGACCTCGGTGATGAGAAGACATGGAACCTTTGGGGAGCTGCAGTTCTCCCTGTACTCTGCTCAGGTGGTTTTCCCAACAGGAATTTTGGGAATACTGGGGGCACCCACGGGTAGTATAGGCCATGCAGGTGTAATTTGTGTCCACCTGCTCATGGAGAGTGGTGGAGCTCTGGACATCTCAAGCTCATAATTCCACAGCAAAGAGAGGTTGCAGCCAAAGGACATCAAGTGAAATATATTCCTTATCTTGTTTTGTATTCCTACTGGCTATGTATTTCCTTTGGCAAGCACCTGTCTCATTGCTTATTAAACAGCCTGTGTTCCCTTCTTTTTTATTGAAATCTTCCTCCCCTCTCAATTGCCCTAAGCACTAAGGTTTTAAAGGGCTCCCCCTGGCATCAGCATGATATTATTTTTAAACTGTTTCTTCCGTGTGGTTTAGGATTTTGCAAGACAATGTGCTTGAGGGAGCTCATCTAAGCTGGACACTTCCATTTTTCTCCCATGCAATAACACCTCAGGAATGATTTTGCTCCCTCTGGCCTGGCTTCTCAAATTCAGGGGTTTTGAGACAGCCACTCGGCTCATATGGGTAGAAAGCACACTGCTGGTGGCCAGCTCATCTTGTTCCTGGGGAAAAGATGAGGAGATTCTCCATCTGGCCTGCAGGGAACTTTTCCTGCTGTAAAGCAGCCCTGCTTTGTCTCATCTGCAGCAAGAGGTCTGTGTTGGTGACAGCAGCTACTGAAAAGTCTGAAATATCCTGTTTATTTCATGCTGAAAGATAACAAGGCATCTCATCTTTATCAACCCAACCATGCAGCAAATGCAGTGAAGAAATTTGTAGCAAGTCAGAGCATTTAACTATTGAAATGCCACCAGGATTTTTTCCTTGGAACTGAAGTTGATACAGACACTTGGAACGTTGAAGATGCCAATAGCAACGACATTTTGACAGGACTTGTATCTGAATTATCAGTGAGTCAAATGGTCATTTGGTTAGTGAGGCAAGTCTGACAAAGGTGGCAAGCAGAAAATTAATTAAGGCACTAATTAGGAGGAGGGTTGAGAATGTCCTTAGTATTGGATGTTGTTGCATGTTTACATGATCACAGCATCATGACACAATTTTTTATTCCTTAAACAGTGGTAGGAGGCCCTGGCTGGCAGCAGAGCCCCCTGAGCTCAATCCTGCCTGGAAAGGGCCTCATGGAAGGGCTCCCACCCAAGGCTTTGGAATTCAGCAGCTGGAAGGACTCTCCCAGTATTGTCTTCAGTTTCCTGGGAAGTGAGGCACACAGGAAGGAGGTGCCAAATTTCATCTGGGAGTTGGTTCCAGGGCAGTCAAATGCCAAAATGGGTGTTGTTGTAAGGCTTGGCCCAAAGGGGGTGACTGCAGATCTCTGCAGCAGAGGCCAGGACAGAGTGACACCTGCTGAGCCCCAATCTGGTGCACTAATCTGGCAATCATTTAGCCATTATTGTATGTTTGCTGCCAAGAGTGAGGTTATTTCCCACCTCCCTGTATTTTTCCCTTCTTAGATGTTTGCATCACATTATATCCCCTTCACATTGTTTTCCCATGTACAGTAAACAAATGTAAATCTGACAGATTCATCTCATGAATCAGAGTTGGGCATTTCTACTGTCAAGCCTTAATGCAAGATCCCTTTCAGACACAATTCTCAGGGCTATAAGCAGAAAGAGAGATGGTGGAGGTTTCTCCTTTTAGTACACTATCATTATTCTGACAACTTAATTTAGTTTCTTATCATTTGTCTCTCTCTGTAGTGCCAGCTCCTGCATGCACAACTCATTTTTCTCCAGTGGGCACCACTGTGGGGATCATCCTTTCCTCCATCCTGCACCCAGGGGCACTTTCTTCACCCTGCTGCTGTCAGCCCTAGGCTCTGTTCTCACAATCTATCCAACAGCCTCAGGTGAGGAAAGCACAGCACTTGGCCCCAGCACTCAAATCCTTTTCAATTTTGTCCCTCAACTGCCCTGCTCATAAAAAAATGAGCAGCCAGGCATATTTGTTTTACATCCTGAAATCCCTGCAGACAGGATTCTGGGCTCAGAGAGGCTCCCCAGATGCTGTCCATCCTCCAGCTGGGTTAACTTGGGCTGCTCCTCAGGCAGCACCTGAGCTGAGGCTGGTTTCAACTTCTGGTACAATAAACTGAAATGAAAATACACTGTAGTGAGTTTGGAACTTGGTGATTTTTCCCCCCATGGCTTTGTCAAAGCTTCTCTCACATGAAGAAATGTATAATAACCACAGGGAACCTTAACTGCAATTATTTCTATTTATTTCTATTTAATGTGAAGCACAGTCTTACAACCATCACTCCTTAACCAACCACACAGATATGGATTTTCTCAGATTAAAAGTATGCAAATCTGTAAATGTGTGATCCACCAGTACTCTTGACTGCCTTCATAGCTACAACTCAAACTTTTCAACACCAAGGGGATATGGGAGGAAGGCATTGCAAGGCATTGCCAAATGTGATTTCTAACAAGACAGACCATGTTTATTTTGTACATCTGCTGTTTCCTTGCTGTTTGGGGCCACTGGAAGGGTTATCCCAGAACTATTTAACAAACAGCAAATACAGACACTCTTTGCTGTGCCCCTCTGAGACAGAACTTGCCAACCCAGCAGCACTCGGCTCCCTATCCCCTTCCCACCTCCATTATCAGTTTCTCCTCATTTATAGGCACTCTCAGCAGACTCTTTATTAATTTACTAGATTATTTAACTGGTTTTTGTACACTGTCACAGAATTCTTCCACTTTGTGATAAAGGTCCAGTTCCCAAAAGGCACATTTCCAGGGGAGGGTTGTTAGTGCCAGGCACCTCTCACTATTTGGGTCAAAGCTACTCAGCCCTTAGAATTCTCTTTCTACAAATTACAAACTTTCTCAGGTCTTACTTAAGGGAGCATTCCCTTGCTGTGTCTGCGGTCTTTAATTCCTTCTCTCCGTGCACAGCAGATGAAAAGATGTAGAAACAACATATCAAAAGGCAGAGAGCTTTCAAAAATAAATAGAGGGCTCCATTAAGAGGATTGAGGTGCTAAATTCAATATATGCACTGCAATATTCCCTTCATGCTTGAAGATCCTTCCAGTCATTTCTGTGAGAGTTTGGGGCGGGATGTTTTGCAGCTGTTTAAAAACATTCCAGATAAGGGTTCAGCTCTTCTTTTAGGGCAGAAAAAGGGGAATTCCTGGCACATCCTGCACGCATTTCACACCACTTGCAGCTGCTGCACAGCAGAAGGAAGGTGGGTACAGAACGATGAGCCATAATTGCATCCTACACTGCTGGACAGTGGCAGCGCTAAGCAACCTACCAGAGATATTCCAGTCCCAAAAGGCTCTTAGACTGAAACTATTACCTCTGCTAGGATGAGTACTCTGACAAATAACACCCTGAAGGAGTGTGTAGAGATGATACTGCACAAGGGGTTGTAAAAGGTTCCCTTTAATGCTGAGACTAAACTTGCATAAAAAGGGTGGCTTCCCAGAAAAAGCTGCTCAATAGTAACTCCTGCTCCTGCCACACATCCATTTACAAGGCTTTTAAAGAAAGCTTGTAGTTTATCACTCCCAGGCACGCTATTTGTGTCAGCAGTGGGCAGATACAGCCAGTCCTCTCTATGCAGCTTGTTAAAAGCTTTTAAAAATACATGAAGAGCCAGGCGGAATAAAGGTCAAGTAAATAACAGGAGTGTATAAAATACATTGCATTAAACATTTAAACTAGTGTTCTTCCTAGTTTCTTTATTTCATGCTGTTCCTTCATAATACTTGAGGAACAAATTTGCCTGGTGTTCTTCTGGGCAGCACATTGCAGATGAGCCAAGGGTGCCTGAGCAGAATGGGCACAGTGGAAACCCTGGTGACCTGTCAGCTCACATTCCTCTCTTACCCTGCATTTGTCATCTCCTGGTAACACAGCACTGCCACACACAAAGGCTGACA
>VZSR01002340.1:10090882-10105457 GCA_013398615.1 Brachypodius melanocephalos
AAAAAAAAAAAAAAAAAAAAAAAAAAGAAGAAAAGGAAAACAAGTGCTTTGCAACCAGAAAGAGAATTTCCAGATACCAAGGCTAAAAGATAGTTTGATCTCTCTTCATTTCTGGTTTTATTGTATTGTTTACACTTTACAATTCCCATTAAAACACTGAATGGCAAATAAGGAAATCTTGAGCAAACAGGCCTTTGAGTTCAATTATGGGGTTTATTATTGCTTCCCCTTTTCACTATGTAACATCACTGAGTCATGGTGATCATCTTGCCAGTTGTTCCACAAAAAATCCTAATAATTTCAAGGTTAAAAAAAAAAAAAGTTTCCATTCAAATTCTTCGGGGAAAAAAAAGCCAGTTATAATCTGAAAATTTTGACTGTCTTCATATCACCTCATGATCTGGATATCACAAATTTTGGTCATTTCTTGTGTGTATTAAATTTGGACTCACTGTACCCAGCATGAACAGAAATCTAACACTGCACCAGTAAAACAGGTTTAAAACAGGAAGAAGTTATCACCTTGTGTCTCCATTGTTTGACCTTATTCATGGCAGTGTGCATTTGGGGATCAAGCATTATGTTTAAATGGATGCCTCAATATGTTGGTTGGAAGAGAAGGATAATTATATCAAAAATTACATAACAAAATTTTTGAAGAGTCTGTCATAAAATATACCCTGTCTTTAGCCTGTCATCATTCTTTTCAGGTAGGTTATTTTGCTTTTGCAGATCTGTATTTCCATATAGGACCTCTGACATCTAAGTTTAACTACCTCAACCAGTCAGCCAAAGGCTTATGCCACTGGATAATCAGGTACAGCTGTATTCAATTTAACTTTCATGTTGGGTTTTGAAGTTATAAAATTGTCACAAAAAGGGAAAATTTCCAAAATCTACCATACAGGCCTCAAATGTTCAATACTCGTGAGTTCCCCAAAATTATCTTTCTTACAAATAGCAAACCCATAAAATGTAATTTAATTGAGTCCTGAATGAGCCCTCCAAAAATGAGTAAAATCACCTAGTTTTGGGCCAAGCTCTTGAAATGCAGTTAGTTATGCTTCTGGTATACCTTAAAAACGTATTTGAGTAATATTACACGTATTTATTCCAGTATTATAGAATTTCAGCAGACAATAATTGCAGTACTGAGAAACAAAATGGTCAGATTAAACCCTTCCACAAGTGGATGTGGAAGCAGGGCCCCAAATCCTATTTCATGATTTGTTTGGTCATTCAAGTGACTGAGTCTCACTGAAAATTAAGTGGGACCCAGATTCCTTACAGTGTCCAAATATGCAGCAGTTGCTTCTGGGAAGAATGGAGGAGGAAAGTTATTGTTAATAGTTTTGAAGAAGTTAGAAACAAAACAAAGCGAACAAACAAACAAAAATACTCCAAGCTCTCTTTACCGGAGAAACTGCAGTAAAACCAAGAAAAGCAAATTGCTTGAAATAGTTATGGGATGTATCTCATGATTCTGTCATGGATAACAGGCTGGGTTTGTCCTCACTGTGTGTGACAGCTGCTTCCAGATGTGCTGACATCAGTTGTTCAACAGAATTTCATGAAGGCACCAAATTTTTCTCTTTGTGAAGACAAACTGCCTTTAATTTTCTTTTCTCAATCTGAAAGGTCACAAGGATCACAATTATTGGTAGGTTAACTTCCTCAGCTCAAACGAGTCTCCCTGAGTTTCTGTCAAAACTGTGATTAGAACTGAAACTTCTGCTGAATGCTTAACCTTGGTTTTCCTTTTCTACCCCTTTTTCTTTTCTGTTCTATTTCTTCGTGGTGGCAAAGGCTGTGGGTGTGCAAGAGAAAGGCAAGATGCAGCCTCATGATACACACAGAGCTTGGGATTTGTTCAGGTTACCACTAAATTGTCCCAGCTCCCTGCCCAGCCCTCTTGGTGGAAGTTGCTTCAAGATTAAGTCAGAAAGGAACTTCAGAAAGGAACCAGTTGCTCCTGTAAAGAGTTTGGTATCCTCATATCTGGTACTGGCTTCTGACAAAATATTGAAATCAGTGCAGAAACTGCCTTGCTGAAGGTGTGGCTTCCTTTATGGAAGGCTGGTAACCTCTGGCAGTGAGACTGGAGATAAAGCAGGATTACATCTTAAACCTCAACACTAAGATTTACCATGGCTCATCAGTCATTTTCCTTTCTTTCCCTCTTTTTTCCCTGCACTGGAGGTTGGGAAAAGGGGGATTGCAAGTTTTATGCCAATAAATCCCATTCTTGTCTACACAGCTGGATTAAATGCTCTTTGAGCTTTATGAGCCGGAATTACTGTCTCCCAGCTATAGAATATATCTCTTGATAATTACTCCACAAATTTCATAAGCCTCTGTCTAGCTGGGCCTCCAACCAGAATGGGAATTATAACCTCATCTGAAAAAAGGGATTATGACTGCACCCTCCCCCTGCCATCACAGAGGAGTTGCTCCCTGAGGACTCACAAGACAGGGCTCACAGATGCTTAATTTCATGAAAGCACTAAGTCACAGTGACACGAGTGCCAAAAGGAAGAATTACACCCAGGTTTTTAGCTGCCTGCAGAACGTATTTGAAAACAGTTGCCTCCCAATTACCAAAAGGGGCTTTGGAAAACAATGTCAGGTTGCAAAGTCTTCCTTCACTGTCACAGGGCTCTGACTGCCCTACCTACCCCTGCGGACAATGACCAGCTCATGTCCCAGCTCGTGGAGGCTCATTAACTCATTCCTAGGTGATGCATGCCTGAATTATTCTTCAAAAAGTAGAAATAAAGCCCTTTCTGTGACTGTGTTCATCCAAGATGGTTGCCCATAAGTTTCTGGAGAGCCATGAAAACACTCTGCAGGGACAAAATAATTGCTGGTGATTCAGTCAGACAAGCAACAGTAAAGGTTAATTTCCTAGAAAAAAGTATTTCTCTAATTGAGATGCAGTATGAGGAGACTAAGGTCAGAATTCTGCAGTTTCAGAATTGAATCAGACAACTTTCTGAAAAGGCCAGTATAAACTGAAACCTGTGTATTAAAATTTTTAGAAATAAAAGGATTCAAAGACAAGCATCCCTTTTCTACAGCAGGTAAAACAAAAGGCACCGGTGTATGGAGGTGGAAAAGGACTTCTTTAGTAAGAACCTTGGGACCTTTATGAATAAACATAAAGTCTTTTAAAATGCAAAATCCACCAAAAGGTTAAGACCCATTTAAAAGTAAAGTAGCAAGGAAAAAAAAATCCAATTCTTTTTGTCTGAACAGACTGTTGAATTCAGAAGCAAGCAATAATTTGCCCTGCAGCCTGCTTTCCTTTTGCTCTCTTTTTTCTCTTTCTCTTCCTCTCTTTTTCTTTTTTCCTTTAATTCATTTCTCCCTTTTTCATTAACCTCTCTAATTTCTCTTTTCCCTTTACCCTGCCCCTTTATCCAAAACCCACTGCCCCTACAGTAAGTCATGAACAAACATGCCAAGTGTGTAATTTCCTAATAAAACCCTCTGACTGTTTGCAAACCCTCTGAATTTTGTCCTTCTTTTTGACCAGTGAACATTTTCCAATCTTAAGTGCTTAAGCTTAAATCAATCCCTATGACAAGGCCACAGTGACCTGCAAAAATCTACATACAGCTCTTACCTTTCTGAGAAACCACTAGAAAACTGTCAGGACATGACAAGCCACAAGCTCCTGGCATTCCCCAAATGAGACAATTGACAAAGGAAAGACTGGAAAGGCTTGACAAGCAAAAAGATGCACTGGAGATGCTGGAGAGAGAAGATGAACAGGAGCTGAGGGTTCAGAGTTCAGAGCTGAGAGGAGAACCAAGAGCTTGGCAGTGAGGTGGCACAACAAGGTCCTCTGGGCTGCGAGGGTCTAAGCACTTGAGAAGCCATTCTGGCTCTGCAGAAAACCTGGGGATTGCTTTTGGCTCCTTGAACCCATCTTAGAGAGAGTTTCAAGAGACAGAGGAGATTAAACAACCAATACGCAAAGAACAGTGCCCAGGTTTTGTGTTTTGTGCACCTCAGAGAAAGCAGCAGTAGCACTGCAGGAGAAGTCTCACACGTGCCGGGTCATCTACCTCTCTCTACATTTTTATCTCTGAGCTGTCACATTCCAAGGGTTGTGTAAAATCTCTGTGATTTCTTCCCTCCATGGAAAATTTTAATTTAGAGTCCACTGTCTATGGAACTTTGGGATTGCAGTCAAAATAGATCTTATGGGATTAGAGCCTCTTCAAAGAGAATTGATAATTCCCCAAGTAGAGGTACTGACCAGAACCGTAACTATGTGCACACCCAATTCAGATTAAACCATAACTGCTGAAAATACAAGAAACACCACCCTGATATTGACACCTTTAACATACTCATGACTCAAAACCAACAATCTGCTGGCAAGGATAAATTCCAATCACCAGTGGCACTGGAAGTAGACATTGATGCTCTTTCCTGTCCTTCCCTACACATACATTTGAATTTTGAATGTTTTTTCCTGCCCAGCACACAAAATGCTGCAGAATAATGGATAAATATTGAAGAATGGTGAGATAGAGCTAGAAAGCAGCAGACAAAGCAACGGTGACGTGCGGTGACTGGGAAAGTAAAAAAATATTACAATAAGGAATTGCAAACATCAGAAATATGGATGAAGTGAGAGATTTAGATTAATTAAGGCCTAATAAACCCCAGCATTGATAGTATCAATTAGATTTTCAAAACTTTGATCTTAAGCAAATAACTGGAACCAAAGACATGGGCTCCTTATGTGAATCCTAGCAAAAAAAAAATATCTTTTTTTTGATGTCGTCTCTTATATGAATGTGTTTGAACACTGCTATTTCTTATTGCCATTTAAAATATTTATTACAGTTATTGATTTTAAATGCCTATATACACTCCAAACATTGTTGACTAAAGTGAAATATTGCATCCATGTCTTTAGCTGCTAGGAATAACCTCCATTAAATATAGTGAAGGCTTTCAGTATGAAGTAATATTTGCTGCTTAATAAAAGTGAAGTTGGCCAGTGATAATTTATATACTTTGTAAGCAAGGAATGCCATAAAAAGAGATGCTTTGATGTGGCTCAAATGAGAAAAAAGAGACAGACTTCAAGGCAATTATATCAGCAGCTTCATTAAGGCACTAGAGAAATTGTGGACATCATTAATTAAGTTTATTTATCCTTTCCTCCTTCCTTTCCTTTCTTCTTCCCCCTCCTGCCACCTTCATCCCACAAACTCTCCTCTATCATGCCAACATTCTGTGTAGAATTAAAAAATAACTCTTCATCCCTGGCCAAAAAGGGAAAAGTAATTTTCCTGCTTATCTTTGCTATCACAGTTTTGCTGTTATCACTTTGCAGTAAGGTTCTGGGCTTCCATCAGCTTGGCCAGTGGAGATTTCCAATTTTCCCAGTAAAAAGAGAAAAAATGGGAGCAGCAAGTAGAAGCAAGTACAATTTGTGCAACAGATTGGCATCCCACCCTTCTTTTGGTGTTCCCATGTTCGGATCCAAGGATTTGATTTGAGCCTGTCTCTGTTTTTAGGTCTCGAGGGGCTTTCCATCCATTGCTCCCTCCACCTTTGTCTCTTTTCTGGCGAACAGCTGGTGTGGAACAGGGTGCAACAACTCTCCAGTTGTTCACAGGGCTGGAGCTGCTCACCACCCTCTTTTGGGTCAAGTTCTGACATTGCTGAAGGGCTGCACACAGAGGGGACCCAGAAGGTGAATCTCTGACTGTAAAGATGGGACATCCATTCAGGAGCACCCTCGCCCCCACGCAAGATTTCTGGGAAAACCTCGGAGATCACACATCTTGTGATAATGCTGAAATAGCAGCATGATTTTCTGAGGTTGAGGGAATCTTCTCTCTGTGCTGGCCAAAAGTAACTCTGAGCTCAGGGAGACGCCTGACTTCAGATTTGGTTTCAGTGTTTTTAAGCCCACCCTGTCCACCACTGTACCACAGATGCTGTCCCTTGCTGATAGCACTGCCCTGTGCTTTGTCTGGTCAACACCTGGTGTTTCACAGGAATAACCAAATGGCTCAAAATCACAATTCTAATTTTTTAAAAAAAGTTCCTGATTGGCTCTTCTTTTGGATTATGCACGTGGGTGCTGGAGCCACCTGTTCCATTTGCATTTTCCCTCGCAGCTGACCTACTTGAGCTAAGCAGCACCACATTAATCTAAATAACACCAGCCTTGAACCCCCAGTGCAGGCAAAGGGAGCACCTCAGGAGAAGCAAATTTGCTTTTATTCAGGAACAATTTCCAGGGAAGGGCCCAGAGTTAGGTGTCCAGAGCAGCCTGAGGGCTGATTTCCAAAGAAACAGGGAAGTTTTCTCAGCAATCCTGGCACTGCTTGAGCATCTCAGACACCACGCCATCCACCACACGCTGAACTCTGGCTGCCTGCACTTGTCATTAACAGCAACCAAAGATCCCAGGTCACAGCAATCCAAACTCCAGAACGGAATGTGGAGGTTAAAAGATGATCCTGCTCTTGCCTGCCAGTGAAGTGCCTGCATTTTCATTTCAGCAATACTTGGCAGTCTAGAAAGCTGGTACAAACACAGCATCTTTCACTTCCTTTGTGCCACAGGGATTCTGTAATTGCTGGAGGTTGACGCTGCACTGTTTAGGTGTTAAGTTGATATTTTGAAGAGTTTCAACAATTAGCCCTGCCTGGTTAATGCTGGCAGGGAGTCACCAACTTATGTAGGGGCAAAGATGAGCTCGAAGTACATTTAAATAAAGGTCACAAGACTTATATTTCAACTCATTTCTGACAACCTCTCTCTGCAATCAAAATATTTTAAGGTTGATGCAGCACACGTTTGTTATTTTAGGGGCTTTCTTTCACAGAGTCAGCCTTTGGGTTTAACAAAATGGGTCTTTGTTAATCCATGAAAGGACAAATTCTGTACAGACTTCACATTAAATATTAAAGTATTGAGACACATGCTTGCATGAAAGAACAGAAAAATATTCATTTTTTTTCTTACAGCAATATTCATACCTAGTAAGTCACTGATCAAAAGCCTACCTACTATTTCTGTAAAAAAAAAGTTGCATATATTAGGACATACTGTTTATTTAGGCTAGATAAGCTTTGAGATTATTTAGGTTCTAGTCTTTGATAACATCTCACTACAGATTTTATGTTCTGATCTTATATAGAAACTTCAGGTTGCTCAAGTAGAAAAGGCCATTAAAAAAATCTTTATGGAATTTGAACTGTTTCTAACGTTTTCTATCCATGGAAATTGAGGAAGTTGTTTTGTTTGTCCAGAAAAGAATAAAAATTTCATTGCAATTTCACTTGCTCAATAAGCTTGGGATGAAACTGGACACAGCTGTTTCACTTATATTTTTGGGTCAATTCATGTGATCGTTTCAGTCCTCAGAAGAGGAGAGAATCTCACAGATAAACTAGAATTAGTGCAATATGCTTTCATGGATTGTTTTCAGTCAATTAAATTGGTTTATTTTTTATTCCATCTAGAATGAGTGGGTATGTCATAAAACCTACCATATTTTCCAAAGCAAATTACTATCTCAGACTAATACCAGACATTCATATTATTTGAATGAAATGTTCAATATTGATGGTAGGTGATTGTTTGTCTTTGCACAGTGTCCTTAAAACAAACAAATCTGCTAAGAAATATTCTAAGAAATGGTTTTCAGCAGAAAGTGTCCAATCATCAAAACCAAGGCTTTTTAGAACGGATCAGACATGAACAAAAACATGTGGAAAATACATCTCCAAACCAAAATTTTAATAATACCTCATTATAACATTTTTCTAATTAATGTTTTTTTTTATTTTGTTTCCAAATTTCAGCATCTCTGACTTGCATATGGATTAAAATTGGACAAAATGTGCGAATGGCTGTCGAATAACTTAGATTTGAAAACAAACCTTTGGATACCAGTAATGAAATCAGAGCATAAGCAGACAACTTTTGGAATTGGTGAGAAACAAGGATTAGAGGTGGGAATCAGGCAGAAATCTGCCCTCATGTTACCTGTGCTCAACCAGTCATTGTGACTGCAGAATCCCTACAGGGGAGGCTGTTCATTTTTACACATTAAACGCAGCTCTTTTTTTTTTTTTTTGTGAAAATGTGCTACCTGCTACAAAAGATATCAACTTTCTGCTCAGGAGGCTGCATTTTTTTACGGTTTTTTATCAATTTAAGGAACGTCTTTTTTCTTTTAGGTCTTTCTATGTGTTCATTTGTCATTGTTTGCCTGTGAAACGCCTCATGGAGTCTATTTTTTGTGTAAAGGCTGTGTACTCTTTTCATCCCTGCTAGCTTAAGGAAGAAGAAAAAAGGCAGGAAGAAAGAGGGGTGGGGGGGAAAAAAGGCAACACCTTCCCACATATCCCACCAGGAACCTCCACTGGAAACTCCCAGAAGATCCACACCAGGAACAGGATAGAAATAGCAATCGCGGTGTCTTTGACGCGCTGAAACTTTTGTGCCACCACCACGAAAGCTCTGCAGAGCAATCTCCTGGTTTTGCATTGTGTTTTCCCTCCCCCAGAACCCCCTGCCTCTGGAATCTGGGTTGGAGGGAGGCACCCTCTGACTGGGGAACATGCTGAGTAACAGGCGGAGGAGGAGGAGGAGGAGGAGGAGGTGCCCACCAACCCTTCCTCTCCTGTCCTGACACAGAGCATGAGAGAGCCCAACTCTGAATGCTCAGTGACTCCACGGTAATTAGGGCTTCAGGTTTTAATTCCAGTTTGCACAGTTAACCCCTTAGCAGCCTCAGGAGACGATTCAGGTGTAAATCAGGGATGCCCCGTGCCATTTTAGGGTGCCCCAGAATTCTGCAAAAGGCTGCCAGACCCTGGAAGGAGCTGTAGAAGACACAAGTCTTCATGGAGCTGCAGCTGGAGGCCAGGCCCAGTGCACAAAATGGAAATATCAATGGATGGCTAGGCACCAAAATCCCTCTTCTCTATTTAAAAAGGCAGACTAATCAATCCATTGAAATACATTCATTTTCCTGGGTAGTCAGGCTGTTTTCTGCTACCTGTTGCTGGCCATGCATTGGCAACTAAATTTTCATCCAGGCTTCCCACAGCACTTTTGGGAATTACTGCACATGTCGGATAGGAGGACAAAGGACAAAGCTGCAGCTTTTTGGATGTCACACAATGGTGATGATGGTGATAATATAATAACTACAAATACTAATTATAGCACCATTTTTATACCATAGCTAATGCCACAGTACAAGCAAATGAATTGTCAATATTTTCCATAACGATCAGATAATGCCCCCCAAATCAAAAAAACACATCTGCCCCTCCAGCTTTTTGGAGAGAGGTGCAATCACAGGCTCAGCACTAACCCCAGTGTCCTCATCTCTGCAATACCTGCCGTTCCTTACTCCACACATTCCCTAGAATAATGAGGCCCATCATCTTTTGATGAGACTGTGGGAGTTGATATTCCCAGAATACAACATTACACTCTCACATAATCACTACTACTTAATACTGCTCTGGGAAGGCTATTTCTGTGAAAGCTGCGGGGAATACAATAGCAACATGGGGAAGTCAATACAAGGCAGCATCCCTCTGTTTCTGCAGGGGACAAAAAAGACAGTTAGAAACATTAAATAATTATAAATCCACTTTTATGAGACTTTATAAACCTGCAGAGCTGGACTAGGACCAGGAGCCAAGATAAAAACTCTTATCTCACCACGTGTGCCACAAAAGCACCTGCTGGCAAAAGGACTCCATTTGGGCAAGGATTGGCATCTGTGGATGAATTGGGCATTCCAGCACTATTAGAAAACACACTTGAGCATCTTCTACCAGCACAGAAATGAGAGCAACTCATTTGCCGAGAAAAGAGGTGGCTAGCAACGGACATGGAGAAAATGCAAAGAATCAAAAGTACTCCTCCTTTCTTGAATTATCATAGATCTTTTTCTAGCACCAGGAAAATACAATCAATAAGCACCTTTAGAGATCACTTGAAGAGGTAAAAATGTGGTTCAAGTTCTCCTGGCAAGATTTTATCCGGCTTGTCACATACCATTACTGACCTAGGCTGATCTGCAGACAAACAGAGATGGAAAAAGATGCAAACAGAATCCTCCAAGCTTCCACTGGGAGAAGGAGGAGGATTCAGAGTTCACCATGCTAATGCATTATGGAAAACAACTAAGCATGTTTAATTAAATCCTTATGAACTGCCAAGCTCTTAGGTTTTGATATAATCTTCTGCTATGAAATTTAGGCAGGGTTTGTTTCTGCTGCTTACAGCTAGAGAGAAATTCAGCAGCGAAAACAGACCGTCCAACTGCTGTAAACCTCTTGCAAATCCATTTCACTTTGATGAAAGGTTGACACTTATTTGGTAGATTTTGTGGCTTGGCAGCAGAGTTGTGAGATTAATTTTAGGTTGAACAACCCTGAAGGAAGGACCTGTTGAGCCCAGAGGAGTGAAAGATGAACAAAGAATTTTGGATTGATTTTTGTTGTCCCATAAGCTGTTACTCCACCTGAGCTCAATGAAAACAGATGCTTACAAAGCATGGACAGTGGGAAGAGGTCTGGGGATTGGAGAGCAGCAAGGACAGCAGAAGACCCTGCTGCTGCTTCCAGCACTGCTGCCAGCACTGATCCCAGCCACAGTTATCATCATAGCTGGGCTGTCCCAAATGACATCTCCCAGGGCACTTTAGGAATTCCAGGAGCCCTTGTTTGGAGGGGTGGAGGAGGGAGATCCATCCTTCTCAGCAGGATAATTCCTCAGTAATTTGTGTACAAGGTCAAGCCTGGCCTCTTCAGTGGCTCAGCCAGGCTCATTCAAGTAGAAAATTGTAGGTGGAGGGGAGATGGATCTGGGACAATTTTCACCGAACTCTCTGTGTCCTGTAGTCCAGCACAGATCTCTCTTCCACCCTCTGTCCCTGAGTTTGTGGCCTAACCATGGGTAGTTATACAGGGAAGCATAAAATGAAAGAACCATCCTGAGTCTCCCATGTTCAACTTGCAGCTCTGAGTTCTGGAAAATCAGGAAAAAATTGGACCTCCCTGCAGAACTCACATCTGTGATGTCAAGCAGCCCCCTCCAATTTCTTCCACAGGGCAAAAGGATCAGGGGAGGAATCACAGGCAGCCTTTGAGCCTAATAACATTACAGCAGCAGAAGCACAGGTTATGGACCAGGGAAAATGGTGAGTTCTTGCCTGTTCTCTCAAGCTCTGCATAACACAGAGCCAAATGAGTTGTTGAGGGTTTGTAGAGATTCAGTTTCAACGAAATGCTGTTATTTAGAAACAGCAAAACACAATCGACTGTGAGTTGTGTTTTGAATGTGCTTCAGAAGCCTGCAGAATAACAGATCTAATGGAACAGACTGTGTGTAACACATGGAAGCAAAACTACAAGCACAACTAAATCCTATCAGAATTTAAGATCAGCTTTGATACAGTCTCAGCCTCATCTGTTTATATATTTATGCAAATCCAGAAAGTATTTTTAAAAATTTTCAAACCATTGATGAAACTGGAAATTTCTTGTTGATTTTAAACTTTTTTTTTTTTAGGTTTTTTTTTTAAGAAGGAAGGTGCCTTAAATTCCTTCAATACTTACATGTGTAGAAGGCATGGAGCTTTGAGCATCTTGGTTTTTCTCAAGTCTTTGAATGAAACTCATCTGGCAAAGAAATCACCTTAATCTCACAGTAGAACCTTAGATTACTCCACATCTCTGCAATCTTGACTTACTTGATAGATCAGGCAATTTGGAAATTTTAAACTTACTGGCATAAATCCCTATAGCCCTGGAATATTCTTTCATATTCTGGCTGGCATTTGCTTACTTATAAAGGAAGAAATCTACTTTACTGCTTTCCAATTCAAATAAATCAATTTTCCAATTTAAAGGTTGAATTATAAAACCCTTTTCTCGAACACACACAAAACCCCCCCAATAAGCCTTAGCACTCCTTAGTCATTCTCTAGAAGAAGTGTAATGAATTATTGTTCCTGCTTTGTCTATAAACTCAGCATTTGACTTGGCCAAGGGCACTAGACAGAAACATTTGAAGAAGTCTGAAATTTCAAAGTGTTCATCTCCCTAAAGGCCAGCTTTTCTTCTCTGTCTGTAGAAAAGAGCTAGTGCACGGTGTTTCACTTTAAGATACATTTATATTTTATTGCTTGTAATTGTATTGCTCATGGCTTGCCTCTGAAGTAGAGGAAATATTGCTTTCCAGGTAATTTCATTTCTAATGCTGACTGTAAAAGGGCCATGACAAAGATTGTGCTGGGAAAATGTTCTGCTAAAAGCCCGTGTCATTTAGAAAAGATCAAGTGCTTCAGGTGAAACTTAAAAGAAATGGGACTTAAGAGGCAGGCTAGTTCATGTAGAACATAATTTTAAAAATTATCTGTAGAGCAACTCTATTGAAATGGAGCTGAGAAGCAGTAAAGGTCACCGATTTCATCATGTTGAACTCTTTAGGAGACAACTCTTCTAAACAAAGCACACACATTAATTTAAGGCCACTTTTCCCCCTCAGAAAGGTTGGTTCTCATCCAGGCTGCAGGAGAGCAAAGAACAGGGAACCAAGGCGTGCAGGATGATTTCCAAACTCCTCAGTGTGGTGGGAACTGAGGACCAAGCTCATCTTTCAAGTAAGTTAGTGCTTGTGATCCCAGGGAGGTGTATCCCAAGGTGCACAAACAGGCTCTTCTGCCTTAGACAGACCACTGGAAATTGCAGCTGGAGGGAAATTGGGAGAATCCAGCTCTTTTTTTGCAGCAAATGCTTTCATTGAACCCTTGGAATGCCTGTTTGTGAAGCTGCAGGTGAATGCAGTGCTGTTTGACAGCGCTTAATTATGCTCCTGTTAAGAGACAGGAGCTCCCTCATTTGTGTTGTGGGCAAGGGAAGGAAGATAACAGTGATCTATGGGTAGGACTAAAATAAAGGGGATAAAAAAACAATGAACTGTGAACCAGATAAATGAGGAAATTCAGGGGGGAGGAACTGCTCTTTCCAAGTAATTAATTGCTGTAATTGCTGTCTCCCCACACAAACCCTCCCAGGTCAGTTTTATTACAAAACTGGTGCAATTTCACACCTCCAAGAAAAGCATTTTCTTCAGGGAGGAAGGCTTATTTATAGATGAAGGAATATCAATAAATTACTGATTGTAAATTATTTTAACCAACACGTATCAGTGCACTTAGGAGAACCCTGAACATCTCAGAATGTGAAATGGTGGGATGTCCTCGTTGCTGTGCTCCAGTTTTTCTGCCCTTCTCTGGCCATACTCAGAGGGTGTAAAGTTGCCTTAGCTTGGGCTGGTGTAAGTTTACAGCTCTCATGCATCACCAAGCTGCACAAAACAAGAGAACTCTGGTAAATTTGGTGCATTGGCTTTAAAGCATAATGAAAAGGAATGTGGAAATGATAACACTGTGAGGCTGAAGCAAAGCTTTAAGGAGGGGGAGAAAAGGACAACAATCAGCCTTTGCTTCAAGGTCAACTCAAACCAGGGAAGTGTCCAAGGAGAGTATCATTCCCTCTACCATTCCAGTGGTTTAAAAGCACTGGGGATGTACGGAAACCAAATGCTGCAGCCACAGCAATGTGGATGAAAAGTTTTGTCCTCCTACTTCTTTTCCATTTTGTCAGAAATACCAGTCTGAGGACCAGCTGGCCTCGTACCTTATTGGGGCTTATTTCAAAATCAAATAAACAGCACAACTTCACAGGTCTGTGTCCGCTCTTCAAGAATTCTTTTAGAAGCATTACATTCAGTAATAGGTTACTGGTAAGTAGGTGCTTATCTCTGAGTCTTCTCTTAGTCAGGGCCAGAACCCATCAAACCTTCATTTCAAAATCCCCTCTCTAAGCTCATTCCAAGGGTATCAGAGATTAATTCTCCCCCTCATTTATTTTTACAGCTTGCTAATAAATTTCAAAGGTAGGAGCACAAATGCTTGAAAAATACTCCAAAAAGCAACAGCAAAACCCCTCAAAAACAAATCTGCAGCTACAGAAAACATTGATATCTTTCTAATACAAAATTATTGAGGAAAACCCTCCCTGAATTTTTTACCAGAGATCACACACAAAGAAAGAGAAGAATTTAGACTGAGATGCATTTCTTAAAGGGAAGGTCTTAGCTATTAAATTGAACTTTTCTTGCTGTAACACAATCCTATTAATTTGTAAGTGTTCAATGTCAGTCAATATTATGATCCATACATATGGTAGAAGGAAATCTGACCACTTTGATAGTTTCCTGCTGGCAGGTAAATGTTAAATTCTGCCAAATGTCTCGCGAACAGCAGCAGGTTCATGAAAAAACTGATGCAGGCAAAAAGGAGGCTGGTGAATGATTGGAAAAGACCTTAAAGGACACAAAAGCCAATGGTCCACCCAACACCACCATCATTGTCACCATTAAACTGGGTCCTCAAGAACCACACCCAAATGTTTTTTGAACTCTTCAGTAATGGTGCCTCAACCACTTTCCTTTTCCAGTGCTTGGCTGCCCTTTCAGTGAAGAAATTTTCTCTATGTCC
>VZSR01002340.1:10105557-10160618 GCA_013398615.1 Brachypodius melanocephalos
CTGGTTCATTTATTTTACCTCTGCTAGTTCAATCTGGCTGAATTAGGTAGGTAGGACTGTGTTAATTATTAGCAATAAGTGATGATGGACTGCAGGTCTTCTCTGCCATTTGTTTTAGGCATGGGGATTGGAATGTGATTTCCCTCTCAAACCCCACCATTTAATAAAAGAAGGAATGAAAAATAGGGCAGTCAACATTTGCTTGAGGGTTCTCACCTTGAGATTTTGCGTTGAAAAATGCTTAGCTCCCCCCAGTGCCTCAGCTTCAGAAAAGACCTAACAAAGAACCTTTGCTGATTCCATTGCTCACCTTAAAATATCCTGGTCTCCTGTAGGTTGGAAGAGCAGGTGAATATTTTACAAACATGTGTTTTATGTCAGACAATATTTGAGTTAACACAGAGGCAGGTGAAAAGATTTACTTTTGCAAGGCAACAAGGAATAAAGCTTGTTCTTTTTAATTGGCAAAGTCTGCAATGAAATAGGAACATGGTTTTTGGAACAGTAAATCTTTTGACAATGCTGTTTTTATATGGAAAAGGACTTTAATGCATGAGGTTAACTGTCAACCTTTTGTTCTATCAGGAACTGCCTCACCATTCTCAAAACTCCCCTACCTGCTTGTCTTTCATAAGATACACAAAGGAAAAAGGGTGTCTGAGAAACTAATTCATATCTAAATTTCAAAGAGCCTTTCAGTGAGGATTTTCTGTGGTCCAAGATACAATCTCTGCTTGAACCAAGAGTAGGAGTGGACTAGTTCTCCTAGCTCAAGAATAGAACTTCTAAAGGCAGTTGTTTTTCCATCATTTTGTTGTTTGGTTTTTGTCTTTTAGTGGAGTGAGGCAGGGGGAGTTTTAAGCCAGCTCACTCAATAATTGTTGCAGCAATAAAATAGATATACTTTTATTACCTGCAGAAAGGAAGATTTAAGGTATCTTTTTTTCGACTCTGGAGTTTTAGTACCATCCATCCACGTGGGCTCAATGTGGGAGAGTTCTGCAGTCTTTGACTGTCTGGGCACACATGAAATCACACTTCCTAAGCTGGAAAAACCAAGATGATGCACTTCTTTGTGAGATCAAAATCCCAGCCGCAGGAACAACATCAAATCAGAGCTGTCAGAGTCCACTATAATTTTCAAGTTATTTTCAACAACTACCTCAATGTTGCATCACTGGACATTTTAAGGGGTGTTCATAAAATTGATTTCCAAATCTTCAGCTTCTAGAGCTCTGCTCTCAGATTGTTTTCAAAATTGTAGTTCCTTGAAATGTTGATATTATTTCAAGAGCATGTCTGAAAGGGTCATTTTGTGAGTCCAGAATGTTTTCCTATATATTTTCATGCAGGACTCCAAATGCTTACAAGATAATTCTACTTCTTGTTTGAAGGCTTCTTTAAAATTCTAAATCCTATCAAGTATTTCTTTTTTGACTACTATTCAATAACTAATTTTATTTTACTGCTCTTCCATAGTTTTTCATATCTGTCTGGCCATTCTTGCAGAAATGTTCTAGTTCAAAGGACACATGATCCAGACTTGGAATGCACATGAAATTCGAGATTTCAAGCTCTCAAAATTTATGAAATGCTTCCAGATTTTATCCAGGGCCTGCTAATGAAGCCAGAAGAAACTTGTATTTGGTATCCCCAGTGCTTGGGGCAGAGCATATGTGCCATGGTCCTGTTCCCTCCCAGGATGACTTGGCAGAGCAGAGCAGAATCAGCACTCCACTCATCAATCCTCTACTCTCTGTAGGCACCTTGAGTCCAGGTGCAGGAGGATCTACCAAGCAACAAAACTGGAGCCAACTGTCAAGTTGCCATCATAAGAAGTCACTTGGACCTTTGGAGAAGTTCTCATCACTGGCTTAGAAGCCTGTCTCAACCTCAGGGTGCACTACAAAGCAGAGATTTTCTCCCTTTTTCCCAGGATGGGCACTCTCACCATGGAAGAGAGCAGTGGCACAGCAATTCCTCAGACTCACAAAGCAGCTCTCAGGTCCCCAGTTGCCTTCCTGGACAAAATCCCGTCAGGTTTATCTCCAGTAGCAGTAAATTCTGTGGTGACAATAGCTTCAGTGTTCTCTCATTAATAGCCTACAGGCAAATGAAGCTTTGCAAATTCTTCAGCCCCAAGTCTGCTTCATCTTTTGGACATCACATTAATGGGCACATTGTTTTACTAAAATCAGGAAAATCAGCTCTGGTTTCTTGCTCTCACCAGCTGTCCTATCCAGTCAGACCAGAGGTCCCTTCTCATCACCAGCAGGGACATTTGATGGTGCTTTCCAGGGCAAAATACTCAAAGAGCGATTGCTGTGGAGCATTCCCCAAGTGGAGTTTCAACTCTGGCCTCGCCCCAGCTCATGGCTGAGCCAATTTCTGACAACATGGTTGGTGCTTCATGGATAGACGATTGAAATACAGAGGTACTTTTGTCACGAAAAACAGTTTCATCTCTGTGTCTGCTAATCTTTCAGTACTCATTTTGATCTGCTTTTAGGACCCCATAATTATTTCAGATGTGGCAGCTTTATGTGGTTTGTATTTGTTAGACAATGACAGATTCTTGTTTCAGTACTAAAGGTTTCATGATTAAAGGTTTCATCCATTGCTCCTTTCATTTGAACACATCTAGGCAAAAACGTTCACATTCATAATTAAACTGCTATGTAAATATGCTCTTTTCCTAGAAAATGGTGCTTCCTTAATATCAATACCTGGAAAGTGAGTGCTATTTAGCTATTTAATCCTTAACCTTTAATCTTTACCTTTAGATTTAAATCCACAGAAGGAATACGTGACCATCTACTAATTTGTTTTCAGGTACTTGCTTATCCAGTATGGTTAATATTTTTAAGACTTTAACCTGGAATCAGTTTCCTTTGGGTTTATAGCTGCACTCAGGCAAAGCTAGGCTTACTTTTTACTTGCTTCTCCTGGAACTGTGCACATTGTGTTTCCTTAGCATGGTGAGAGGTAGTTTTGGTCGGGTTTTTTCTTGTTGTCAGTTTTAGTTTGTTTTTTTCCTTGTTTGTGGGGTTTTTTCTGTGTTGTTTTAGGTGGTTTTTGTTGGAGTTTTTTTGAAACTAGAGCACCCTAAGTTTGTATTTAACTTGGACATGTAGAAATGGAGCAGTGTTGTTTACAAAAAAATATAAAAAGAACTACAGACTTCAGACTCCATGGCCCAGAATCAAATACAAATATATTCCTGTTCACTCTGCCCTAGACTAAGTATTGCTGCAACAACGAAAACCATAACAAAACTATGATTCCTTGTGTGCAAAAATGAAAGGCTGCAGGTCAGACTTGGAGTCCAAGTGCCAAAGAAGTTTCTAGTTTATATGAAATATTAATTCTGTGCTATGAGCAATCCAGCTCCAGACCAGCTCTCTGGTAACACACAGCAACTTTGACACTGCAAAAAGTTGCTCAAACTGATTTTATTGGTTTGTTTCCAGCCAACTAACATAGATGAGATGGTCTAACATTGTCAGCACTCACTGGGGGAGCCTGGCTCTAACTCTCAATAAAGAAGTTATACTTGATGATGTCAACATTTTTTGAAAACCATAGATTTGCACTGGATAGAAAGCAAAACATGTCAAAATTAAATTGTGGGTGAGTAAGGTTCACAAAAAACCCCTGTTCAAGATGCAATAATTAGAGCAATCAAGGCATTTTGATTAACTGATTACCAGCTTTCACCAGTTGTAGAAATGACCTTCTTCTATAAAATCATAAATGCATTCAGACTAAATTGGGAGCAGATGGAAAGTTGTTTGTGTTACTGACATTTCGGTTCCTGAACACCCTTCAAAAGCGTGTGGCACTGCTACTCTGCAATGCAATTAGAATAAAGCAACAAAATCAGTCTCTCTTCACTCCACAAATACAAAGATTATCATCCAAAAGGTCAGCCTGGCATACAGCAAGTATTGACAACAAGGAGTGCATCACTTTCTAGATGTCATTTTGGAGTGTTCTCAACACACGTAATTGTGACTGAATACAATTTCATTCAGAAAATAATATCTAGGAAGAAGAGACCTACAAGGATTTTATATGAGACATCAAACTGGAATCAGACTGTAAACTCATGGATCCTAAATTAGTTTCAGCAGGTTTTCAGCTGTGCTTTAAACACAATTTGGACCACAAATGAATCCTGAAGGAAAAGACAGCTACCATGCATTTATGTTTGTGTAAGTTGTTCTGGGTAGATTGGTCAGCCTTTAACGGGCTGAGTTTGGATTTTGTACTTTGATTTGATGTTGATCTAGTCTGTTTTCACTGAAATGGCAACTAACATCCTTTTGTTTCAGGAAATTAACACGAGCATAACTTGTATTGGTTTTAAATATTCCATTTCTGACATACAGAGAAAGAAAACTGACACATCTTCTGGAAGTGCTTATGTTACTTGGAAGGCAAAGTTTTCAGCAGAACCATCTTCTTCCCACTTTCACAAACTTCTCAAAAGTCAAGCTGAGTTTCAAGTGGCACTGAGCACATGGATGTGGATCTAGAGGTCACCTGTTTTAACAGGGGTTTTAACCTGTCTTTATTTAAAGTGGCTTCAGGCTTTTCCTTTAGATCCAGAGTTCTAACTCTGGAAGGGATGTGTGTTGCTTCAGAGGCAGCTGCTGTGTGCATAGTTCTCCCCCAAAAATCACAAAAGGGAGCATCTTGAACTCTGTGCCACATTCAGTATAACAGCACTGTTAAAATGGTGATTGTGTACAGGATTTTGTGTCCTAATAAACCCATGGAAGTATTTTCTATTAATTGTCGAAAGTTTTATAAAAAGGCTAAAATTCAAGGATTTAGAATTATAGAATTGTTTGTTATAGAAACAAACAATTGTTATAGAGACAAAACAAAGTTTCCTGGGTGAAAATCCTCTTTACTGGCACACAGTCTCATTTAAGTCCATGCAGTGTCACTTGGACTCAACAAAGCAAATGGGGAAGGTGGAGGTAATGTTAAATTCTGAAAAAAACATGTCCCTGAAGAATTGAGATGCAGTGCAATCTTCAAAATGCTTCAACGCAAAACAGTTTAACAAGAATTTTTGAATTTTTTAAGAATGTAAGAAAAAAGTAGTTCAAATATATATTTAAAATGTATTTTAGAAAAATTTATAAAATACACTCCGTTATAAAAAGCTTCTAACTTGTAGTTTTAAAAACCTCTTGATTAATCCAAGAGGATTTTTACTGTTTTCTGGGTTTTGAGAGTTCTTTCAGAGTCCTTTCATAACATGTTGCTTTAAGATGCTTTCTACAATGAAGTCTCAAAAGGTACATACTTAATCAAGGGATTGCTCTTCTTGTCAACCCTCTGGTAATATCAAATATATTACTTTGTTTAAGCAGCAAAACAGAGATTTTCCCTAAGCTCCCTTGCATCTACAGCCCTGCTTTAAAGGGATACAAACTCCTGCAGAGTTTGCTGTGTAAGAAAAGGGTACATTAATCAAACTGACAAACCATTTTCAGCGTTATTGTTCCACACGGCACAATATCAACCTGATATGAGAGATTTGCATTTATTCACATCCACTCACATCTTTTGCATTCACTACTCCAGCACCATGGCAGTAGTGCAGGGCTGCGATACATTAACCCAAGTATGGCTTTTTTAAAACTTTTACAGGTTTCAGCATCTGAGAGGCAAGACACCCTGATTTGTGGTCACTCTGATCTTTTTCTGGAGGGGTAAAGAGGGGATGGCCAAGAGAGCCAGGACACACATGGCAGGGCCAGAAACACCCTCAAAGTGCCGTGGCATGGATCTACCACTTCCTCCAGCATTTCCAGAAAGTGCTGCAGAATTAAAGCTTGGTTTGGCTCAGTGTCAGGAGATGTTGCTGTGCTTATCTGGTGTTCAGAATAGCACTGGGGCTGACTTGACATTTGTTTCATGCAGAGAAAATTTCTGCAGGCTTTCAGAGGCTGAAACAAAACTTCAGGAGACCTAAAGGATCGCTTTGTTCTCCACATCCTGGTCTAGCAGAGAAGGCTGTCCCAGCTGGGACAAAAAATATCAAACTGTAGGGGTCTTATCCTTGTCCTAGAAGATAAGGAGGAAAAATTGCATCATTAGAAGGAATCCAAAGTTTTACTGCTAACAGCAGTTTCCAAGGAAAAGCCTATTAAGAGGAGCCATTTGGAAAAAGAGAGATTGGCTCCATTCCTGCAGTAGTTCCCTTCACCTCTGCAGGATACAGAAGTGAGCTGTGCCAGTGTTTCTGCACTGCCTGGACCTGCCAGGACCTCCTCAGAGCCCATCACCAGGCATCCTGCAGGGATGAGAAGCCAGGTTGTTCCTCTCACCATCCCCAAACCTCAGGCAGCGGCAATGAGAGATGGCAACAGAAAACTCAAGTAGGGCATCTTCCAGGTGAAAGAATTCTCCCTCTGGTTTACAGACTAACCAGTCCTGTGGGACTGGAGCCCAGCATTAAATAGTTTAACAGCTTTAAATCTGAAGACTGTTTTTGCTCATCCTGCAAAAGCTCGCTAATAGGCACCATGGTAAAGCCAGTAAAAAATGCCAGGGAATCCTTTCCCATGGTGAGATGCACCAGTAGTACCCAGTAATTTCAACAAGAAATCATTTCACACCAAACAGGACTTATGCTTCTGGTTTTAGATTGGGCAATTTGGAATTTTCCTCACTAGGTGTCAGAATAATTTGTTTTATATAAAAACCTAAAGAGGCAGGAGTGGAGATAGACTCATTCACTACCTGAACACTGTTGGATTTTTGTTTCTTTAAATTTCTACACCAGTCTCCTTTCTGCAAAGCCATTTACAATTGACTAAAAATCTGCATACTCAGAAAAGCTATTAGTGAAAGCAATGTAATTCTTTCTTCTCCAGTGCTCTAGAAGAGTGCCTAATTCAGTGTTTTGAATAAATTGAACAGTGGGTTGATTTATTAATCCAGAGAACATTTTTCTTTTATTAATCAACTACCATTAAACAAAATTGCCTGCCAAAGAATTTGAATTAAAATGACAACAGCCCTATTTAAATGTTGTGCACACATAATTGTGTTGAATTAAATAAATATTGCATTTTACGGGGTGAGTTTTTACGGTTAAAGTGTCTAAAAGAGAGACGAGTAGTAAAGACTGATTATAATTCAGTGATTTTTGCTACGAATACTAGAGTCTTTTTATAGAAAAAAGACTCCTGGATGTACCTATAAATTGTTTTCCTTGTCTTCCTTCCTGAAGAACAAAAAGAAAGAATTCTTACTGATGCCAGCAAGGTGAGATACCAAACTGCCACTTTTCCCAGGCCTTTTTTTGCCCACAATTTTGGGTAATGATACAGGTACAGTTAGAGACCTACAGACCACTTTCCCTTCATAGCAGATTGAACTTTGAATATGTGTTTGAGTATGGATGCCTGTACTACTACTCTTAAATCAAAAATGAAGGGAGCTCATTATGCCCCCTCCTCTGCATCATAACAGTTTTTTATTGGAAAAAGAATGTTCACGCTGTAGCCATATAATTATTTCTTTTAGAATTGGCTCGTGAACTTAAAGCTAAAATACTTCCCATGCAGTTGAATCCTAGAACAACTAATGATTATATTTGGGGTTTTTGACAGTTTTAGTTGTAGTTTTCATAGGTGTGTAAAGAATTCATATTCCCTGGGTTATATTCTCAGTATACGCTATTAACTATATGAACTGGTTATGTTTGAGCCACATTTTTCAGCCTTTCTGTAAAACCTTAAGAGCCAGAGACCTAAATAAACTGAAATATTGGGGCTGAGATAATAGGAAACAAAATAGCCTCAGCTTCATTATGAGGAAGCAGCATCTGTTTGAGACTCGCTGACTGAAGGTTACCAAAATGACTTGACAGAGCAATTACTGAGTTGTTCTCCAAAATGCTACAAAGGCTCCTTAAGAATGGGATTTCTCCACAGCATTTGTACAGCACTTGACAAAACACTGGACAAAAATAGTGCTGCTTTAAACTGAGCAAGGGAGACAGACTGATGCTCCAAACAACAACAAAAAAACATGAAAGCAATACAGTGCACTGCTTAAAACTCACATTACAGACTGAATACTGGGATGGAAAAACACAAGCCATCGAGAGAACCAGCCACATATCCCTCATTTAATTCAAGTTACATTAATATATCAGTTTTCTTATTTTCCAAGTGAAGCTGTTTCCAAGAATTAACATATTATTTCTCAGAAAATGCTGCAGGAGTGGGTTTTTTTTCCTGTGCTTTGTGCTGCTCTGAAGACAATGAAGCCTACAGTTCAGGGGTTAAAAGGTAGACAAGGACCACCCCCAGCTTGGCTGCACAAACCTGTGTGAAACCACATTCTAGATCTGCTCATCCACCTGAGAGTTATTTGGAATGAAATGAAGGTTTGGTGTGACTGGGCCAAAGGACTCACATAAGAAAAACAGACATGGTAAAAATTAAAATACAAATGGTGCCAGTCCTCCTTCCCCCACAGTTAACTTGTGACACGGGTGAGATGCTGATGGGAGAGGAAGAATCCTTCTCTTCTTCTCTCCTCTGAGATGAGGCACCAAAATGCTCTGTCCTTCAGCAGTGCAGAGCAGGTCTCTGCTGGATAATTCCTCCCATCCCCCTGCCAAAACACAGCCAAGGGCTCATAAACCAGCAGGTTTTCACTGCAAGATGTGCTAAGTCACATTGCCTGAAGCCTCACATCATCTTAGAACATCTTCTACAGTTTTTACTGCTGTCTTTCAGGGGCCATTTGACTTGTGAATAATCAAATATTTCCTTCTGCTTCGTTTGTCATCTGTCCCTGCCATGCTAACTATTTTATGGGTTATAAAACTTCAGTTTTCTGCTGGGTGCCAATAAACAGCCCTGTGGTTATTTGTAATGGCTGCCATGCAAGTGTTCAACATAGAAGCAAAATGACACCTCAAGTGACACCTGATGTCACTAAGCACTGAATAAAGCCAAGCAGCCTGGTGGAGCCCGATCAGCTCCCTCAGGACATCCCTTCCTTCTGCTCTCTACAGCATCATGTGCTGAACAATTTGTCACAGGGGTGTCTGTCAGAAAGAAGTTTGATTTTACCATTAGGAAATTCAGATTGTGATAGCCTTAACTATTAAAGAGAAATCTTTAGGCCTTTGGATGTAATAAGGGTGTTTGAGGTATAAAAAGATTGTTAAATAAAGCCCTGCACAAGTTTAAACGATTCTGGAAACAAAGTTTTCTCCCCACAGAAACCCAGAAAAAGCAGATAAAGCAGAAATTAAATCAACAAAACTGCCTGTGATGACATAAAGATGAGGACCTGTGAAGTTAATTCACATAGCCATGTTTCTTTAGTATTCACACTGCACTTACACTGAAACCCCTGAATTAATCCCACAGCACATTCCAGGGAAGAGCCATGACCTCTGCAAGCAGTGAGCGCTGGGTAGGCAGCGAGCTCCTGAAAGCAGCTCACCTTTGATAAACCCCAGAGCCTGGGCCCCACTTTCCCTGACTGCTGTTGTCTATTTTCAGCCTCTCAAATACAACCCACAGTTATCTGAAATTCACTTGGCAGCAGTGCTGAAATATTTGCTTTATTCCTTCCCGGGCCACGCTGGAGAAGCCTTTTCCCACAAGGCAGTGTTCCTTTCATATAAATTCCTGTGGGCACTTCTAAGAGCAGAGGAAAGGGTGGGAAGTTGTTTAAATACACCCTAAAAATGCAGCAGTATGCACCTGTCCAGCAGGAACTCCCATTCTCTTCAGGATCAGTGTCTGTATTTCCATCTCTGCATTACACCCTCTTCTCACAACTACTTCCCTTTATATGGCAAATGTCTACAAGTGTCCTTAAAGCATTAGGATAACCTCCTGATCAGAAAGTTAAGACACTTGCCTACAGCCCAGTCACCAGAATTTTGGTCCCTTATCAACCAAATATACTTACTGATATAAACTTTGGACTGTGCAGTCTTTGTAGAGTTTCAAGATCTGACTGTATTAAGCTCCAAAGAGTTCTGGCAACATTTTGAGCAGGAGTTTGGACTAGAGCTCTCATGAGTTCTCTTTCACGCCGAATTTTTCTAGGTTACAAGATCAGCAAAAGATTTAACTTTCAAGATATAATTTATGGTTTATTAGGGCATTCCATGCTGGGACAGCAGGGGCTCTGTAAACCTGGGTGAAATGCAGCTGAGCAGAGCACAGCTCTAGGCTATGAAGCAGAGCTGTGGATAAACACTTGGATTGCTCCAGCATTTCTGTGACTATCACCCTGCACATCTCACTCTAATATTTTGGAAAGTATAGTTAAAAGCTTAACATATTCCAGGATGAATTTAAAAAAAACCCACCCAAACAATAATTTTCCAGCAGTTTGGTAAAACCGACGTCTACCTCATTAAAATTTATCTCTTCCATGTCCTCTGCTGGAGATGCTGAAGGACCATTTCCTTCTATCAGTGGTTAATAAAACATACAATTTTCCATTTATTCCCCACACAAAGCTGCAAACTGTACCAGGGAGAAGGAGTTACTGATTTCCTTGAACCCTGGAGCTCTCCATGTTTAAGGGCCACACTGTACTCCTCATTCCTTTAGTATGGGAAATCTCTACTTCAAGAGGAATTTTAGGAAATTTACTTGGCACTTATTTCTGATCTCTGCAGGAAAAGAACCTTGTATTTCCCAGAGCTGGATGTTTATCTTCATAATATTTTAGAATAGCTTATTTGAGGGAAAGAGCAATATCACAAGGAAAGCTTTTCGTATAATACTGCCTTTTCCAATTAAATATTGTGAATATCCTTCAGTCAAATGTCTTTTTTCAGTAACATACCCATGTAAGATGTTAAAAGCAGAAGTGATTCTTAAACATCTTGTACTTCCTGAAAAGGATGAAAAGAGACTGGAAGATAAGAAAAAATCATTTTCCTGTAGGTGAAATAGTTTTACAGATGAAACATGACTGTAGTGAGTTTATCCTGCTTCTACTTTACATTAGGCACAAGAAACAGAAGTCTTCAGAATGAACTGCTCATCATTATGGACAACTTAAATCAGAGTTTAAAGGGCTTATCTTCAATGAATTATGCAAGAGTTTAATGGATTAACTGCTGAACTTTCCATGCTTTCTCACCACTATATTGGACCTCCCAGTCAGGTAAAAGATTGCTAGCAAACTGGTAGCTGTTAGAGCCCAATTGTTTTTGGTGAAGCCATGAAACCATGAAAAATCAGCTTTCTAAAAGCACGATGTTCTGCCAGATAAATAAGGGACAAAGAAGTAAAACTCATAGAAATTGAAATTTGAGTTGTGAAACTCTATACAAATACACTAAAAGCAACAGGGGAAGAGAGCTTTTGTTGCATTGGAATTGAGGAAAAAAAAAAGAGAAGAATCTTAAATGCATAATCCTGAGAATTTCTTCCCATCTAAAATCTCTTCACAACTTGTTCTCATAAGGGTGTATGAAGCAACCACAAGAAAAAATCTAAGGGGAAGAAACTTGTGATTTTTTTTTTTTTCAGGAAACAATTAGACTTCAAATAATTATAGAGATATTGGAATAAACTGAATAAAATTAATTTTATGAGACACAAATAAAAAGTAGCAGCAGGTCGCTCTCGTGAAGCCGATATTAGACCCGGGTTTTCATTGCTGTTTTCCTACCTTATTTTTCTGTCAAAGTTCATTACTGGCAGATATCAGTTAGGTGACAGCTACTGGAATTTTTACAGGCTGTATTCCACTGGGGGATAAGTATTTCTAACATCATACCACATGGAAAAAGCAGAAGTTTGAAGGTGCTTGCATTCCTTTGCCTTGCTGGTGGTGGACTCCCCTGCGTAATGCGCTCCTCCATTAAAATCTCTTCAATACCACCAGAAGAGAGAAGTTGTCTGTCATTGTTCTTGGCCCCCTCAGTCTGGCCTGAGGCTGGGGAATATTCCTTTCAGCATGTAAATACTTGGAGTAAATACTCTAGGGATTGCTCCTAAATCTGCAATCCTCCTGTAGTGTTAGACCTCAGCAAGTGTGGAGTGAAAACCCAAGCCCAGCTGGACAGTGAAATCCCAGCAGGCATCTTCCCTATGCACAGGACTATTTTCCTTTCCTGTGGACTCCAAGGCATGCTGCACTGTTCAAAAAAAGAAAAAAAGAAGTTAGAAAATAGATTTTCTTAATTTACTGGAGCAGCCTGGCTTCAGCACTCTAATCGAGATGCTGGGCATCATTTAAAGGCTTTAATTTAATTTCTTTTTTCCAATTAATAGAGAAAGAACTTAGAGTACTTATATATGGCAATTACATATTGAATTAATGATCTAGTACCAGGGAATGAGACATTTCCTTTAGTATAACAAACTGGCAATTTTGTAGGTTACGAAACCTTTAAATCCCCTTTCAGGCAGGCTACTGAAGGCACAGAATATTATATAATATATGTGGACACAAATATTACTGTTTGCAGTGTAAGCCTCTCATACAGTACAGCTGTTGGACAAACTGCAGCAGACATTTGACTCCTCTTACCACCAAAGCATTTCATTGGCAGCGATTTACAGTCCTAAATCTTCTCCCCTTTTAAATGCAACATACCCCATTCCTTAAACCTCAGTTACTAGCAGGGCAAGCAATACAGGGGCTTTGCAAGGAAAATTGTCATAGACAGGAAGGGAGTGTTTTAAGTGGAGAAAAATAAGCCAAATGTTGTGTCCAAAATTATTCACAGCTAGGTATTTCGTATGGGAAGGGATCTGCTTCAAAGAGATGGTGCAAAATGAAGTTTGTGCTAAATATTAAGAAACACTTCTTCTTGTTATCACTGTGTGTCCAACACTATTAGAAAACTTCCTAGGGCTGAGGCACTGTGCCACTGACACTGCAATGCAGGCTTCAGACTGCATGTCAAAAGGTAGATGTTTTAGTGCTTATGATTTTACTCTGTGGCAAAATATGCATTTTGTAAAAAATTGAGTTTGCTAAATTTCATTGGAGCTATCTCACTCAGAGTCTGTTCAAAATCAGGTAGGCTGGTAGATAATATTTAGCAAACTGGTGAAAAACTTTGCCTTAGTGGGCAAGGAGATGGGAATTTTAAAATTATATCAATTTACTTAAACTCTGGAATTGCATGGTTTTGAAATTAAATAATCCAACTGCTTTGATTTACCATGTGGACTAAAATAACTCTCATTATGAGGGTGATTGCTGTATAATAGTCAAGAAGGCACAGAAAGGGATGACAGATGATTCATTTCAACAAAATTCAAGGAAATTTTAAAAAGTCACTTTTTAGCAAACTAATACTGTTTTTCTAGATTTTGTCAGTATTTGAACAGCTTTGATCCATGTTCTGTAATACAGGAAAATGCAATTCAGAGACACATCCAGAAGCACTGTATTTAACACTTATTTAATGTCTGGAGGATAGCTCTGCTTAAATGAGCCACTCCATACTATTTAAATCATTTACCTACAGCCTGCTGTACATAAATAAATGCCAGGACCAAGAGGGGCTGCTGCCATGTGTGCACAGAAAAAAGGACACAGCATGTTTAGGTAATAAGATCATGTAGGCATTATTCAACACACTAATGGAATCAGGTGACTCTACACGGCTTGCAGCAGATGCACGTCTCCTGCTAATATCTGTAAAAGCCTCATTTGTTTGATGAGAGAGTAATTCTAATAGAGGGAGCTGAAAGATAAACAGCAAAGAGCTGAGTGCCATGTTTGCACCACAGATCTTCAGACACAGCCTGCTGATTTTAACTCACCTGTTATGCAGCAGGAAAGGATTCACTCTCTGTATTGATGGATAAGATGCTGCCTTAAATTGATGATGTCACATTTGAGATTTGATCTGTTGTTTTCTATTCAGTGCATGCACACACAGAGAGCAAAGGAAAGGGTTTGAGTGCACGAAAAAGGTCACAGATGAGAGAGCAGCATGCACTAAAGATGAGATCAAGGCTCTTAGCAGTTTTTGGGAGTTTTATCTGCCTCAAAGTCTGAATGCTTGAGTAGACAAGTCCTGTAAGAGGAATCTGCATGCTGGCATTATGGTGGATATATGATGTAACCTGATTAACAAGAAATCTTAGGAGGAGGGAGTATCAGAAAGGCTCTAAGCTAGCAACACTGTACTAAAATGAGAAAAAGTAATTTGAAATACAAATCCCTTTAGAATTATTTTTCAGATCACCTTTAAAAAATCTGTAAGATAGGGAAAAAAAAATCTAAATATCCAGTAACATTTTAGGGAATTGTAGAAGACTTAGAACTAGTCTAGAAAGATGGACAATTCTTTTTGAATAAGGTCTTTCCACATTAACAATAAAATCATATTTAGCAGCAGCTGCCCAATAATCAACTTAATGTTTGATTATCTGAACTTGCTTTAAGTGTCACATTCTCACAACTAAGATGCATCTGTGTGCTTTTTTTTCCCTTTTTCTTGGAGAAACAAGTGAGGAGGCTTGAAGCTGTTCCTGACGTTCAGACTTAGTAACTAAACAGAAAAATTGGAAGGGAGGAACCTTCTCTTTAAAGGTACTCCAGCAAACTCTTGCAGCTGAGGCTTCCATTCCAGCACTTCAGGGCAAAAAAGGCAGCACCACCACTTGGTTGTTAATTTTTCGTGTAAGTGACAGCAGTATTGGAAAACAACAGGAAAGAATTTGAGAGTTAGTTCCATTTCAGTTGAAAAAGATGAAGAATCGTGCATCATTTTATCTGGGAAAGGAGAAACTGGTAAAACAGTCAATGAGAGATTTTCAAGCAGGAAGAGAATCAAGACTTAAGAAGAGTGCCTCTATGTTGGGAAGGTCACAGCTTCAGACGCTTTGTTTTCAGACCTTGTGCTTACACACAGCCACTAAAAATTAGAGAGAAGAACAATGAAATGGTTCTTTCAAAAGGAGGAGGTTCTCCAGGCCATCCAACTCAGTTCCTTGATTTTGGCTTTGTTTTGGATAGAAATCAGATACACAGAGAGCTGATAAAGAGAGTTTCAGAAAACGTTAGTGATTCACTGGATTTTTTAAACTTGTTTCTAACTGGGTTGAAGACAACTTTTTGCTTGGTCAGAAAAGTCACCCTGTCCAGGTTAAACACAAGCATGCCTGAGGTCAATAAAAACCGTATTTACCAGAGTTTCTCTGGATTTAGTGGATTTTTAACTGGCAACACCCAGCTTCTGCATCAATGACAGCATCAAAATGTCAGTAAAGCTGAGATGAATCACCGTGAGAGCTGATATGACCCTAAGCCAAGAGCCGTGGACAAACCTTTTCTGGCATGACACTTGAAGTTGGTGTGTGAGCTCTGCAAACCTGCATGAAATGGTGAAGTTTTGAATTTGTATCTCACTCAGAATAATTTTACTTCACTGTTTCTCAGTTACTTCGGGTAACCCTGAAGTTTTATGTGGCTCATCAACTAAAAAAATAAGCTATCTTCAGAGCATTCAACAAGCTGCACTGGAAACAAAGAGATTTAATTCCCAACCAGAAAAGAAATGTTTTGAGTCCCATTGTGGAACAAGTGAAGCCAATGGTATTATGTTAGCAATTTATCCAGCCTCCATATCATCTCAGGTATCTGGAGCATCAAAAATAATGTACCAAGGACTAGAATTACTGCACTTAGGCATTTTTGTTGCTGCAATAATGTACTAAAATTATCTGCAGCTCCACAATTAAAACCTAGGCTGCAGAGGCTCTGTGAATGTTAGTGTATCTTCAAAGCACTTTACAGATCAATCCTTTTCAGCTCCACTCCAAAAGTGGAAAGAATTACCTTTATCTAATTGAGAAGCAAGCTGCAGCACAAAGACATAGTGAGTCATCTGCCAGTTAAGTGCCTGGATACCAGGGGGATGATACAAGAACAGAGTGTCCAGAGCACATCACATCCTCTGCAGCTGGTTTCCAGAACATTAATCTCATCTCCTTTCTATATTTAGTCTTCCATATACTTGTTCTGTAAACCATTCTCCATACCTGTGCCACACAGCTATTCAGCCACTTCACAAAAACGCATTTTCCATCTGCTTCTCTTCTTTTTACATGATCCCTATTTCCTCCTCTATCCATTGTTTCACACTGCCACTACCTGAAAGCTGCAACCGTTTCCAGCTCCCTGCATCCCCTTGAGCTTCTTTTTTCAGGGAATGCAGGCAGCCAGGCTCTTTGGAAATCACAGTGCAAGTGGGCTGAACACTGAAAACAGTTTCTTTAATCCCAAAGACTGTTGCTTTCCACTGAGCCTACAAGGGCACAGTCTGAAGCCTCTTCTCTTCATCAGCTTATATGAAATCCTTTGAACTTTTCCCATATATTAGCAATATTCTAAGTGCTTTCTTTTGGGCAGCCAAGAAGTCGACATTTTCTAAGCACTCCTGCTAAAGTTACTGTTCATTTCAAATGACATTTTTTCTTAGCCCCTGAAATTTACACCAATTACATGCAACCCCCAAATTTTGTAGTCACTTACCTCAAAGGTGGCCTCTGTTTAATGGCACAGGGTGATGCTAAATACCATCAAAATCAATGAGACCTTCACATGCAAACAACCATCAATATTTATTTCTGTTCTCAAGGATGCATCTCTGAGTCTAAATTTAGGCACTCAGGGACGACAAGGGACAAAGGCAGAATCTTTCTTGAAAAACACAGACAATATCCAGTTTTTCCCACTGCTTTACCAAGATAAATCTCCTTCAACAACTTTAGCTGACACCTATTCTACTCAGATCTAGCCGAGATTGCTGTGTTTAGGTTCAGGACAGTTTGGAAGACAATCAGGCAGATTCCCAAGCATTTTTCAGCCCATGGTCTGTAAAAGTCCTTTTGTCCTGGTGGATAATCAGATCTAAAGCTTCACATATTTCCTGCATGAAATACAGATTAAACAAAAATCAACTGCTTTCCACTATCCATTTCTCTACCTGTTTAAATCCTATTAAAGCACCTTGACAGCCAGAGACTACGGGGGAAAATACATACTGAAGGTTGTTTTCTCCTCCTCACATGCCTTAGTTCCTGGTCTGCAAAATACTGTGATATCAGTGAGATCACAACAAACCTGTTGTTTAAAATTACTGTCTCCTTGCCTCTTTTTTGAAGGGCTCTTCCTGCTGGATATCAAGCTCTGTAAAACTCTGCCAGACAGTTTTTTTTTTTCTGAGGATAAGGTGACCCTAAAATTTAATGGGCTAAAATGTTACTGTGACTTGTGGTTTTATCTGGCAGCTATTATCTAGACCTTTGATAATAGTCTAAAACCCCTTCAAGAATATATTTTTAGTCCTGATCAACTTCAGAAAAACAGGAATATTAAATGTCTATTAACATGCTACAGGTGCTGTTCTTGTACATTTTTCCTAAGCCCCTGGCCCAGCTTTGTTAGGAACAAGCCTACACTGACCTTTGCTGTGTCCTTGCTCTGAGGATTGGATTTCAGTCAGATTATAATCCAGACAGAGGAACAGATCAAAAACTAGTCTAGTCCCCTGTGCTGCAGGATAACTCAGTAAAAGTTAGCACAACAACACAAATTTATATCAGGTCATGGAGTCTAAGATCTCTGAGGCCAGCCCCATCCAGCCAGAAATATGTTCTGGCTAGCAGCATTATTCACTTGCTCCTCAACTTCCTCTTAATCTTCAAATGATGGCAGCAAAAAGTTCTATAGATGAGGAACAATTGTAAACCCATTCAAAAACATGTATTGTACCACCATGAAAGCTTCAAACATCCTCTGGTTTTTAAATTATTTCCCTGCAGATTTACATTTCATCGCACTGCAGAGAAGAAAACCCATCCTGCAGGAACTGCAAGGGTTGTTGTGGTGTTATTTGGGCAGATACTCTAAAGGTGCCATGATTCCTAAATCAGGCTTCTGAGGCTACAAACAACACATAGCAATAACCCTTAGAGCCTCCCTCAGCAGAGGAGCAGGGTGTTATAGGAAAATTAGCAAAGGTTAGTGGAAATGAAGTGGTTTTGGTCAGTGGTGGCTTCATTATTTCAGTGTTTGATTGCACTACCTGCAGAAGGCAGGTCTGGGATCCTCAGCCATTGATAAGAAAAATCATCATCAAGCACAAGAAAGGATTCAATCCCAGGAAGTCCTGATTCAAGAATAATATTTTCTCCCTGGCTAAAGTTGTTCAAGACTATTTCCTTTCAGGGTCAACTGGTGTATTGTCTCATCAGCCTGAAAAAAGAAGATAGATTAATGCTGACACAGAAATGGAAACATATCTTCTAAACCATAATTATTTTTCTGATGGAGCTGAATTGCATGTCACCAACCAACCACTTCCTACAGCATTAAACCAATGACATTCTAACCTGTGTTTCTGGACTCCCCAGCAAGGGCACACAAATTCCTGGTCGATGTTCACCAATGTCTCCAAGGAGGAGCAGGAGGAAGCACCAGTCTCAAAGCTGGCACGATTCAGTTTCCTGTTGATATGGCAGGAAGGCTGGGAGGAGGGAATTTGTTTTTGCTGCTGTTACTGCACTATTTCAACACACTTTTAGTTGTTCTAGCATTTCATCTACTGAGGGCAAGAATTAGATACAAAGTAAGTAAAGGCTTTCCACAGGGAAGGACAGCTTGAGATGTCGAACACCAGCTTCAGCTCAGCATTTGCTGAGTTTGATTTTACCCATTGGGTTCAACATTGTCCTTCAAAGTTGTCATTCTTGCAGCCCTCTGAGAAGTTCAGGACAAGCCAGAGATTTTCAGTTCCTCAGCCCCAGTGCTGCACTCCTCTTCTCCTGCTGCCTACCTCAGACAAAAGTTACCTCTTACAACAATCAACTTTGGCTCGTGAACTGCCGTGATACTCCAAAGGGGAATAAGAAGATCCAGAGTAGACAATATGAGGTGCACATTTCACATATAGCCTGTCCTTCACAGCCTCACAGAGGCAACGTGACTAATGCACTCCACATTTTTAATTGTCTGAAACTCAAAACCTATAGAGAGTTTTACAATGGCCTTGCCTTTATACTCTGTTACACTCAGAAGACATAATGAGCCCATGCTATGAGATATCTTACTAGTGCAGCTGTCACAATAATGATTTTTCTTTTTTCATCTTCACAGCCAGGTGGTTCAATCTCGAGTTAGAAGAACCTGCTTGCAATTGATCTGGCCATCATCAATTCAGGGAGTAGTTCAGCCGAGAAGAAGGATTTAACATTTGCACCTTAGGTATAGAAATGATCCTGGGGGCCCCAAATAGTTCAATAAAACAATTTGCTCTTTCACGAAGTAATTTGGATCAAAAATAATGCTTTTGCCTTAAATATCCTTTGTGCAGGCAAAGGATCATTTTAGACAGTAAATCATATTCAGACACATCCCTACACTCTAGGATGAAGAAGCTCTCAAAGCATGAAGTGAATCATTTCCATCAACAAAGACAGAAAGATGTTTAACAGAACAATTGTGCCAGGTCACAGTTCCTGCAGAATATGATTGTCACCTGCAAAGGCAACTCCCTTCAGCACCTGGGGAGGTGCTGGTCTGATTTGGACCAGGTACAACGCGGTGACATGGCCAAGGTGCCCATCCCCATCACCCACAGCTGCCCGTTCTCCTCCTCAGCTGAGTGGCAGAAGGGGGGGTCACCTTCCTGCCTGACACCCTGCCAGAGGTCTGTGCAGACAAAATATTGAATTTCTCAATACCTCTGAGGGTGCTCAGCACCTCACAGAAAATGCCTCAAATCAATAGCAGGGCAGCATGGTCGAGTATGTCTTGAAAAAGCAAAAAGGTTTTAATAAAAAAGAAAATTACACAAAAAACAAAGAACAAAGCTGAACAGAGTGTAGGGACAGGTCCCACACACCTGCTACAACACCTTGAGAATGCATTGAGAAGCCTCATGCTCTCCCTTTAGTATTGGATGATTTAATTGGGTTTTTTTTTTTTGCAAAAAGCCCAATAGAGAATAGCTGCTTTTCTGAGTAACAGGTAAACAGACCTACTAGTGTTTTTGTCTTGGCATTGAGCCAATTACCATCAGAAGAACAAAGAAATTCCTAGTGTTCCTCCTTTAAAGGGTTTTGGATGGGTCTTGAACCTTTCCCTGTATGGAGACACCTGCTCAGGTGTGGGGTGCTTTACTAGAACAAAGTATAAACCGCATTTGTCTATGCATTCCTTTTGTTGCCAACTGAGCACTGCTCCTCTGGGAGCTAAAGCTGTGTAAGAGCTCACATTTGGTATTCTGAATATTCTCCTTTTACAAACTCTAACCTTTCAACATCTTCTGTTTTGTCAGGCTGGAAATTTGTCACCTCGCATGTTGATTTCTGTTGTTTTCTGAAGAGTACAGCTTAAACTACAGCGCTTTCTTAAATATACATAGAATAATTGTGTGGATTGGAAATACATTACAGTAGAAATCCCGTGGAAGTGGCAATTTACAAAGATTTTTTTCCGAAAAGATAGAATAATTTGAATTTGTACAGATGGCATGCTGACAGAAAAATCTAGATTAATTTGCCAGTCAGATTAAAAAAAAAAAAATCTACATACCAGCAACTTTCCTGTATATGCCTTAGAAGTTTTCTTTTTTGGCATGTATTAAAGCTTCCATGAAAAGCCACTAAAATAACAACTGAACCAATTTTATTTTAATGCAAATTCCAAAATTCTGTCAGAAGGCTTCTCTTTAGCAACAACCACTTGCTGGAGTATTACACATTAAATAATTGCTGACAAACCAAAAGAAAATGGTTTGCCAAGTATTTAAGAATGAGCAATATTAGCACCTTTACTAAGAACAAAATGAGAACCAAGTAATTTATACCTACAAGAAGGTCTATAAATAGCATTACCTGTCAGCAAGTCAGCTGTCACCACTGATGGGGCTGAAAACAGAATAATAATGGGTTTCAAAGAGGCTGCCTACTGATCAATTTATTCCAGGCTCCACGTACATTCAGGAGAGCTGCAGCTCTGAATGGTCATGTGAGAGAAGGTTCCCTTGGATGCCATTTCTGTAACACAGTCCAAAATAAAGTCCTCCTCCACCCTCACCCCACCAAAAGAGAGGTGTTATACGTCCCCTGGAGTCACCTAAAGCTCCATTCCAACTCAAAATCAGATTAAGTCTCAAATACAGGTTGAACAAATAGAAACCACTTGGTCATCTGCCACCAGATTATCAGTTCACATGGTTTTAATATTCCTGACTGTGAGCACTCTGTTTCCCTTCTTAGGTTGTCTGAAAGGGTTTATATTTAGTGCACAACCCCTTTCTACACAGGAATTACAGGAGAGCTTCACGAAGATTTTCAAATCCGGAATTGCAGCCTGTCACTTTTTCTTCAAACAGCTCCTGGCCCAGTTGTGAATTTGTGGGGGTGGATGTGTGGGGGAGTTGCAGTCTTCTTTCTTCTTCTTCTTCTTCTTGCTGATGGGAAATGATAGGCAGCAGAAAAACCCAAATCAGGTTTACAATGCTGAGACAGAGAGAAAAGGCAGCTCTAGTATGTGTGTCACCAGGGAGCACAACAACAAAGGGTGACAGCTCCAAGGGAGAGCTTGGACATCCCAATGACATCACTCAGGAGGTGCTAGCCCTGCTGTCTAAAATCCCATGCAATTTTAAAAACACAACCAGTGTAGGCAAGTACAGGATATGTTTATTTTCCAAACCAAGAAATGGGTCACGACTCATCAGCTCATGAGAATTTTGACAATGGATCCAACCAGGAACTCTGAAAGCAGGAGAGCATCTCCCAAGCACTCAATAGGAAGGAGAATTTTAAGCATAAATCCTTAAGTATGTTTAAAGAAAGGCTGCTTGTATTGAAGATAAATATGCAAGAGGCACTTTAAAAGATGCCTGTTTTCAGGAATATGTCTAAGTTAGTGAATTTGCACTGAGAAACTTAGCTAAAACCTAGCTAGACCTAGAAACTTAGCTGAAAAACCAGTTAATTTTCTCTGTATTTGTTATTAAGACTGCTGGTGCCCAGGACAAAAAAAAAATAATCCGTTTTCAACACCTATCTCTGACTCTGAAGAGCCAGGACCAGCTGAAGCCAACCAACAAAACACAATTTGTCAAGGCCAGTCCATAAAGACCCCAGATTTTCTACCAGTGATTATGTACCCCCAAACAATATTTTTCGAGTCCAAACCCGTATTAGTTCATAGGGGATGATTCTGAAAATATTGTCGACATTTATAACAGTACAGATTGACTGTATCATCTGTAGACACAAGCTAACAACAGGTATTTTCCTAGAATGCACACTTATTCTAATGAGAAAGAGCATGGCTGGATTTGGTGAACTAAAGCTAACTGAGAAAGCTTAGTCCATCACTCAAAGCTGCCTCTGATTTTCTGAGCAATGTCCTAGCATAGATAAAATTTACACCAGGCTTGAGAGAGTCAGGGATCCTTAGGAAAAAAGTGTTACAGCCTCTGCTCTGTACAGAAGTGTCCCTTAACAGAAGTCCAGATGAATGCAATTTTAGCCTTGCTAATAAAAGGCTGATTGCTCACTATTCTTCTTCAGTGAGAAGGCAGAGGAAATCCATTGCTTTAAAGCTCCACTCATGTCCAGATCTGGGTCAATCATCCAGAAAATCATTTCTTCCTTAAAACAAGTCTTCACCAAAACTATTCTGGGGCTGAATCCTTACGAAGGAAGCACCAAATCCACCCTTCTGTGTCCAAAAGGATATATTAATTTGGTGCTAACTTAAGAATATCTGTCAAGAATAACACAGGGCTTTATCTCCCCTGGAAACAAACTGCAAACTTGCGGGAAATACACCTTAAATGGCAGCTGATAATAATGGTCTGATAGAGGGGCTGTGCTGGAACTTGGGCAATCAAGGTTCATTTTCTGATTCTTCACAGAGTCAGCTGGACTTTGTTCACAGTTCTTTTAAATCCATCCTTCATCTGCCCTTTTGCCTTGTCTAAGATATGTTCCAGGACTCTGTTTAAGATTTTGCTATTTACTTTTATTATGATAGCTCAAAAAAAAAAAAAAAAAAAAGATGGGAGACCTGGTCTTTCTGGACTAAAGCAATAGCAGATGAACCTTCCATTCATTTAAAGGTGATATTTCCAAAGTTTGTTTTTTGGCTTTATGTGCTCAGAGGTATGTGTGCAGACTGGAGTACTCCTATTGCCTTGGAAACATTTTTGCACTGATTTGAAGCATGCACCAAATGGAAATTCATATTCATGGTTAGTTTGACCTAACTGCAGCAGTTTCTTTCATGACATGCAATAGGAATGGAAAAGCCACCACAAACCTGTCACAATGCAGTGTTAGTGCTGCTTTCATTAGAGGTTGAAACTATAAAATTGAAAGCCTCACTTTCAGCATGTAAAACCCCTGCATTTATTTAAGAGTCTTTAAAAATAATTTTTTATATTTAGTAATTTTTAAATAAATACAGTGTCAACTGTCGTTCCCACCTATTTAATCACAAGAGGCTTCTTATTAATATAAAGCAGGAAGTGATTAAGATAGATTAGAGTCAGTATCTACAAGCTTCCCCTTAAACAAGCAGGTTATATATATATACATACATATATATGTTTTGCTGAGGGCTGTTCAAACATAGTATCTGAATGAATGAGACAGTTCATGGATGAAGAGCACAGTATGCACTTGCTATCCACATTGAACTAGTCTATGACCCAAAGAAGATTTAAAGAAAATTTGAAGACTACAAACAATAGCCTGCAGCAAAGGAAAATCTTAGTGTAATAATAATAACCTCACTTATTTTCCTAATTTTTTCACAATAATCTTGCAATTTAACTGAAGGCTCCAAGCCGTCATTTCACTTCTGTTCCTTTTCACCGAAAATTTCCCCTACCTCTTGAACCATCCCTATGTGCAGTATTTTTCTTATCCTGGATAAAACAATAGAGCAAGATGCTTGTTTTAAAATTAAATACTTGCAGGATTTTCTTTTCCAGACTCTCCTATGTTCTCCATAATTGTATGTATTGCACACCTCGTGATGGGGAGATGTAGATCATATTGGCTGCTCTGGGAGAGCCAAGGGAAAAGACGGTGCTCAGCAGCTTTTCCTTCAAACCTACACCTCTTCTTCCTGAACAGGCCAGGCTTCTTCCAAATGTGTCACAGTCTTGTCTTTTTTTTTATTGCTTTAGGTTTTGTATAAGTCAAATGCTCAATACACTCATTTTCATGCCATAAACCAGCATATAGTCCTACCTTGAAGATGCTCCTGAGAGAATCCCTGTTTTCAGAGGAGAGGGTTTGTTGCCAAACTAGCAGGCAGCTTTTTAGTGTCCCAAGCCCAGTGACACTTGTATCCATGTATCCATGATCTTCTTTTTTTTTTTTTTTTTTTTTTTTTGTGACACAGAACTCAGGGATGCTTTCAGAGCCTGAATCCTCATCTTGGCTGTTGTATCTGACAGCTGGAGGACAGATGTGCAGAGAGGCTGGCAAGGCACAGCTGGGTTTGACATCCCTCAGATTACCCACTCATGGGACTGCACTCTGCCACAGGTGAGCAGCAGTGGCAGGAAGCCAGAGGTTTGGGGTCCTTCATTCCTGATTTTCAAAGCTGCAATACCAATTCTTAACTCCTTCTCACACGATTTCTACAAGAGCTCTGTGTAAGTCACTACAATACCCACATCACACTCTTCCCTGACAACAATGATTTGATCATTTCTCCTGATTTAAACAAAACCAAGACCCTGTCATTGCTACTTGCCAAGTTTGTTAAGCATCCTCATCTAAAATGCTGTGAATCTAGGTAATTTAGGTCCCATGAAGTTCTTCAGCTTGAAATTTAACATGTGTCTCTCCATATCAAAAGAGGTTCTAAAGAAGATAATTACATGCACAGAATAAAGAAACACAAAAGCTACAATTACATATTCAGCTGCAGCTCTGGTTATGATTATTATTCTGTGTGATCTCTTGGCAAACATCATCCCATTCTCCACTTCCAAGAAGGCTGTAGTGAGAGCCTTTCTGAAGTCTCCTCCTTCTCTGTGGAGACAGACTCCCTCCCTCCTTTATCAAGCCAAGGTTCATGGTTCCAGCTTTCTTCCCCAAGAAGTACATAAGCAATGTTCTTGATATGCCACAAGAGGTTGGTTCTGTCTGAAAAACAGCTGCAATCTTTCCAAGCTACAATTTTTTAGCCATGTGGGCTTTGGCTGGCTTTGCCTTACTCTCAATGCATAGCATCCATGTCAGGCCTTCACCTGACCTTCAGCAAGGCATTAACGCCAAAAACTTAAATGTATTCTTAATTTGCATTTCTGCTTGTGCATGTCCAAGTTTCTGGCCTGAAGACACCTTGACAGGGGAAGGCTGAGGCTCTGAAATACTCTCACACATCAAAGATCAAACTTCCAAGCAGAACTTCCTCCCAAAATCTACAGTCTCTTTGGCTATCCCACCTTTCTGCTTTAGACATCAATTCCTCCCTGTCTTGTTATACACATCCTATTTAGCTACTGTTCCCTTTCTGTTAGGGCCCTGTGGCAATAGATCTTACACATTTGCTATCAAACAGATAAAATACTACATTTTATTATAAATTTAGTGGAGTCAGACAATTTTTCTGCTTTCTTTCATTTAAGAGATTGGTGGCAGAAGGTGTTTTGTTTTCTCAACAGAAATATCCTCGGGGTATAAAGCAGTACAGACATCCTCTGCTCACCACTGCTGACAATAAGATAGACAATTGACAAATCAGCCAATCTCACCTGCACCTTATGTTCAGAGGGCTGAAAAGGGCCTTGGATTGTGAAGGGAACTCATTGGTGAAAATAGCATAAAGCAGACCTCGAGCTGGACTAGTTAGGACTGTGACAGGACAGGTGTCTTTTGTTCTCACAGCTTTTCTGGTGGGGAGAAGGGTGGCAGTCAGGAGATAATTGCAGTGTACCAGGGCAGTATTCACACACTGCAGGGATCCTTCCAGCCAGGGCTGCCCAAACAACAGGGGCAGGGCACTGAGCTTTCCCCACCTGCAAGGCTTTTTGCTGCTCAGGCCATTTTTAGAGCTTTTCCTCGGTGCATGGGGAGGTGAACATAGTCAGGGGAGTCCAAACCATTTGTTTTCCTTCCCCTAATTCTGCTGAGCATCGAGGCTTTTAGCTGCTGTGTTTGGAGATAAAGGCTTGCCCATCCTCTTTCCCATTTTCAACCTGCGAGGCAAATTTTAGGGGGAGGAAAATAAATCCTAATTTTCCGAGCTTCTCTTTGTCTAAGTTAGGGATAGGAAATGCTTTCCTTTCAGGGCAGTTTTGAGCTTGCAGCAGCAGAGAAAGCAGCCCCTCGATAAGCAGAGGCAAAACTAAGTACAGGCCAATGAAAAGAATGTAGATAGGTTGTGGTGAGAGATTTGCTTACATTTCTGGTGTCTACTGATTGCCCAGAAACTCAGTGTTCCAATATCTACCTACAAACCCTCCTCCTGTAACCCTAGAGATAGGAATGAAAGTCTGCTGGCCTGAAGCACAGCAGTGACAGGAAGCAGAATCAAATCACTTCCACATCTGGAACCTTGTTAGGAGAGCAAGGTACTGAAATATTTCCTTATTTTCTGTAAAAAAGGCCATGCGTGCAAGGGAATTGCTTGTAGCCAAACCATCTGAGTGACAGGGAGCTGCTAGAACTGCAGATTCTCTGTGGAAGGGGAAAGGAAACTTTGAAGCAAAGCCTTGCTGGCCCTTGTGTTTGTTTTCCATCTGACCCAAAGGTTCTTGATAAGTCCCTGGCAGGGTGTAACAAGATAACAAGTGTTAAGATGCCACCACGCTTGTGTTGATGCACGGGAGACAAAAACAATCAGTTTCAAGGAAACAGCTCTGAACACAACAGAGGAAACTGATGTTCATGACCCCTTGCTCTCTTACCGTAGAATAAACACACACAAAACTCAAAAAGAAAGTTTTTTCTCACAGTAGTTTGTGGCTGACTGAATCTCAAAGAGAGCTGACAGACATGGGCTCACAAATGGAGCTGTGCAGGGCCAGGAGCTGGACTCTGATGCTTGATCTCTCCCAGCTCTGCCTATTCTGTGACCTCTTTCCTGTAGCTGCAGTTTGGCAAATCCCCCTTCAAGGCACTAATCTTTATTATTTAATCTGAAGGCGGGACAGGCACGTACCTCAGGCTGCTCAGGATGAGTGCACACACCTACACTGTGTTTATTTGTACGAATACAGCCACGGACTTTGGTCCTTCTCAGAAATCTGTTTCCATTTTTTGCTTTAGAGGATTCCCAGGAAGCACATGAAAGCTGAGCACGATGTTCAGCCACCGTAGCAAAGAGACATATGGAGAGAAGGAGTGTTACTTTGGAAGCTGCTTTTTCAGCCAGGCAAATGTGCCAGCTGCTTTTGAACTCTTCACAGGTTTTCAGTGCTGCAAATAATCTTGAGATGCAGCTCTTGAAGGGAGTGTAAGCAGGTGGTCAAAGTTCAGGAAAAACTCCACTTGATGCACGTATCATCTGCTTATTTGCATTGATGTGAATATTACAGCACGCCCAGTATTATAGATAATTGAAAATGCAACACACTTATAGTTCTTCAGTGGCTGGGCTCTCGAAGGGTTTATGAATTAGGTTTGAACTATTCAAAAGAGAACAAATCTATACTATTTAGAAGAGTACTGATGTGCAGAGAGCTTTTAGAAACAGAGGTCTGTAAAAAGAGAAATTTCCACATGGCAGATGACATTGTCACCTAATGTGCCTCTGCAAGGCACTTGGCTGAGGGATAGGGATATAAATAAAATGGGAATTGGGCACAAATAAATACAAAATCTGCTAGTACAGACAAACTAAGGCTATGGATCAAAGAAAAAACCCAGCTTCAGAGCCCAGAGTTCACCCTCAGAGGTACAGGAACCATTTGTGGTACATCAGAACTAGAGCAACACAAACTCCCCCTTCAGCTGTCTGAGAAACTCAAAAGCATATAAAATCTCAGAAGGGGGATAAAACAATCCAGAAAACTTTGAAATAATTCAGGTAGCAACTCACAAAATCTTCCCAAATGCATTGACTATGTCCAAATATCCTTTTGAGAAAATAAGATCTGAAGATGATTGTCACAATCACAAAAAGTTTCTATTTAGACAGAACAAAGATAGTTTGCATGAAAAATCTTTAAGCTCTAATTAGAAGACAGCAGCTTCAGAAAAAAATTATTCAGATTACCAGATTGGAACTCATTAAAAACAATCCTTGTCACTTCCCATAATAAAGCTTCCTTGGACCACACCATACTTAAAGGAATCTTAATGAATTTTCTACTGCAGTAATTTGTATGAACAAGCTATTACATTACAATATACACATTTTTTAATAATTAGAATTGAGTCTCTGGGCTTTTTTCAGCTATAATATGTGTCATAAAACTGTTTGGTAAACAGTACTTTGAAAGTTTATGACATGTTGAAGACTACCAGCTGGGACAAATGGACCCAGACACTGAGAGCACTTTCCATGTAGCCAGGAGTAAAATCAGCATTCCTGCCTTTTACATTCTGCTTTAATTCATGCTCCTCAGCAGCAGACACATTAACATGTGAAGTCAGCAAAATTTGACTTCACAGAAATTTAAGCCATTGAAAGACAGGCTTACTAAACCAGCAAAAGGTCAAAGCTCTGAAAAAGTAAAAAAAAAAAGAAAAAAAACCCAAAAAAACGAACAAAACCAAAAAACCAACAAAACTTGCATGTGAGGGGGAGAAGAGATTTAGAAATGGCTGCATGGGACAGGATTTGGTACCCATTTGAGGCATTTATTTTGTATTTTAAGAACATGGGTAGTGGTGGGTCATGCATGGGCTGGGCAGTGCATCATACTTATAACCATCTGCCACAGAAAAATTGCATGTACTTAGTCCAAAATGTAGAAAGTCTGGAAGGAAACTCTTAATTTCTTGACTGAAAAACAACATTTTTCCTCAGAGAGAGATCAATGGTTTTGGTTGAAACGTTCTCTGTCCTCATCATTTCCTTCCCCTGCACATAAACTTAGTCCAGGTAATTTTGGCACAGTCAAAATGTTTGAAGCTTTTGAGCAACTGGAAACAACATGTTAATGGAAAGCCACCTTAAACTCTTAGCCCCACCTGTATCAAAAGCATTTCACATGTACTCCAACAAAAGAATGGGCTCCCCACACACAGTGACTGCTTCTGTTTGAGCTTCTTTTCATAAATATATGAAATATGCACCTAGATATGTTGTCTCTCAGCACACCACAGAGAGGCAGTTTCAGATTATAAAGAAGAGGGACAGATTCTGAATGAGCTCCTTTTTCCCTTGACTTCTAATTTGGTACATTTCTGGTAACTTGGGCAGCTTTATTCTCACTGAAATTAGATGTACATCAGGTTAATGAAAAGTTGCTGTAAGCACTTTCATTCCCATACTCTCGCAGGGAAGAATGAAATACTTGTGAGATTATTTTTTAAAAAATTTATTTAAATCAATAATAAAGAGAGAGATACAATAATTTTTTTCCCTAAAATCCCACACTTTTGTGTATACAACCTGGATCACTGTGCAGCTGTGTCTCTTGACGTGAAGTACACTTATGACCACAGTGTCTGAAAACTTTGAGCATTTTAAAATTAAGCGCAGATGTTTATCTTGTTTAACCTGCTGCTGCATAAAGTCAGGGGTACCTACTTGTTTCCTCATATATTCTTTGCTTTTTCCTGTGTTTCCATGCTCCCTGACACCTGGGATCTTACTTTATTAGAGGTGCAAGCAGCAAGATCCAGAGAAGAGCTAATTAATCCTTTAGGTTTTCACAGAAGGTGACAAACCAAATGAAAGGGAAATGAACCAAGTGAAACTCCATTTCACAACCAAACTCCCAGACACCATGTTCACAATGGGTTATAAATTGAGTGCAAATGAAGTATAAAACAGTACTTTTATTTGTGTCACCACCCTGTTTAAGACATGTCTGTGAGCAGAGCCTCTGTTCCAGATTGCTTCCATTATGACTTCTTCAATTTGGAATGTTATTTGACCAAAATTATAACATCAACAACAATAAAACACGACTCCAGTACGGACCTACCTGACTGATTGATTATAAATTACTAAAAAAAAGCAGATAAAGGTATTTTCCATTTGCATGGCTTTCTCCTAAGTGTAATAAAAATAATCCAGAAATTGGTACTTCATATCTGTTGTTCTCATCACTTCATTTCCTCGCTGCATGGTGCACAGTCATCATTTGGAGTGTGGCACTATTTTTAATGGGGCAAAGTGTAAACATTCCATCAAAGCTTCTGCCACAGATTAAGGGTTTCATGGCAGCTTTGCAGCCAGTGGCTACGTGGATTTTTTGGAAAAGGTTTCTCCTCCAGGGTTAAGAATGTTGAAGACACAACATTCACCCCTGCTGGCAGACTTTTTCTTTTTTTTCTTTTTTGAAAACTTTTTTTGTAAATTTTTTGTATTTTTTGTATTTTTTGTTATGTTGTTTATGCCTTGGGACCATGATATGTTAAAAAGCAGAAGGGTGGCTCGGGCTCATGGGCTGCTGATATTTTAAAAGGCAAGTTCAAGAACCGAGATAACTCAGGAAATAAAAATGAAAAAAAGAACTTCCTGAGCTCTTATTTTATAACATTGCCAGAAAAAGGTTATAACGTAATAAAACATGCAGCCATACCTCCCTGGAAGTCATCTCTGTGATTATTCATTACCAGAAGATAGGTCAGAGATAACCACCAAAGTTCCCAGAGTCTTGGAGAACATGACTGACAGACCCTTAAAAAAATAACAACAGAGAGGGGAAAAAAATCCAAGCCTATTCTTCCCAGCAGGGTGAGATGTGCCAAATCTAGCATGGAGCTAAAATCCAGTGTTTAGACTGTTATGAGCTTACCAAATTAGTCAAAATGGAATTGGAGGAGCAGGAAATGATGTAGAATTTAATTTCTTTAACTTGACTGCTTCTGAGGGCAGAGACTGTTCCTTTTTCCTGCAGAGCACCTAACCCAATGGGACCTTTGGATTTAGTCCATTCATACTAGAATGTTCCAATGGAACAATTTTCATGTTTCATTGTTCCATCCATGGAAGTTTGAATGATTTATTGTGTCATGCAGTCCTGCAGTTCTATTCACAACACAGATTCCAACTGAAAGTTTTTCTTACAAACAGCTGCTTTTTTTCTCAAGTTTGTTTATTCTTGTAAAACGTTGCCAGTGCCAATAAAGGACAGGCTGCTGTAAATAAATACAACTGATCTTGTGGGGTCTCCCACAGTACACCAATGAATATTGAATTTCACACCTCTGATCCCTTGGAGTGGCTTAGGATGACAGACACATATTTACAGAAGAGGCTCTTGTAGACAATTAGCTTCATCTGGGCAGCGTTTCCAGATAACTTGACTGCTTGGAAAGGTCCCAGTTAAGGCTGAGTATCAAAAGCAGGGATGGGCACTTGCAGTTCTTCACCCTGTCAGCAATTGATTTTTCTATTTTGTGTGGATGGATTCAAGGACAAGCACATCAGAGCAATAAACTAAAGGACAAGATGACACTTGAATGTGTGTTTTTACTTCACAGGCATACCTACATTTGTAAAGTTGGATTAATCTCAGCTCCTCTCGTTGCAGCAGTCTAAGCATCTTGTTTAGGAGAACACCTATTTTGTCTTTGTTTTAGTGCTGTATTTCACACCAATTCCAGTAATACCATAACAAATCAAAGCTGTATGATAGAATTACCATGGCTTACTCTCCCCTAGAAGCAGTGTACACAATGGTGTACACCAAAAAAATATTGCTCACTCTGGGGGATTTAATCTCAGTGGCACCTGGGAAAGGAAAAATCAAGTTTTGCCTGTAGGAGTAGGAAAGAAGAATCCCAGCCTCTTGCTAATGTGGGAGGCACCTTACCCAGAGTGATAGTTTTTACTTTCTCTGTAGATTGAGAAATTCATTCTGAGCTACCTAAAAGTAATCCAAATTTACTTTTCGAAGCAGCACCACCAGGAATAAAAGAAGCAGTTTAAACTCAGCCTCTTGGTTCTCCTGCCTGTCCAGTCCTCCTCTCAAGACCTTCATTCACTCCTTGAAAATAGTGATGGAGGTGACTAAAAAAAAATAAGGTGTACAAGATAAGGGAAAAAAAGGTTAAAGCAGTAAATGAATAAAAATAAGGAGCTGAAAGCAAGGAGAAAACTCTATAGTGTCATTCTGAAGAGCTACCAGGGACAATAGGAATAAATGATTTTCAGCAGCTGAGGAGAGAGGCATGAAGGAATAACAAAATACTCATTTTTAGTCGTATTTGCTAGATGCTTATGAAAGCAATCTTGTAACAAACAAGAAAGGTGCTTTGAAGTGTGGAATTCCACATAAAAGAGATGGCAAAGATCGGCATGCTTTGGTATTGATTCCCTTTTTGTCTTTGCTAATTGGCATATTGCACAAGGCTGAAGCTAATTTGGGTTCCAGCAGTACCAGCACTGGTCTGATAGCATTGGGTTCTTACACTTTTTTATAACTCTATGGGGGAATCAGAAATTCTGCTAGGCTGGTGTGTCTTGTTTTTTCTGACTTCGGGAAACGGTACAGAACCAATAATGAAGCCAGGAGACAGCTGGGAGCAAGCTGAAGGTTCAAGATTTTAAGGCTGATACTTCATCCTGGAACTGGGGGAAGTAGTTCATCCCTGAAGACAGCCAGTTGTGGGATGGCATAGGTTTGGGATCAGTTTATCCCTGATTTGTACAACACCAACAAAGTCAAGATTTTTCTTATGCTATGAGTCTGAAAACCTGATGTCAGAACAGGTGAATGTCACAAAAACAGAGAAGGATTTAATTCTTAATTGAGGTTTATTTGTGCTTCTTGGATAAAGTCATGCCAGCTTTCTATCAAACATTAATTTCAGTGGGTAATTGGAGATCTAAACAAGACAAAAATGCCTAGATATTTTTTTGGAGTTTGTCACAGGGAGGAACTTGTGAATGCACTGAACATTTTGTAACCCAGACATCACAGTATGAGAGAGTCCCATAAACACAGCTGTTTCATTGGGAAAATCATTAGGAGCAGCTGGAAGTACTAGAGATTGAAGAAGCCAGGGGAAAAGCGTGCTCTGGCAAACAAGAAAATGATCTTTAACATTTTCTATAAGCACATCATCTCATTAAGTTCTTTTAAAATAGATACACACAGACACTTCCCATCCATGTGAAGCCTCCACAGAAATCTTTTTGTGTAATTATGCCTGAACACATTTTTCTTAACATGCATTCAATTATGTGCAATACCTTCTACAACACAGCAGAGAAATACTAGACAATAAATGACTTGAGTAGTTTCAGTGGCAGCCATTAAGCTGTCATTCAACTCAGAGGGTCCCTCAACTGGAAATAAGCACAAGAGGAAGGATCCTTTTGTAGGAGTGGTACACATTGTACATTTTAATTTAATTTTTGAATGAGTTAAAACCTTTTTATGAAGGAGGTTGTGAGGATTTGGGTAAAATTTGAATACTTTGGAGACAAGCTCTGCTATGAGATGTTGGGATTATTTTAAAAGCCTCCAGCTTGGGAGTTTGTCTCATGGCCTGGTTGATCTTACAACACACAATGGGATAGCAATGGTTATCATATCTTCCCTTCTGAAGATAAGAGTCTCAGAAATTCTACAAAGCTTTTGAGTCTTTGCTTTTGTAATGTTAATTTCCCTGAGCAGCAAAGGTTTATAACAGTGGAATAAACCTAGAGTAAAATACAGAGATAAAGTCAAACATCATGAGAGAGGAGACTGGGAGGTTGGGAAGTGTCTGGGACATGGTTAAAGTGCCTGCATGGAGATCATACATTAACCTAAGTAAGATTTTCTGGCTTTTTATGGACCTCTCTGGACAAGGAGTCAGCTTTCAGAGAGAAGATTTTGCTGATAATTAATTCTCTTACCTCTGTCTCTTTTCTCCTTCAGGTAGGATCATTATTATTGTTCTTTAAGTACTTAACAATTTGCTTGGCCTGAGATGAGATTCACTGTTCCATGCAGCATGGAATTTGAATAGGTAGACTACATCAATCAAGGAAATCCCTGCCCTGGGGGAGGCCAGAATCCAGAGCTAAAGTGACCTTAGGCAGACTCAACACCAGAATTAAATTTACAGCACTGCAAGCACTGTATGTCAAAAAGGAGAGGAGAGGAATCACCCAACTGTGCTACAAAGGTTTCCTTTGAGAACAGACCCTGTTCACACTGAGAACAACCAATCTAAATTCAGAAATAGAGCTGTCAGACCTCATTGGTCCGAGTGATGACCAGAAGCAGACTCTAGCATCAAGCAGACATGGGATTCTGATGACACCTGAGGGTGACTCTTCACCTGCCTGGTTCGTGCAGCTCCATGGTATTCCACAACTGCATTTTCCTCATGTGGAACAGACCTGCCCACGGGTCTGGGAGCTTCTACCTCAGTGCTCTCAAGTGCTCAGCCTCTTCTCTCCTCTATCTTTCCTTCCTCCATTAGCTCCTGGTGGTTTTGATTCCCCCTTGTACGTGTTTGGTAGGTTTTGTGGAACGCACCTTATCGTGCGTCCTATCTCAAAGCAAGCACATTCATTTCGAATTAGGCATTATTCAACTAAACCCCACCCCAGCAGCTTTGCTCCAGAGTGATCAGAAAAAGGAAAAGCAGCTGACAGCATGAAAACCACGGTACATTCCCTGAAACGAGTAGATGGGGAACAGATGTCACTGCTGAAAAGGAGAGGTTAACCTGACATAAATAACCAAAGGAAAGCAGTGGGGAGCCCAATCAAGGCTGAATCAGTGCTCTGATCTTGCACAGTCGGACAAATCCTTCCTGCTATTTATGGCTTCATTTCTCCTTCGATCTCTAGGGTTGCAGGTGGCAATTATGGGAGGAATTATCAGCCTTCTTTTCTCTCTTTTTATCATCTTCCAGCTTGTGAAAGCTGTTGGAAGTTGATGCTGGATGAGGAGATATAGTTAATCAGCTGAACAGAATGTCAACAGCTGTACAACTTGGGGTTTGCATTATTTTGACCTGTAGATTCCCTGTTCACTCCTAAAAAGGGCAAAAGGCATTTACACATCTTTTAGAGGACAAGACAAATATCATCCAGAAACTCTATTCTGGCTGTTTAATAGATCACCTCCTTGTGATTTCACTGCCATGTAAAAATGAGAAAACTGAATGCAGGCAAAGCTTCCATTTCTGTTTGTATGTTAGTACTTGTGATGTAAAGATTCCATATGCACATTCACATTAAAACCCAAATTGAGATAAAAAATTTTATGAGACCATGTAGTCCACCTTCCCACAAATGGGAGTGCAGACAAGGCCTTGCCTGACTCTATAAATGGAAAAGCAAAGCAAAGCACAAATGACAAGTTTTACCAAAATAAAAAAAGCCTTTCAGCATATCAGGCTAGAGAACAAAGTGTTTCCTCAACCCTGTTTGGAGACAATGAATTCAGATATCATCCTCAAGGCACCTTTTCCTCTCCAAGTAAGTATCTGCATGATGCTTTCCAGATCAGCTTCACTGACCCTCAGGGAAAATTCCCGGGATTCATTCATGATTTCCAAGTGTGCCTATGCTTTCCCTGAACACAGAGATATAGGCTCTGCACGTTTTTCAAGAAGGAGTACAGAGACAGAGTCTCACTGCATCATCTCCTGGGGAAAAAAACACCTTTACAGAGTGGGACATTTATCACTAATCAGTAATAACTCAAAATTTTTCCCTGAATATGTCTACATTCTTAGAAGAAATGTATCTTTTAAGGGGTGAGCACCTGTGTGCTGCTCTCAGGGAACAGCAGTGAGGAGCAAAAGGTAAAAAATTATAATGCAACAAACAGAATACCCTTTCAGTCTTCAGAACTGTTTTTGTTTCAGTTCTGAAAGTGCACAGATAAATAAAGCCTTTAAAGATCTGTGGGAGCCTGGAAGGGAGAGAGCAAGCGAGTGTGTTCATGTGTGTGTGCCTATGTTCACATGGAGGGGCACAGACAGCAGGAGAGCTCTCAGATGTCTCTGGCAGAAAGAAAACCTGAATTTGGCATGAAGGACTGAACAAGGCTCCTGTTCTATGTCTATGCTCAGACCTTTTACACCTGTAACTGCTCAGAGGAAAAGCATTTCCTATCTCCTCTCACCACCTGCTGACCTACAGCTCCTCCATGGGCACATAACCTCTCCCTTAATTTGGTTTGTCTGAAAATACAACCGTGATCTCCTCCCTCACTGAGCCATACCACCAATGCAACAGATATTCTTCAATATTTTGGACTTTGCAGCCCAAAAGTCCTGGCCCATTTTTAACATAGTCCTTCCTCTTCCCCATCAGGGGTTCCAATAAAGTCTTAGCAGGAGGTTGTCCCCCATGTGCACACTGCAGCTGTGTAATCCTGTGCACAGGATTGTCACCCCGCTTTTACACGTCTTAAGCTTGCATTCTGATATTTTAGATTAGCCTTCTGATGTTTTGGAACTCTGAGTTGAGTTCCCACACTGTTTCACGTAAATAAGAAAATGTTTGCATTCTTTTGCTCTGAGAAAAGCATTCGAGTGATTGGGATGTTCACCAGTCCAAGTGGATGAGGTGACAAGTTTTTGGCCAATACTTGGCCATCCTTGTACAGTGTCAGAAATTTGAATAAGGGGAATTCTTGCATGCTGACCCTAGACTTGTTCTGCCTCATCCTTTCCAAACTCCAAGAATGCTGCACAAATAGTGCAACAGAGGATCCTTCTGTGTGCAGGATCCTGCTGGGTACAGAATTGTAGGAATAGATTGGGGAAGGTATTCCTCATGGAATTCCCCTGGTTTTTCTTTTTCCCCAGATTTCCTTTGAAGTGACCTCCCATTAGACACCTTTGTTCCACAGTTCTCAGGAATTCCCCATCCGCTCACTTTCTGATTTTCCTTATGCTAGACCGCTCACGTAACACATTTTGCTTCACAAAAAAAAAGAACGAAAAGCCTTGAAAGAACCTTTTAAAATACTGTTGACAGCCCTTCCACAAATCACCATTTAAAACCAAGTCTAAACCAAATTAGACTGAGAGAAAAATCAAAGCAGGATCTTTAAATTCTTCTGATTTGAGTGATCAAAATAACTGTGGGATGCTGCCGAAGTGTGGAAAAAAGGAAGATCTAATTGCAGTCTGAGGTGAGTGACACGGGTTAAAAGGCACATTGGGGAAATTGAGAGAAGGAACAGGAAAAAAAAAAAAAAAACCCTAGTAAGTTGGCCTGGAAGGGAGGTGGGGATGGACGGAGAGCTAAAATGATTAACATGGTATCAGGAAGAAAACATCAGAGTTCAGAGACATATTTAAACATTTTTTGGGGCTGCTGAAACTTGAGTATCCAAGCCCACCGAGTTAAGTATTCTCACAGAATTCATGTTCCCTGTGTCATTGCAAGGGACACTTTGGGGAAACATGAGTTTCAAAGCAATATCTCTTGTAAACCTTTTAATCTTCGCTTTATTAAAGGCAAAAAGGAGCAGCAGAAGGGCTGCAGATCAGGAGCTCTGTTTTAGGTGGCATTTAAGCATCATGAGCCTCATGGGTAAGTGATGAGCATATTCTTGAGCTGGCTGCTGAATGTGGCACAGGCTCTGTTTCGCACTGTGGTGACCATTTTGCCAGGGAGCTGCTAGTTTACGTCTCAATAATGAGATTTCTTCAGTGCTTAGAAACTCAGATTTAATGGGGAAAGCCACAGGAACCTGATACAAGGTGTTTTTACAAAAGGAATTATCTCATTTTATAAGTGGAAGATCAACAGTTTTTGCTTTCACAGCTTTTTCATGGAAAGAATGGTGCTGTTTCTTTGCAGCAGGCTATCACTTCATATCCCATAAATCAATATTTTACCATCAGGTAGATGCTGTAAAAGCAACCCGGAAAAAAAGAATCCCCAAATGATCCTTGGTTGTTTTAACTTTCTAGCAAATAAGTGAAAGAAATTTACTTTACCCAAGAAATAAACTATGGTCAAAAGGGAACACTGACTCAATTTCTGCCTCTACAGCTTCAGCCTTGACACAAACCAACAAAACCACCTGGAAGCATGAAATGATGCCCATGGATCCCCACTGGACACATGCTGCCATCAGAAAATGCCAACAGATACCTCTGGTACTTTTATTGTCGGACTGGGTGGGAATGATCTCCTGACTCTGGGATAGAAGCACACAGACAGAGTGTGTGTGCTGTGGAGCTGTGTATTGTGTCTGCACACTCATTATCTGATCTCCTGGCGCCTCTGTTAAGCACTGGACCCAAAGAGATGCTGTAATAATGATGTTAGTGAAAATAACATCCATTACTGCATGATTTTGAGGCAATTTGCTGTAGTGAATTTACAATTAACCTACTGTGTTTCTCATTTGTAGAAAATGAATTATACTTTCCTAATTCTCCCAGGCTTTGTTGAGATTTAGTTCTGTAGGGATTGGGATGTGTTCAGGTATCCTTATGAGAAGACCCCGTGGATATTCCAAAACAGGCTGCATTTGACACACTCCTCATGCTGTACAGAAAAAGCATCCATCCCTGGAGTGGTTCAAAGTCAAGTTGGACAGGGTTTGGAGCAACCTGGGATAGTGGAAGGTGTCTCTGCCCATGGCAGGGGTGGGATTGGATGACCTTTAAGGTCTTTCCCAACCCAAACCAGCCTAGGATTCCAGGAATTTATTTAAAACTGCGTTTGTGATTTTGTACAAGAGGCTTCAGTGCTTGCTGGGAGTGACAACTGCACTGTCCTTCATGCAGCCCCCGTCCCTCTCAGGGCACTCTCATGAGGAGGAGGGTGTCACCACCCGTGGGGAACCTGGGCAGCAAGGCCAACCTGCTGCCCCTGTGTCACAAGCCAATATTTCTTACAAACAGTATCAACACAAGATTTGGTGAAGGGAGGTCTGCATCTGCTCAAACCACACTGGAAACACGTTCAGGACAAGGTGCAGGAGCCAGTTCCAGAGGAAACCCCAGGGAACAGCATTCCCCAAAACACCATTACATCAGTGATGCAGGCAGTAGGGTCACAGGTGGTAACGACTAAAATGTGTGCCATGTGTTTTAATTTAAATCTCTGTTGGACTCTCCTGAATATTTTATGAAGGGCGCTGAAAAGTTTTAATTATCTCTGCAAAGCAACATTCGCTTTCTGACTTTCTAACAGCTCCTGTTATAATGGACTCCTGAAGCTCCTGGTGGCTTCAATTATGTGCTGGGTTTGTAAAACCATATGTTTAAACAGTTAACAACTGGTACAGAATATCCTTAGAGATACACCTGAAGGTTTAATATGGAATTTGGTTTGGTAGGCCTGATGAGGAGTAGAGTTAAACCAGAGCTCCATTCTTGTTGAATTCATCCATCCTGTGTGACGCTTTGTGTGGTGAGCTAATGACTTTGTACAAGTTTGTAACCTGACCTCATCACTGACACACAGAGCTGACCCAGGAAGGAGAAATTAATGCCCCAAATCAGAGCAGGAAGCTGAGAGAGGTCTGGGGCAAGATCCACATGATCCTGTTCAACATTTTTGTTGGTGATGTGGACAGTGGGATCGAGGCATCCTCAGAAAGTTCACCGATGACACCGACACGCTGTGGGATACAGACACAGCCTGCAGGAAAGGACTGGATCCAGAGGGACCTGGACAGAAAAACCCTGAGAGAAGAACTTGGAGTGATGATTGATGAAAACCACCATCCCTGTGAATTATCATCCCCTTCCCTCTTAGCATTCCACAGCTTTTTAGATATGCCACTGCTACAGTGCTGTGGCCAAAGCAAAGGGAAAAGATTCATTTCTTTCTGAGCATACGGAAGCTCTTTATTACCAGAATGCTGGGATTCACAAATGTTAATTGGCCTTTACAAAACACCAGCGACATAAGAAATAATGGTTGGCTTGATTACTAAATTACAAAAAAAAAAAAAAATAAAGGCTGGGTAAAAATAATCTACTCAGGTGCCCAGTGCACAGTGGCACTGCAGGACACTTGGGGATCTCTAGGAACTCTTCCACTGGAGTTTGCTCACTCTGCTTTTCTCTTTTCACTTTCAGAAACCCCAATATTTTGCATAGCAGCATCAAACCTAGATCCAAACATGATTGTCCTGTGATATGAAGGCGCTCTGAACAAAGGATGAAATCACAGCGTTGGTGACATTGGTGTAAGTATTTCAATTTCATTTCAGACAGGGGTTTATGTCACTGTCTGGGACCTTGGCAAACTCCACAAGTGAATAGTTAATTAATGGAATACACCTCCATGAGCAACATAGAAATTAAATGCAGATGCTAAAAGAAGTTCTGTTATATCTGGAGGAATAAAAACATTTTTATTAAATATCCTTCTCATTGGGAAAAAAAGGTAAATATCATGATGTGTATGGGTCTTCTGTATTAATTTTCCAGTTTTTAAAATGGCTTTGCTTTAATGCCAAATATATTGAGTTCGACTGTTCAGGTAGTTTCCAGCTATTATTCCACTGACATGACGTTTTCTGTTCTAAAAATTTAAATTCACTGAGTTTTGTCTAGACTCACAAATAATCTAATTAGAGAAACACAAACAATCCCAGTGACTTCTATAACTTAGCAACCATCACCAAGCCTGAAGCTCAACAATTCACAATGAATTACTCACAGGACATTCACATGGAAAAAAATGTTTACTAGAAATATATAAATTGTTTCAGACATCCAGTCTCAACACTTCGTCCTCGGCTCCTAAGAGAAGCAGGCACAATTAGACTAATTGTTCATTATAAATTATCCACTCATCTCTACACTTGCTAATCTAGAGTGAAGTGATGTTTGAGTGTGAAAGGAGGAAGAAACTGCACTTGGTAGACCGATTAACTTTCAGACATTTTATAGTTGTGATATCTGACAGCTTCACATCAGCATCTGGCTGAACTATAAATGGAGAGGAATCCCCCCTTGCAGCCCCTGACACAGCTGTGACACACCAGCTAAAGCTCCACATCTCAAATACATCACAGCTGGAGAAAATGTGCATTAGTCTGTGAATTAAAGGATAAATTATCTTCCAATGATGTTCTCTCTTCTTCCTGCTGGTGGTTAATGGCTACTTTGCGCTTTTTTTCCAGCAAGTTGCTATTCTTTTTTGTAATCTGATTTGAATTAAGCACTACCTCCCAGGAGATGTAGCTCGAAGCTGCCTTCGAGCAGACAGTTCCTAGAGATCAAATAGCAAGCCTTGGAGGCCTTCAAACCAGAGGGGAAAACAACAGCTCAGCTGGCAAGTATTGTGTGTAAATAAACTGAGTGGGCTATTTGTTTTATCTGTGCATATAAATGAATATGCATATGGAAAGGAAAACAGTGGTGGGATCCCTCTGCAACAAGAATCTCAGAGTCTTTCCACAAACAAACTGGGCTCTGTGAGTTGTGATTCCAGCCACAGGTTTCCCCCACTTTTCCGCAGGATTTTGAAGGTGGTTATTGGAGACTGAGGCTTTGAACTCCAAAGGTTTCTTGGAGCACACGAAACCCCCACGAGCTGGCTTCATGAAAGAGCCAAGGCTACCCCAAAAATATCATTTTACCTGTGGCTGAGCCAGGGAGTGGTGGGCAGCCAGAGAAGAATCCACGTCCAGCTTCAAAGTAACCTGGGCAGCTGACAACAGAAAGTGTGAAATGTCCTAAAAAAGTTTGATTTATCAGCCTAATGGCTATTTTGCCACCCAGAAAGTCACCCTGTCTTTCCCATTGCTCAGGAGGTTAACAACAGGCAGAAGCCATGGTTTGTCAAATAGAAAATATTCTTCAAAAAATGTGCTCGATTCATTATCTCCCACAAACAGAGAGAGAAGCGAGCCTGGAGGGTGCTGATAAAAAGGATTGTGCTAGAGGAATGAATGGAAAGGTGCTCTGCCCAGCCTCCAAAACTTGTCACTCTGGCTGAGAAATTCATTGTGCAGATAAGCTATTTCTATAAGGGCCATTGAAAGGGGCAATGCCTGAATAATCTTATTTTTCAGCAAGGGCGGAGAAGAGGATTGAGGCATATTTGAGGAAGATGAGGAGTGAATACAAGCTGTGTGGCCAAAAGTCAAAACAGTGTTTGTATCACCACTGCTCCCCCTTTTTAGCACAGACCTCATTAAAAAATTAATGACAAATCATCAAAGATTGTTGTTTTTTATCACATGAGTCACCAGATCCTCAGCAGCATAGGTCTGAGCACCACCTACCATTAGAAAAGGATCTGACCGAAAATATCAGCAGGAACACCAGGAGTAAGTAATACTTACACTATCTATAAGAACTCTTTTAAATACAGTCCCCCAGCAGATCCTTAAAGACATTTCCACTGTGCTGAAGCTACTCAGGCTGTCTACAAAATAAGGGATTGTGCACATCCAGGTGTATTAAATGTCTCATTGTTACATATTTCATTATTGTCTTGGCCATTCTTGGCATTGCCAGTTCTGAATTTGCAAGAACCACAACCACCTTCACTCAACCCCTGCTACCTGCAGATAACCCAACTGCAGCCCTGCTCAATCCCCTTGAAGTCAATTACAAAACACTGAATTTTCTTCTTGCTTGTCTTCAACACTCTGATGAGCATAATCTCTTTTTTCCCATTTGCTAATGGAGCTAACGCTCCGCTTTCTGGTTTATATGGATGAACTCCTGTATCCATTCTTATCATTCCTGCTTTGCACAGAGAAATAACTGTACTCTACAACCTGAACTGACTCAATTATGTTATTTCTTCTACATTTTCTTTTTGCTTCTAAACTCCCCGATAGCTTACAAGGAAAAATATTGCAATCTTCATTATTTTTTTCCTGTGAAAAGCAACAAATGTCTATATTTAGCAGCTGTAGTATCCTAACATCTGTTATACACATTAACAAAGAATTAATTTCAGAATGATTTGCTGAAAAGCAAATATACAGTGATATATTATACAAATATTTGTGTATACACCAATATACAGCCATATTTTAGTGGTCCTACCACTAAAATATTATGGGCAATATTACTTATTCAAATAAGATATATTTGAATTTATATGAGCACCTCCTAGTCTGTCCTTTGTGAGGAAAACAAACATTGATTCCTACTTCACAAGTAGGAATACAGGATCCAGAGGAGACAGAAAGGTGTTTGTGTGATGGGGTTTGGCTTGCTTAGTCTTCCTAAATGCTCAGCATTGAGAGATAAATTTTCTTTCACAGGACAGAGAAGCACTCAAATTTAGGATCCTGTCCTGCAATACCACTGGAGGCACTTCCGTCTTCTCTCATCAGTTATATAAACTGAGGTGTGGAGAATATAAAAATACCAAAAACCCACCAATGTCAGATCTGGCAAGTAAAAGATGAAACCAAGACTCCTTTCTGAGTCTCCTGTACATTCCTGGCTCTTCTTCTAGGCAACCACTTGGCACTTTATGAGACCTGGTTCATGTTCTTTAACAGCACAAGTAATAAACAGTGGGCCTATCAATGCAGAAAAGTATGGTTTTTAGAGAGGCAAGAGAGACAGATGGATCTAAGGATGCTGCAGCCATCCCAGACAGATTAGCCCTAAGTGCAAGAAGATTTTCAAATGGAGAGATTTCTGAAAAACCAGGTGTGTCTCCCTTCTAACTTTTTTCATTTCTTGTTGCTCTGGTGTTTCTCTCCCTATGGAAAAATGCAGAAGCAGGGTATCATTCCCATGCATCCTGGAGCCTCCCAGCCCTTTGGGAAGGCTCTAGATGGTGGACAGATGGTGGATGATAACAGTGAAAATGTTGAGAAAAAAACCTTTTCCAAGCTCTGCACACAAAGTACAAATACAGAAATGTTCTGCCTCAGAGGTTTGCAATGTTTTGATCATTTAAGAATAGCCCTCCACTTTCAGGCAATTATACCAATCATTGTATTATTTAGTGTGCATTTTGCAGTGATTACTTTACACCTCTGTTTGTAAGAAAATGCCCAAGTGACAAAAAATGATTCTGCAAGGTATTTTGCATGAAAGTCTGTTCACAGACAGAACCCGTAGACAGCCTTCTAATCTCACGAGCTACTTCAGTCTTTCAATTATTTCACTGCTAAACAGGGAATTAATTTTCAGAGCCTCAGTAATTTTATCTTCAAGAAGTGTGGCTGAATTGGCTTTTTCTCGACTTAAAGTAACACATTAATTCTATTGTGCACCGTGGAACACCAGGGTTTGGAATTTTTTTTGCACTGGCATGAATCTACTAAGGAATTTTCATGTGAATGTGTGTAGAATGCCTTACAGTGGATGAATTAGAAACCCTGCAGCATCCAAGCCTATGAGCTAAATGGTTGCTTGAGAAAATGAAAATTGGGGTAAAAAGCTGAAGAAATGCTGAGAATTTCTAACATAGGTCTGAATAAGCTATGATAACTCACCCACTTGGGGCTAAGTGAGGAACTCCACATAAAAGATAGCAGAAGGAGGTCGTGTTTAAAGGGCTTTTCTTGAAGGATTTCACTAGTGGGTCCTTAGTGGGTCACCCACGGGCAGGCACAAAAGATTTACGTGGCTATATGACACATTCTGTAACTTGCACAGTTTTTGACAGCAGTAAAAGGTTTTCTCCCAAGGATAAAGCCAATCCTCTAAAGACTGTTCTGGAAGTTTCTCCCCAGGATCAAAATGCTGTTCCCACCCTCCCTTCCCACACAGAATACTTTTCCTAGAGAAGGAGTCACACAAGCTACTGTCTTTCCAGACTGAGGGAAGGGAATATCAAAATCGTTCAGCTTTCTGGCAAAGCAAGGTGTCACTTTACATTGTGCTGTGTGTGACTGGCAGGGTCAGGCTGAAATGCTGCTGCTTGAATGCCAAAATGCAAAGCAGAACCATCCAAACCAAGGGGGGGTTTGCAGGTTTTTCAGAACTGAGCCAAACCTTGAAACCAAGCGAAGAACCTCTGCAGGTTAAAGGTGAGAGACTTCATCATACCTGGCAGGATGCAGAAGAGTAAAGAAAATCAGAAATCTGGTAGCTGCACTGTGCCTTTTGAAGAGTCCCTACTTCTCCTTCCTTTGAAGGGCTCTTCCCTCCTGCTGGCCTCAAGCAGGACAGCCAATCTCCCTGTCTCTGAACCAGAGGGGTTTTCTACATCACTGCTTCATTCCTTCCCATCCATATGAAGATACTTCCAAGAAATACCCAGCCAAGCAGCCCTTTCACACCCATCTCAGATGCTAAACAGTGTACAGAGAGCATAATTCCTTCTCACTCCCTCTCTTTCCAGTCTAGAGCCAGGCATGACCAACCCTCTGACAATTCCTGAATGTGTTCCCCTACCCCAATATCAGACAACTATTTAAGTGTTGAATCATGTTGATGATTTTACTCTATATTTTGTTCCTGTTTCTCTGGCCAAACTGCTGGTCACTCCTTGCCAAAAAAAAAAACAAAAAAAAACAACCCAGTTGAAACCTGAGAGCAAATGGCCTTTGAATATACCATACCTGACCTGAAATCACCTGAGTTCTGTTCTTTCTGTCTGGTTGCATAAGAGAAGGCAGGCAGAAAACACTTGAGCTGAGTCTCTTCTTCCTCTTTGTTGCCAATTAAATGAAACAAAGCCTACATTTCTGGTAGTTGTATTAATGGGTCTGGAAAAATGAAGTGCTTTGTGGGAAGTCCATGAGCTCTTAGGCCCTGGCTGTGCCCAAAATGGACACATCATTAGAGGAACAGTAGATATTGAGTTGGTTTTCAGATGAAAGAGGGTGGGGATCCAAACTTCATTATCCACTCAGCATGCAGTGCTACTGCGTCATTATTTTTACATTTGAGAGCACCGTGTGGAATGGAAAAGGCTAAACTTCAGTAGCTAATGGACATGATTGAGAGACATTCCTTTGTTGGGTTTTTCTGCCTCATACTTCTTCTGCTTTTTCACCATGTTCTGGTGGGAAGTGTTTTTTGGCATTTGTAAGCATAATTTCAAAATTCTCTTTCTTATAATTCAGTATCAGAGGACATGATTCAATTTCTTCATTATAATAATCTCCATCTGAATGATAAGTCTGGCAGGAATATGTGGTACTTCTTTGTTCTGAACAAAGTAGGGGGTGATCTGGAGCTCACCTGTCCTCATTACTTTCTTATTATTATTCATCTATATTATCAAGAGGAGAGGGTTCTGAAAAAAGCAATTTCAAGATCTTAAGATACCTTGCACATAAAAACAATTTAATCCATCTGCAAACCATGGTTCAATTTTCCCAGTATTCTGTCTTCCTGACTGATAATTAGAAAGTCAATCCCTTAATATTTTTACCTGATTGTGCCCTTAGTCTGTCAGGACAGAGTGAGCACTAGGGGTTAAACAGTGCTGTGTTTAAAACTGATATTCCTGCTCCTTCCTCCTCCTCCTCACTGACAGGAGGTCAGGGCCTGGCTTGTGTAGGTTTGAGATCTCCCTAACAGGGATGGGTGGGAGTCCAGCCTGGACAGAGCTGCTGCAGAGAGCAGAAGGGTCTATTAAAGGCAACCAGTTTTAGAGTTTGGGGGTACAACATGAACCCAAGTGCCAGAAGTGGGAGATGTCCACCTTAAAGCAAAGGGAATATGAGCTCCTCTGTAAGTCTAATATAATTCTATGTGTAACTCTGAGGCTCTAGAAGAGGGAAAAAACCAAACCCCTTTGTTCTTTCTCTTCCAGGATTATTTATTTCTTTATTTTGTGCTAAGGAAGCAATTACTTCCCTGGAAAATCATAGAATGTGAAGTTGAAAGTGATCTGAAGGGTCACAGAATCACAGAATCATGGAATGGTTTGGGTTGGAAGAGACCTTAATGTTCATTCTCTCCCATTCCCTGCCACAGGCAGGGACAACTTCCACTGTCCCAGCTTGATCAGAACCCCATCCAACCTTGGACACTTCCAGGGATGGAGCAGCCACAGCTTCTCTGGGCAACCTGTGCCAGGGCGTCACCACCCTCACAGGGAATGATTTCTTCCCAACATCCAATCTAACCCTGCTCTCTGTCAGTGTGAAGCCATTGCCCCTTGTCCTGTCACTCCAGGCCCTTGTCAAGAGTCTCTCTCCATCTTTCCCATGGGCTGCCTTCAGGTCCCGGAATGCCACAGTGAGGTCACCCAGAGCATGGACCCTTGTGAAGACAGTAACACACCAGCTTGTCTAGGAGGAGGCTGAGGGAAACCATATGGAAAGTTTTGGAGAAATGCAGGTGGACAATGCCCACACCAGCTGAGCAGGATGCTTTGTGATGGGTGGCAGCTGGGTTTGTCAGGCACAATCTGCCCTCATGCTGGTTTTTTCTTCAGATAGTTTGTGACAGCCTCTGGGAGAATTCCTTTCATAATTTCCCCACTGAATGAAGCAAGACTGATGGGCCTGTGATTTCCTGGATTGTCCTTTAAGAGGTCCTTTTACACCACAGCAGTGACATTTGGCAGTTCCAGACTTCCAGGACGTCCCCTGACCTCCACAGTCTCTTCCTAAAGATTGTGGGGAGAAGCCTCACAATGATGTCACACAGCTCTCATAACCCTCTGGGAGGACATCAAGGCCAATAGAAATATTGATATATTCTGCAAGAAATGACACTTGAAGTGAGTTGTGTATTATTTTCCCCCAAAAACTTAGGGCTCAAGCATCTGTAATACTTCCTATGCCAACTCCTTCTCTGATGCTGTGTCTGTGTTTGTATAACCTGGATTTTTGTTCCCCAGCTCAGACACTGGCTGGGGTTTTGTTTAGCTCTGATTTTAGTACCTCATGTCTGTGAATCGCTGCCCTGAGAGCAAGGAGAGGTAGTAACCTAATATTGACACTCAGATCCAGGCACCCTGCTTCCCAGAATCAAAGCTTTATCACATATTAGGTTACAATGCTGGGGTTTTGTCAGAATTATAATTGTTAAAAATGCATTAAGTTTATTAAAAGCCATAGCCTGATGTCTGCTAGGAATGTGGTGAGACAATCTGTTGCTCATACTACACTTGCTACAGCCAAGGTGTTCATCATCTTAAGGTCATCATCTTAAGGCAGGGATACAACCTTGTGGGAAAAGAGGAACAGGCACTCTTTCAGTTCTTAACCATAGGTGGCTGAAAAATGAATTTAATATAAAGCTCCTCTCTCTGTGTTTGCTCCTTGGCCGTAGAAATAATTTTATTTCATTTCAGCAAAATACGCTGGCTGACATTGTTTAGAAAGGATTTTTATGTGATCATATTCTTGCCCACAACTTTCTCATTGACTGCCTCAGGCTGGAGATGCTTTTGTCATTCTTTACTTATAATTTGCTGTTTATACAGTGCTGTTACCATCTTAAATCCCAGGGTATTCATTTGGTTGTCTCCACCATCCAATCTCACTTAAAAGGGCAAGAAAAAGGACTTGAATAAGTTTTATAGATGGGGAAATTCATGCAAACAGAGTCATCTGAGAATTCACAATACTTTCAGGGCAAACACATATTGGCATGATTCATTTGAAGTTTTTAAATGAATGTTATTGCTAAAAAAATCCAGCTTGTATGAATATTCATGGGAGGAAATAAACTTTCAAACACCAAACTAAACTAATTTCATTAGAGTGTATTTCATAATGGCATTTTGAAGTAGTCTCACAGCTCTTACTTGAATTATTTAATTTTTAGAGCATTGCTAGTTCCTTCCCCATCTGCCAGTACAATGATCTATCACTGGTACTCTGAATTATACTGAATAAAGTTAAGTTACCATAACAACTCTTAAAATACATATAAACAGGAGACCTGCATATATTCTACAAGATTAGTTATAGATAAGAGAAGCACAGAATCATCAGGGTTGCAAGAGACCTTCCAGATCATGGAGTCAACCTAGAAACATTTTTCTCCAAGTGATTATTTGACCAAAATAAAACTACAAAATAAGACTACACTAACAGTCTACAAAAGGTGCAAGATCCTGCTTGCTTTAATTCTTATTTAATTGGATTTCTATAGCACTTGAAGGTAGGTAATTACAAAGAGTTACTTCTGCAAGTTAGTAGCCAAACATAATTCCTTACCCTCTGAAAAACGTACTTCTGACTCTCCTGAGTCCTGTTTTCACTAAATCCTCATTGAAGTGAATAGAATAATACAATTCTAGAAACAAATATGAATGACACTGTGGAAAATAAGGTGAGCTGGTTTCCCTCTTCAGTAGTCCACTCAATACTTTTGCACTTAAGACCAAGTGTCTGACTGAAATCTCTGACTTTTTTTTCAGTGTGAGCTCTCATATTATTTAATCAGGCAGAAATGCAATTCTGACAGTGAATTTGATAAAAACAACATCCCAGGTTTCCATTTACGTTGTGGTTCCAGTTCACATGCACTGTTTAGAAAAGAAATATTTTATTACAGATATCTTTTTGAAACTTGAATGTGGAAGTCAAGCTATTCTCTCTGCTCATTTATCTTCATCAGTTAATAGTTGTGCAAGCCACCTTTGGAATCCCTTTGTTGTCTTCTCCTGTGTGATATCTTTATTACCATCAAATGTGTTCATCAGCTTTCTCTTTTTCTGTAACTGACTGACTTTGCCAATGTACCTGCCAAGACCAATCTGGGGTTTCTGCTCACAGCCTAATTGCCCTTCAGAGACAGATTCAGTGTGGTATTTTTGGTATTTTTACACTGGGGGATTGTAGGAGAGAGAAGGCAGTGCTTGCCAACCCTGCTGCTCCAGCATGGGATAAATGCTGGCTTAGGTGAGCTGGGGAAATGCACCAGCAAATATCAGAAGAGAATTCCTCTGCAGCTGGAAGGAAAAATAGTACAAATCTGAAAAACATGTTCCTCTTTGCAGCCATCTAGGTCCAAATAACAAGTGGAGAGTGCCTGCATATTATTGAAGTGACAGGTTAAATATTTATGTTGTAGCAGTGACATTTCCGCTCATGTCAGTTGGACAGTTTCATTCCAGGCTCTTCATATATGAGATGAATACCCATTGCAGTCATTCTGTGGTTTTTGTTCTGTCAGAAGTTTAACACATTTTGACCTCTCAAAAAAAAATTCATATTCCAGTCAGCAGAAGATTTCTGCCTGAATTGCTCACTGATTCCTGACATAGAATTGCCATAAGATTTTCAAAGACCTATGTTCTAACTCTGTTGAAACCACAAAACAAGTGCAGAAAACATTGCTGCTCAAGAGACAATTTTAAGAATTCTAAGAAGATTTTTTTCATTCTAAGAAGGCCTTTGAAAAACTGCAAAAATCACCTCTTTCTGCAAGTTAGCACATTCATAACCCAAAAACTTTGCCTGCTTCAAAGTTCAATCTCTATGCCTGAGACTTTAATTTTTTTTTAAGTAATCCCATTTATTTTTTGGTGGTTGTTCTGGGGTCACAGAGTATAGGGAATTCTTTACCCAATATGTTCCCTTGCAAATGCAATCAAGAAAATATTATGTGCTACATCATTCAGCCTAAGCTTTGCAAACACCCTCTGCTTTCTGTGACACCAGTGAAAACTGAGAATGTGCTGTGTCCCTCATTAGCTACTTGGTGTCTTTCTCTGAGCTGAAAGAAACACACACTCTGAAGTGGACTTTCATTTACATAAAATGTCAGCTGAGTAGCTGTCCTAGCAGCTGAGTAGGGTGGGTGGACCAGGCAGTCTCTCAGGTTTCTTCCAACCCTAATTTCTCTGAGAGCTTGTGAAAAAAAAATCTGAATTACTCCCCAGAATGGCTTCACAGAGTGGCTGGCACTCCCTGAATGAAGGCTCCAGTCCTGATGGTTCGGTGGAAAGCACAAGGGAGATGTCTCCTGGTGAGCTCCTCTCAAATCAATTTGTTCCCTGCTTTCCTTGGGTGGCTGTAAAGCCCAAGCTGTTGTTTTCTTTAGGCTGTCCCACTGTTTATTCACATCCAATGGTCTGTGCATCGCTGACTGATTATTGTCTCAGGGCTCCACTTCCCCCAGGCTCATGCTGGCTGCTTTGGGGAAGTTAATGTGGATTCAGAGCAAGGAAATCCAGTTTCTTTGTCTTCCTGGCTAAATAAGGTGTTATATTTCAAAAAGCATGAGCTGACTTTGAAGAAAAAAAAAATACACCAAGGAGAACTTTCCAGCTGTCCTGACTATTCAGGTATCATATCCTTCTCAGAAGCTGAGAACATTTAACCTCCCTGCAACACCAGTACGCCCTAATAACATGTGCCACTCATCTGTTTTGCAATTGAAAGAAACTATTTCTTGCCTGTTCTACTCCAAACCCTGAAACCTGTTATTGTCTTTCCTTTACAACAGCCTCTTGTATATTCCAGATTCCATCATATCCTTTCTTCTGAGCCTTGTTCAGGTGACCTGATCCCATTCACACTTGCTCTGCAAACCACCCTTTCCAACTGCTGGTTGATCAAATTGCTCTGTACTAGGCTCTCTTCTGTGAAACTATATTTTCTTAAAGAATCATGTACAGAAGTGGGCACTTATCTATGTGAAACCTGCCTAGTTGTGAACAAAAGTAAATACTTCCCCTATTTTTCAGGCTCTAGTTTTCTTCCTGCAGTACCAGACCATATTTATCCCCTTCTGAATGGCTTCACCTCACGGATGGAGCTCCAGCTCCCAGATCTGCAGCCCACAGATCCCCTTTTACACAGCTGTTTTATACCAGAAGTTTCCCAAACTAAATTTGTGAGGGTCATTGTTTCTGTCCAACTATAATACTTTGCATTTCTCCTTCCTATTTTTCTTATCATACTTGACCAAGCCTTGCTTTTTACCATTGATGGGTGTGGAGTCCAAAACCAGAAGAAAATACAGGAATTATAAAGGAAATTGGTGACTATATAAGTTGTGATGCTACTCTGTAATAAGGCAGGACTTAAGAGAACCACAGAGCTATTTAATTAAGTTTGGAACGGCACTGAAACCTTTGAAGCAGGCCATGCCATGTGAAAAATCCCCACCTTCTGAAAATGTCTTTACAGGGAGAGGATTATCCTGGGGGTTATTGATAGCTGTGAGAAAGAGTTGTGAATTCTATCCAAACTGCTAAGAATCCAAAAGTCCTTGGATAGGGAGAACCAAACCTATCAAGCACCTGATTAAGTTTTCTTTAAACAATCTTCCCCTTTGGGGAAGGTTTCTCACTCCAGGGGCATTTCCCACTTGAAACTTATGTGTGGGGTTTGTTCTGTTTCTACTACTACTTCCACCAAACCCACTTTGCTGGCTCTGTTCTTCTCCCTGGTTTGTCTCAGAGATGAATCAAGGGACTCCAGCAACTTTTCTTCATGCAGAACCTGACATAACAGGGCTCATCTGCTTGGCATGTGGGCATCGTGGGGCTAAAATGTTAAATAAAGGGTTGAGACCTTCCTCAGACTCACAAACACTACGAGAAACTATTTAAAAATGTGGCTGCTGTAAATATCTTTGATATCTCTAACACAAGCAAAATGAACGTGCTTGTCAATAAAAGTATTGCAAAGTAGCAGAAGAAATCAGAGAGGGATGAACAAGTTATCTTTAAAAGGAAAATGAATCATGGCCCATAAAAATGCTGTGATATAAACATGCCCAAAGCAAGGAGGAATCTGATGAAATATGTTCAGGACACAGGAGAAGTCTATAAAAGGGGAAGGAAGACTGAATCAGGATTATTTATCAACATTATCTGAGCATCTATTTTATAGGAAAATTACAAGTTATCATTTCAAACTAAGGCAACTAATTTCAATGCATATCTATAAATCATCATAAAAGAAGACATCTTGCTTTCAGATATGCAAGAAATCAGGAGATGAACTCAGTGTTTCTTAAACAAGGGTTGTCTCCCTTGCTGTCATGCAGTATTTTTCATCCCAAGGCTTTAAGACAGATCTGACTGATATTGGTGTCTCACCTGGCAGCGATGTTAAGGGACAGCAGAGCCATCTCTGGGGAATTTTAAACTTCCACAGAATTTTTTGGTGTCTTTACAGAGCAGGATTGCTGATTTAGAGGACACCCTCTCGTTGATAGAAATACAACATGCCAAACCAGAGGACAGAGCTCCAGGAATAATCATTGATTAGGACCAGAGGGACCAAAAACCTCAAAACAGGAAGGTGTTTCCAGCTTTTTGTCCCACTGATTGCATCTGTCCTTGGGCAGGCATGAGGAGCTCTGATATTTTTTATCTCTCTGATTACAGCTACATGTAGGAAATTGTACAGGATTAATGTTCTTGATTTCTTGAGCACTGATGGTGAAATCCTAGCCATAAGGTCAATGGGAAATTTGTTCCAACCTCCCTAAACCATCTATTTACATTATGCCTTCCAACCATGTGGCTCTGCCAGCTGCTGGAGCAACTTCCCAGCCACATTTCTTACACACTTTCCCTGTCCTCACACCCATTTATGTCCACTTAAGCTTTGAGAAGAGTTTTTTTTCTCCAAATCTTTAGATCCCACAACGACTAACAGAAAAATTAGGACACGAGTGCAATTTCTTCTGTCCACAATAAACTAAAATAGGAAGAGGTGGTAAAAATTACAGTATGTTCCAGTAAGAATTTGTTTGATTTAGAAGATGTGGCAGGACAAAACAGTTTAAAATTTATTTAGGAGTTCTCTCTCTATTGGCGATTAGGTTTCCCCACGCAGTATGTGTAAATAAAAGTAAACACATCTAAAAAACCATAAAACAAGGTAATCTTTCAATCTTATCTGTATGAGCTAGAGAGAGGTGGTAGGTCTCACACCTCAAGAGCAATTTAGACTCTGTTATCTTAACAGCCAAATATTTTCAGTGAGACAAACTAGCTGTATATCCCAGAAATGTACATGCACACATATATTTTGTACTCAGTGGCTTGCAGAAATGTGTGTGCACCAACACTTTTGAACAGCAAGGAAAATTAAAAAAACCTTTTGAGATACATCATCCAAATTCCTACTGTTCCATTTGTGTAGCAAATTCTTCTGTTCTGAAGGTTACTGATTTCTCTAAGAAGCAAAAAAAAAAAAAAAAGAGAGATAGTGAAGAACACTAATTAGGCTGCTGCTTCATAACAATCCTATTTGTTATGAAATCATGTTTGAAGAATGAAGCTTATTAGTGAATAACATTTATTAATTGTACATCACAGAGTTGAACCTTTTCTAACTGGGGAAAATGAAGAGTACAAGGGAGCCAATGCATTTAAACTGTGTCAAAATAAAGTCAGTTACTGTGAGATCCTAAAGGGAAGTTAGAAAATCGAACTATATTCAGGCTCAGCTTGTCCTTTGTAGAAATTCAATACACAAATATTTGATAATGCCTAACTAAGAGGCCTATGCTGTAATATTTAAAGAAGGCTTTCCCAAAACTGCAGTCCACCATCGTAAGCCTACCAGACAGGAACTCTCCATACTCTCCTACTTGACAGACATCTTTGCTCTGGGGATTCCTGACAACCTTAGTGAAGACAACATGAGAGTTCTTGTCATTAAAAGCTGGGAAAAGGACATTACACAGAAGCCCTAGTCATATTATAGGTCTCTGCAAGTCTGATTTATGGTAATACAAGTCAAAAGAGGAGAGATCAGAGCCAATTTCTGTACTGTGTTTTCTCAGGACTGGATCTCTGGGGTAGACAAAATATGACTTAAATTGTGAGTGCAGACAGGCAGCTGATAATGGTCTGTACGTGAGACAATTTCTAAAACTGAACTTTTGCACTCCCAGGCACAAGCCTGCTACTGGCTGGCAGCAACCAGGAAGGTCTGGTTGTAAATTTTGATAACATCTGGACAAAACAAAGATGACACCTCCTGAATCCTTCTATTCATATTGCCAGTGAAAGTACCAGGAGCAAACAAGGCTCCAATCAGCCTGAGGTACAGAGCAACAAGGCTGAGCCAGCAGCGTGTGCTGGGGGCAAGGGGACAAATGGGATCCTGGGGGACATCAGGAGTGATCCTGCCCCTCTGCCCAGCCCTGGGAGGCACATCT
>VZSR01002340.1:10163972-10185411 GCA_013398615.1 Brachypodius melanocephalos
GTCCAAGGAACAGCTGGACACAGCACTCAGTGCTCTGGGCTGGGTGACAGCGTGGGGATTGATCGGTCTCAGGGTGGACTTGGTGATCTTGGAGGGCTTTTTCAACCCTTGGTTCTGTGATTCTGTGCCCTTGAGAGAAATGAGGCTCGGTAAATTCAGTGCATTTCATTAAAGTGCTAAAAGCATTGCTGAGCAATATCTCCTGATGACCCAATCTCCTGATTAACATGCCAAGTTAACTTTATGTTTATTACAGTGATTCATGTTTGTGACAGCATTAAGGGGAAAGTAAGGGTTTTGTAATTAGAAAGGTTGACAGCAAAAGGCTTGGTAGCTGCATAGTTCTGTCGCATTCTTTCGTTTCAGTCTTTTCCTTAGAGTTATTAGAATTGCCCCAAATCAAGTTGCCTGTTAAAATCTCCTCTGTAAAACACTTTATCTTCTTCTGCTGAACCCCTTCAGAACAAAAGGATTTATGTGCATTCACTACTTACTGTGACATTCACTAAAGACATATAAACTCCAAGAATGTGAAGCATAGCATTTATAATTTGCCATGCACAGGTATTTTGATGGATAGGGAAAAAAATGGGAGAGGCAGTTTTGTTTTCAGCTTGATGAAGCTTAGCCAGAAACGATTATTTTCTTGATTCAGAATAAATGTGTAAAAAAGGTAGCAGCTAAATGATATCGACCTCATTCAGTTGCTGAATCTCTCAATTTATGGCAAACAATTGAAAAGTTCATGGCATTATTCACTGATCCTGTTAAAAGACAAAAGTTTAGTGCTCAACTGTGTAGTGCATTTGCTAAGGGGATCCAATGCCTTATGTCACCAATGTGGGTAGTTTTTGCCTTCAATTCATCCATACAAATTATTTTATGGTGAGCTAAATTGTGCAGTGAGAACTTCTAAGTCAACTCATCCTGCAATAACTCTGTGCTTAATGATATCACATAGTAGATGTCAAACTCATCCAGTTTAGATGTCCCAAAGTGCTTCATGGCAAACTATTAACCCTCTTTCTCTTCTGTGTGATGATACCCTTGATTTGTCTCTGCATTTAAATGGAATAGTTTACAGATCCATGTTTCAGCTGCAGAAGAACTTTGCGGTTTAGGCTGATGCTCAACTTCTCTCTTACATATAAACCAACATATTCTCAAAATTACAGATTCTTTTCTTTTAGTAAAAAAATAGTTTTATGAGGATTGAAAACTGAACTGAGTTATTTAAAGGCAAATACTAAAAATGTTTCATCTATTAAAATAAAAAAGCTTTTCTAGAATTATCTTCTTATGAGGTAAGGAGAGATTTTGCACAGCTAAAGATCAGTGGTGTCTTGGGTAATACTTGTGTTGAAATACTTTCAGGATTATGAGGACTTTTTTAATGGTATTTTTAACTGAAAACCTTTCCTTCAGCTGGGCTTAGAAATAATGCACTTTGTTTTAAATACAACCCAAGAACTTTCTCTTAAAAACAAACAAACCCAGGGCACTTCTTGCTCCCACTAGTGCTGTGAGAAAACTTCTTTAAAAAAAATTCAGTTGATTCTGAGTTAAAGTCCATTAAAATTTAAGTAGATACAACTTTTCAGTGAATTAATTAATGCTAAAATCATCTGACTTAACAGCAGTGTGATTTATTAGTCAGTGTTCAAATTTGTACTTAATGAACAGGAAAACCATAAAATCATGATATGGGTGAACTTCTCTTCTTAATCTATCACTTCCTTACCTTTCAGTTAATCTGTTTTGTTTTTCAAAACTGTTCTTACAGCACTATAGCAGTAACCCAGTTCCTAGAGCTGTGAAGGAAATGCAGGATGCCCATACAAGCCCTTCAGCTACCTTCAGGGGTGGCTGTTTAATTCTAATAAGGACAGATTTATCATTCTGATTTTCATGCTGCTTTTACAATAGCACAACACTGAGCACTCTGGGTGAAGTCATGGAGCAGGCAGGTCACCAGGCTTTCAAGGTGTGCTAAATTATTTGGACACAATTGCCACACCTGTGAAATGAATTTGGGAAACAATCTCCCTCATGCATACTTAAAATTCTTTCTATTTCTCACTCCAAGGTTTTGGTGTGTTCGTTTCTTGTGCTGTGTGTTTTCTATAAATAATATTTTTTTTTGTGAAATTATACTCTTACTTCTTGGGTGAGGTGAACTTTTGTGCTATGAGATGCATCACGGGGAAGATCTGGGCAGACTGGAGCTCCCAGCAATGCTGTGGTCTAAAGATAAAACAGCACTCAGGTGTCTCAGGGGACTCAAAATCTAGATAAGAAGGACTGGTGGATGAAAATTAAGGATAGGAGAAGGAAAAAATCTTCTGTGGGTAGCCACTCCTTAACATTTGTCTGTAATATCTGGTTTGTTTTCTGGCATCAAAATCATGCTTGGGTATTCAGCCAGAGGCTGGAATGTAGGATTTTCTTGAGCACAACACAACTGCCTTCATGAAACTTTAAGGGATGCAGCATCTTTGGAGTCTCCTCTCTGTCACCCATGCTGGAAAATGGCCAAGGAAATTCCTGAGGTGTCAGGCAAAGGGAACAGAACTGTGCAAACTTCATTTTCTTAGGAAATCCACTTGGTGAAAAGACAAAGGACTTCATCTCTCCCAGCAAACCAACAGCAGCTCCAGGAAGTTTTGTCTGTCTTCTCTTGCCCAGTTCCAGGTCCTGTCCTGCAGAGCTCTGTGGTAGAAGGCCAAAGTCATAATCTGACTTTTACTTTTCAAGTTCTATTATTTTCTTTCTCTGGATTAGAGCAGTATAATAATATTTTACAAGGTCTAATACCATCACTATTCTTCTTCAGGCTGCTTTCTGAATTTGATGTCCCTTGCAACTGTGAAGTTTCTTTTTTACTCTCATTTGTCATCCACTAATTAACTCAATTGAGTCTTCTTTCTCTCAGTTTCTTGTTCTGCCTCTCATCTCATTCACTTTATTTAACATCACATTGAAGGAATGAAGGTGATGCAGCAGTGCTAGTGTGAGTGATCAAAAGAACATGGGAAACAATCATTATATAAGCAATAGAATATAGAATACATGGTTTCTGTGTTTATTACTTGACCTGTCAGTATTCTGACAGGCTAAAATCAACTGAGGGGCCCTGATTTCTCTTGGGATTTTAGGCACTCCTAAATAACAGCTGCTACCAGGATGGGAGGGAACAGAACTGAACCCACCCCAAATAATGTGATAAACAGAATGAGAAGTTTGCTTCTTCACATTTATTTTTATTGTACATTTCACATCTGTAAAAGTGTTGTCAAATTAAGATCATTGAAACCATTTAATGACAGTATTTTGCTCTCTAGAAGTGATTGAGAGTCACAGGTGTCAGGTGTGAGACCACAGAGGCTCTTACTAATGACTCAGAATCATCAGTGCTTCAGTGGGCAGATTTGAGTGCAATCACAAATCCAGTCCTTGAAATCAACCTCTCATAACCAAGCTTTTCAGGAATGTTCCATCTCAGTGTTTAACAAGTGCAGGTTTTTGACAGAAAGCGGAGGGGCTAAATGGATCATAAGGAAAGTAAAGTCTTATACAACAATTAAGCAGAGTTCATCAGTTCCAAGTAAATAGTTATTACCACCAGAGTACTCTGACCTTTCAAAGCCTTTCAAAGCTTTGCCAGCTCTGTGAGCTTGTCCTCACACTTAACAGACAAAAGATACCCTGAGAACATTATATCCTCAGCCTGCAAATATTTGCATCAGTTATTAGTTCTGATTCTCTGTGACATGGAGCCTGATTACATCTGAATATCTTCTCATAATAAGAGGAGTTACTGATACCATGGCTAAACCACCACTCTGTTCTGATTACATATGGATATTTTTTCCATTCACCCCACTCCCCCCCTTTCCTCTTTTGTGCAACACACAGCACACTTGAGCACCTTTTCTCTCATTGCTTATGGCAGTCTGCTCGTCAGGGAGCTGTAAATTATGTGAATAACAAAAGCAGAAAACTCTGTTTGAGGACAATTTATCAAAACCACCTATCACAGAATATCCCGAGATGGATCCCACAAGGATCATCCAGTCCATCTCCTCGCCCTGCACAGACATACCAAAAATCCCACACTGTGCATCCCAGAGAGCATTGTCCAAACAAAGCTCTGGCAGCCTTGGGGCTGTGACCATTCCCTGGGGAGTCTGTTCAGTGCCCCAGCACCCTCTGGGGAAGAACCTTTTCCTGATATCCACCCTGACCCTCCCCTGACACAGCTCCAGCCATTCCCTGGGTCCTGACCCTGGTCACACAGAGCAGAGATCAGTGCCTGCCCCTCCGCTTCTGGCTCATTGCACTGTGCAAAGGAAACTTTCCTTAGTTAATATTGGTTCAGAATTTTTAGGACAGGAGGAACCACGAAGTCGCTGTGCTGTAAAAGATTTGTGACCACTCAACACATCTTGACTGCCTTTTGATAATTCTGTGGCACCCTGGATCTTTGCACTGTGCTCAGACAAAGCCAGGAGAGAGGAACAAACCCAGCTATCCCTGTGTAAGGAAAAGTGCAGGAAGGCATTAGCACTGTGCTAATGGCCACTGCTGATCCCACTTCAGACAGGACATTACTCTTGTCTGCACCTCTGCTTCCTGTCTGTAAAGAGGTAATGGAGCTTAGGAGTTTTACCAGTGCTTGCAAGAAGCATGGAATTCAGGTTCAGAGCAGACAGTGGCAGATAAACACCTAAAACATACCATGGTTTCCAGTCAATCCTGGACCATCCTACCCTGGTCACCTCACTACAGCTGCAGATCCTGGCTTTGTTGCAGTTTCCCTGTTGTGCAGCACATCTTCTCTACGTGCAGATACTTGGAGCTGTTTCTCCCTAAGACACAACCAAAGCAGCTCGAGGCAGAAGCTATCCACATCAAAGCTGGCGTAGAAGATCACTTTGGGGTTCAACGTGTAAGGAGCTTTGTCAGGACTAGGCTGAGCCTACAAAGTGGGTGTTGGGAAAGTCCACCTACCTCAGGAGGCAGTGCAGGCACTACAATCCCTCCTGCTCAGGGACACAAGCCTTTCAGGGAGGTCTGAAGATTGACTGTTCCATAAATACGGACCAGGGAGGAAGAGCCTGTTTATGCTGCTCTAATTATTCAGTTTGCTGCAGCAGCTGCTGATTTGATGTCTCACGAGTCAATACAAATAGTGGGGATGTTGCTGAGGAAAGAGGAATTAGCACTCAGCAAAACTGATGGCTGAAGAAGACATTGCAGAGAGAAACCTGGGCTACCTCAATAGTATGACTTCTTGCAAAATGTCTTTCTATTTCTTTGTGAAGCACCTCAAAGATGCACCTTTGGGCACTTTACCTCGAGTTCCTTTGTGTTCTTCTATTCAGCCAGAGAGAAATATAACTTTCCTTTTTTTTTTTTTTTTTTTTTTTTTCACTTGCCACCAGCTGAAAGAATAAACGCCATTTTCCTGTGCTCAAACATCTGGGATGCCCTTTTGTTCCCCGTGTACTCTGCTCCACACACATCCTCTCTGCACCCCCAGTGCTGTGCTGCTGCCTGGTGCGAAAACAATGAAGGACTGGGGACAAAACTCAAAGCCTGACACCGTGCAGAGAGAATCGATCAGCAGATAACACCTCCAGTAACTGATGCACACAGAATCTGCCTTGTGCTAGCTCCAAAGGGTCTGAGTGACAGTAATGACTTCTGTGCCTGTACTGCCCAAAAGCTTTCAAACCAGGTTATTGCAGAGTTACACACTTAGCAGTGGTGGTGCTGGGGCCTGGAGAAATTGTCAGAGTTCTTCGGGTTAATTATTTTTCTAAGAACCTGTGTTTTTCTAATCCCTGCCGATTTGCCTCACTGGAAAAAAAATCAAACCCTGGCTATGACTCGACAGTAAACTGAACAAATTAAAAATAAATGGCATCCTTATCACCGAGTTGCAGTGACTCTGGAAGAGTGCAGAAACACACTAGGAGAAGCACAAACTTCTCACATACAGCGTTCTCTTTTCAGGTGATACTGGAAGCAAAAATATTTAAAATATTTAAAGAAAATAACATCCTTTGTTTACAGTGAAGGGAAGTTAACAAGGTTTTAAAGCATATTAGGATACTAAAGGAACTATTGAGGAGACCAATTTCCTAAGGCACAAATACACATCTACAAATAAATATGTAACAATATACATAAGCATGAGTAAATACTGTTGGTACTCAACCTAAAATCTTTTTTTATCTCTCACAAAAGAAAAAGAATTGTGGAAGGTTTGCACTTAAGCATATTTTTAAGCAGATAAATGGTAAGACTTCCATTTTGGAGCATAAAGTCATTCTAGGAAAGTGATTGCCATAAGAATGTGTCTGAGACATATACTGTGTGGTGGAGTTTCTCTTTATAAACAAGCAAACAAACAAACAAACAAACAAGTAAATATTTATAGGATAAAGGAGCTCTTGTAAACTACCAGAGAACTGTGTAATAGAGCAATAAGTTAATAGTGCTCCAGAGCTCAGTCTGATTAGTTTTCTTCATTATACAGCCAGGTAGATACTTCTGTTTCTTCTGTTTGTTTCAGAAGGATTTCAAAATCAAGAGAAGATGTTAAATTAAGGCTGATTCTGAAATTAGAACTTGAGGCAAAGAGTCTTCAAGTGAAGCCAACTCACAATCATAGGCTTACCTTTTTTCCTCATTAAACTGAACTGAGAAGAAATGGCATTAAAGTTAATGTTAAGCACAATGTGCCCGGCCTGGCTCCCAGAGAATGAGAACACTCTGAAAAACACAAGATGACCCTCAATGTTTCCTCCAAGGAGATGAGACCGTGGAGTCAGCACTGGTGGCTGCAGCTGCCCATGGTCCCAGCTACCCAGGTGATCAGGGCTGAGAGTGTTTTGAGGGGATAAGCTAAAAATTAACTAGACACCTTCTTTCTTCCACTTGCCTGTTCAAATTTGAGATCTTATCCCTTTACAAAAAGATTCCCAGTGCTTGGATTCTGTCTCTGACTACTCACTGGGTGCTGCTCAGTGGTGGTGGTAGGGAGCTTGTTTCCCAGACTGGAAAGGTGCCTTATCTTGCTACTCAGCTGCTGCCTTTTTTCCACCCCCATTTTCTCAGCTGCTGCTTCTTCCCTTAAGATAAACCATTTTTCTCCCCCTTCTCAGGGCTACACTTTTTCTCCGAAGACCAGTGAATTATGAGGCACCAATTTCCAAGAACTTTGCTGTTCTCCCATGGCTAAACTGAGTGTCATAAAGAAAACCATCATTTGTCAAGATCTGGAGCACACATTTATGTTTGTGCAAGGAACTGGTGACCAGTGTAGCAGGTCAGGACGGGGGCCTCACACTGGGATTATGTGGCACAGTGGGATTGGGATCACAGGTGCAACAGCATCTTCTTTGACTACACTTCTGTGGGACCTTGAGTAAATCACCTTGTCCCCACGTCTTGAAGGCTCTTGAGCCTTCATTACTGCCATGCTTTTATTGAATACTGATCCTGAGTCAGGGACTCTGTAGGAGATGTGAAAACATTAATTATATAATCCCTGAGCAATGGCCAAACAGAGACCCAGGAGTTAGGGATGAAATGCAAAAGGCATCTTTTATCTCTGCTCAGAATCCTAACTTACTAATAGGGCCCTGGAGAGTTTTTCCTATTTTTCCCTGTTATTAAATGAACAGAGAGAGAGAGAAAGAGAGAGGGGGTCTCTTCTATGCTTTGTGGAGGTTTTTGTATAAATAAAAGAAGTACAGATATTAGGCTGAATTTTTGAGGTTTTCACTGGGATCCAAAAGATGAATTCACCATTTGTAGGGCAAGTAGGTGCCTAAGTACCACTTCATCTTTGTCTTGTTCATAAAATGGCAATACCACTCTCAGGTTTGAGCATTCCTCAGATCTCAGCCAGGATCTTTCACTGTACCCCTCTTATCCTTTAGGCTGAGTTCTTTCCAGCATGGGAAAGAAACAGCTGCCAGAAGCAAGGCAGAATATGTGCTGGAGGCTAGAAATGTGGTCAAGAAAGATATTGTAGACTGGTACCTCTGAGACAAACAGAGGCATCCACCTGCCCAGTTTTGCAGCATATAAGATTAATGCTGGTTCTGAGCAGGGACTTTGGGTGCCTGGCAGCAGAAGGATTTACCAAGGCTGTGTTAAGAGATGAAGTTCCCTGTGTAAGGGCTCAGGAGAATGGAGCAAGTACATGGCCAGGATTCAGGGCAGGCATCACATTCTGTGACAGGCCCTGCAGAAAACTAATGGGCAACACCTTTGGGAGGGACATCTGTAAAACCCTTCTTCTCCTCAGATACGGGCACAGATGAGCATCCACAGGTAAGTACCTGTGTAAGGGCAGGATGCACAATGTGTCATTTTCTCCAGTGCCTCTCACTTTTCCTTTGAGTGCTGATAAAGGGTTTGACCTTTCTTTGAAGGCACAGAGTGTGGCTGCAGCTCCATCACGCCGTGGGTGATGCACTCGCTCAGGAAGCGCTGGACCTGTGTTCCTGCTCCTTTCCAGTTTAAAAGGCTTAAAGTCATTGTTCCACTTTCCATACCTCCCCTGCCATGCTGAAAAAATGATAGCAGGATTGCAAGGAAACATTAGACTAGAAGGACCTCTAGGGTCTCCTGTGACAGCTCAAGGATAAAACACCCCTCAAGTGAGCAGAGGGATCAGAGCCTGCAGCCCCCTGCATTCCCCTGTGGCCAAGCTCTGATCCCCCTTATGCTGGAGCTGATGGTACCACAGCAACCAACCCTCCAAGCATGGCTTAGGCAATAACATTGGAAAAAGAGATACAGGCTCATCCCCTTGGGTTTAAAGTGTCTTGTTTAAAACTCACAGCAAGAAATATCAAAACAAGCTTTTGAGGCACAGGTTTCAAAGCCTCGCTGTTTTCTGTAGCCAAACTGTGTTTGAGTGCTTTCCTTCAGAGTGTTCTGATGACTCTTCATGTGACTGACCAGAGGTTGATGTCTGCAGTTCTAACTTCATTTTTAGTCTGCAGCGTTTTTAGAAGGAGTTTATGGAAACAGGTATCTGCCTGAGCCTTCACTTTTTCCCATTATTTTGTCCTGAAAGAAGGACTTCATTCTGAAAAGCAGCACAGTTTATTGTCTCTAACTGAGGAAGGAAATTCCCTAAATGCACTGAGGCATTGCAAGGGCTCTGCTTGAGCAGCTTTATGAAAAAGTTGGAAGCTGAGGTATAATCCAGAGTTGTAGCTATAACCAAATGTAACCATTTTTCTTGGACAGCTAGCAGACTTGCCAAGATCTCTAGAAATATTTCTGTGCTTTGAACAAAATCCTCGGTGAAGGTGATCATCCTTGGCATTGTGAGGAAAAGTGTAAAACTGGAAGAATGCTGAGAATGATGGTTGGTTTGCTGAGTGACCTTACAGCTGGGAATGCCAAGACCTGGAGGATAACAGTGTGGGAAACCCCATCCATGGTGCTGAATGCTGTTCATGCTCTGGCTGCTTTGAGAAGCAGAAGCTCTGTGTAGATCTAACACAGGGGTTTGGAGAGGCTCAGAGGCCCTCTCACAGATATGAGCTCCCCGTCTCAGGAGAGAGGGGATCAAAGCTCAGAGCTCATAAAAAGAACAGAAAGGTCACAGCATGGTGGAAAACAACTCATCCTTGGGAAAAGGGTACCAACAGCTGGAATGGACTGAGCCTGACAGTGCCAGCATCCCCACTTGTGTGTCTCCACTCAGGTGCTGCTTTGGGATTCTCTGGTGACAGAGGCAATGAAATAAATTTACTCTTTGCATTTGAGCCACAGTTTCGTGGTTGTTCTGGCTGCCTGCCTGCATTGACTCAAATGCTTGGGTAGTACTTTCAACTCACAGTTAACCAGAAGTTCCAGTTATTCCCTTAGATCCCCACTGGAGTCTTTCAAAATCTTGCCTCCTTGGTTCTTCTGCTCCGAGAAGGGAAGGACCCACCAAGCCCCTGGTGCAAGGAAGGAAGGATCACGTGGAGGGGAGCAGCTGGCACTGTGAGCTCTGTAAACATCTGTAGAGTACACTTGCAAAGGCTCCAGACAGATTTTCCTCCCCAGGTGCAGCTGCCTGGCTTTTGAAAGGCTGTCACGGCTCTCACGCAGCCGCAGATGGCACTGACTGCAGTGATCATTCTAAATTAGTGGCCACTTTTCTGAAGAATTTGACATTAAAGATGGATTTACAAACAGAAATAGTAACTTCTAGGTGGTGGAGGTCCTGCTGAAAGTTTTCAGAGTCTCCCTCTAGTTGCTTGTGCTCAAATGCAGATGCAGAGCCCCTGCTCTGGGTCCAGCCTCCTGACTCCTGTGTGAGTGAAGAGCTGGCTTTGATCTCTCACCAATAAACAAATATGAGAAAGGCTTTTTGAGCTGATGGGAGCAGCCCTGTTTCCAGGTAACCATGTCCTTTCCTCATGAATCACTATGGAAACCCAATTCCCTCCTTCTGTTTCCTCTAAATGAGAAAGCATGTTTCCCTGCTAGCAGAGGGGAACTCTTTGATTTCCTATTCCAGTCCTTGACTCCACAATAGCAGAGGGTCACTTTTAATTCTGATGCGAGGCACTGAAATTTCAGCAGCGTTGAAACAGACACCCCAGGCAGTCTCACAGCTGCTTCAAAATAACCTGCTCAAAATGCCTTGGAAAGAAATGAAAGCCTTTTGTTTCCTCAGAGAATGGTGCTGTTATGTGCAAACAAAAATGCAGAACCAGCTCTCATGTCTTCCACCAGCCTCTCCTGGCTGATAAGGTGCTTCCCCCTACACATTAATTGCCATCATGCTTAGCTGATGCACAGGAGTTTCAGAAGACTCAGAACTTGAACAGGTCTAAGGTCAGGATGAAGCTTTCTGAGAACATGGTCCCCATCTTAAAGAGTGTTTTCCAAGCTGTCTCCTGTCTGCATTTGTTCAGGTTTTCTCCTCACCAATTTGTGAGGTCGTGCTGGCTGCCATGGAGAAGTGCCATTATGAAAACTGACATACTGAACCTTGGATTTGGTCAAAAACCCACCAGGCAGTACTGACCCCACCTATACTCCCATCTTCATTTGGAATGCTCCCATTCACACCCAAAAATTAAGGCAATAGTGTGTCCCTGAGATTTGAATGTCATCAGGTGCTTAACTTTTGTTGAAATGCTTTTGATCACAGAAAGCTGATTTTTTTTGTTTGTTGGTTTCCAAATGTTTCAAGAATTCTGTCACTTGATGTTATTGAAGCCCTGCAATATTCAATGGTTTTGATACCACAGATCTGTGGTTTTCTTTCTTAGTAATCTCATCATGTGCACAGAGTTTTTAAAATATAAGTTGGTGTGTCCTACCAGCACCTCAGATGGGTTTATCAGCATGCTCCCCTTCCCAGCTTGCAAACTGAGATCTTACTATCTCCCAAATTTCCACTTGTTTTTTTATGTGTCTTTATCCTGGGGGCTTTGCAGCTCTAGAGCCATCAATGATGTTATCCATTCACCCTCAAATTACCATTATTGCTTCCTTTAGAGCAATAAAGATGTCTGAAGGAATCTTGTTTCAGACAACCAAGTAAAACAAAACAACCCTTTCCTCTTATTAGCCTCCATGGCAATCAGAGAATTAATTTCCACTCTAATAGACTACTTCTCAAAAAATTGTTCCTTTTTTTTTCAGTTGCTGCCCCTGAAGTCGAGGTAGGGAGAACCATGGGCAGGCAGTATTTTGCACCTCTCTTTCATGTTGCATTAACATGTTTTTTCATGTTGAAACTCCTAATTTCAAGACAAGAAGAGTCTTCCACTGGAAAAGCCTGCATTGAGAGTCAAGAGTTTCAATAGTTTTGTATAAAATTATGAAAATTTAATAGCTTGTTCTAGCTGGAAATTTTCTTTCTAAATTTTTGAGTGATCTTAATTAAAAAAAAAAAAAAAAAAAAAAAAAAAAAAAAAAAAAAGGTTATTTTACCTCTGGATATTTTTAAGACCACTTTTTATGCCCCTCCAAGGGTGCAGCAGTTGAAATTGTCAGAGCCCAGTCATCCGTTATAGGTGCACTATTGGTCCAATTCTATTTGCAGATACGCCCAAGGAGAAGCAGAAGCAAAAAAATCTCCAGAGAGATGTTCCTAAAAGATTCTTGTTGGAGGCTCTCTCTCAGCAAGAGAAGACAACCTTGCAGGTCTTGGGAGAGTTATCTGTGGGACAAATTTGTTATAGATTTCACAGGGCCAGGATTTGTCCATGATGAAAACCTTGGAGAAGAGAATCACTTTGGCCACTGCATCAAAGGAGTGATGCCATGCAAAAGCTGAAAGCCCCTTTCCTGGTACAGAGAGTGATTCCCTCCACCAGAGGCACCACATAAACCAGCACACAGCCTCACTCCAGATCCATCATTTGCCTTTCATTGATGCCCATCCCAGATTAGAAAGAGAAAACTCTACTCTTTGAAATTACTTCATCATGAGACTGCATCACTTGTTTCTTCTCTATTTCCCAGAACAGTACAAGCTTGCAACTAACAGTAGAGAAAAAAAAAAAAAAATAAGGCTTTTGTCTTGCATACCTGCATAGAGTATATAAAGCAAGTCTAAAATGATATTCTAGAATTATACTCTTAGATGCTGATGGCTTTGGCTCATTGGAAGAGCTTTTGCTGCAGTAATCAAAGTATTTCATGTATCATAATAATTAACTATGTGAGAAAAATACTGTATCCTTCCAACTTCCATTAACTCTCCTTTTTGGCATGCAGTTAAATTCTCCTTTGTGATAAATCCACCAGCCATCTGGATAAGAAATAAAAGACATGTTTCTAAGTCTTCTGTGAAGCCCCATTTCTGTTTCAGATCAGATTCAGTTCCTGCTTTTATGCTGCAGTAGCAACACATGCAGGAGCAGCAGCTCTGAAGGGTTCTTGGGGTTGTTGCCATCTCATAAGGAGGAGCAGCTGTGGGTTATATGGGCTGGATAAATATGGGCTGGGACTTTGCAAATGGAAGCCCACTGGGAATCTGGGGTGCACTGGGAAGAGCAGTGCCAGCAGGTCAGGGAGTGATCCTGCACCTGGACAGGAGGCAGAACTTCTGTCCTGGGCAGTGACCCAGCCCTGAACACATTATCCAGAGAGGGTGTGGAGTCTCCTCACTGGGGATATTCCATCACCATCTGGACACAATCCTGTGCTCTGGGATGGCCCTGCTGGAGCAGGGAGGTGGAACCAGAAGACCCACTGTTGTCCCTTCTAGCCTGAGCTGTTCTGTAGGCTTGGAGAGTTCTTGTTCCATGTTCAGCCTTGGACAGATGTCTGAAATCTGTTAACTGCTACACTTTTTGTGTGTGGACAGAATAGGACGCATGCATGCATGTCTGTGTGTTCTGGTGTCTTACAGGCACCATTTCACATTGGGTGGAAAAAGAACTTTAGTTGGGTTCTTTGGGCAGCCCCTTATGAGAGGTGACTGTCAGGTTTTCTCTGCTGGCGGTGCACACCTGCCTTGTGTAGACCCTGCACCATCCAGCCAAGCTCCAGGACCAGCACAACTCACCCTAATGGAATTCCTGCTGACTATCCAGGAGGAAAGCACTGCACCAACACCAGGGAAAGGCTCCAGGAATGCAAAGGTGCTGCCTCTTGGTGTGTTGAGCTCTGCACTGTCACGGTGAGCTGGTCACTCTGCCCAGTGCTGCATGGACCAGGCACCCATTCCCTCTGCTGCTCTTCACCAAGCACATTTCACAACACAAATAAGGATTTTTAAATGGTTTTGTTCATAGATGCTCCCCTCTGTGATTTTTAAATGTTCTTTCAGCATTCTAGTTGTAACATTCCAGTGTTTTTGACAAGGGACAAAATAGGAAGAGCAGCAGCAAAAAAGCATCCTGTTAAAGATCCCTTGCACTCTCATAAATTATTTTGATTACAAACATAAGCATTTGGAGTAGAAAATAAGTTTTTAGAACCAAAATATATTTTAACAAAGCCACACAAATGACTTGAAGATATTTTTAAAATCTATTTTCTCATCAGTTCTGTGTGAAATAACTGACTGTTTTGGCCAGCTTTGGAAGATGTGGTAGTGATTTGTGCATCAGAAAGAGAATAATAGAAATGATTGCATGAACAGTATGGCTTAGCTTGTTAATGTTGCAAAGCAGAACTGAGAATATTAGATGGAAGCACTATAGAAATAAAAAATATAGCATAAATCCTGGAGAGAACTCATTGTATAATAGGGCTAAATTTAACCTTACTGATATGATGTACAAAGTTTTCCAAAAACCAGTGCACAAACGCAATCAAAACAAATCAACCAAACGTTAAAGGACCACAGTAAATCAGTGTACTGTATAAACCCCAAAGGACTCTGACTCTTGACTGTCGTTGCCTCCATAGAAACTTGCTGGCACTGCATGCAGTGTTCAGAAGTGCCTAACTCACCTGGATGCCCTTGAAAATATTATCCATGAGCCACCTCCCCATTTTTGTAAATTTATTATTCACCAGAAAATAGGCCAGTGACTAAGCTCATCTTAATCAGCCAGTACCAGAGACTCCAGAGGAGATTAATACCAGAGTGGGTCCTGGTATTGATTAACAGGTGTCCCCATTTAGTTCTCTTGGGAAAGGCCAGTTTTTAGCCCAGCACACAAATTTCCAGCAGGGAAAGGGACAAACATATCTCGAGTCTCATGTCACATAACTCCAAAAATGTACTGAAAATTTCTGCCGTTACAGACAGAAGTTAAATTGTGGATCCTGGAGGGAAATACATGATACAAAGGAGGCAGTTCCTCCAACCAGCCTCTTGTTGCAGTGTCATTTCCCACTGTTCCAGCAGGTAGAGCCATGGCTTCAAATATTTTCCAGGAAAGCAGCTGGTCTGATCATTTGGGTTGAGTACTCTCCCCAGCTGCACAACTCTGTTTTAGATTAGAGACCTGGAAATAAATCCAAAACAAAGCCCAACCATTCCTCTTACTCTTTCATAACTGAGAGGAAGCTAAAACTGGGATTCCATCAGCTGGGCAAGTCTTAATCTCACTGTGACAACTGTAAGACTGCCCACAAATAAATATTTAGTTCTGTGTGCTGAGAAACTGAGTTAAAAGGCTGGCTGTCCCAACGAAGGGACAGGAGGAGCAGGAGATGATACAACTTCCTGGAACAAACAGAGCGATGGAACATGCACTCCTTTGACCTCCTGAAGCACCACCAACAAAGCCAAAACCACTGATTTTCCCACTTCTCCCCACCAGGCATGGACAGAGAGGAATCTTCAAGATGGGTGGTAATACTATGGATTAATGTGGGGGTTTGTTTGGCTTTTTGTTTTGTTTGGTTTTTTAGCTAAGATTTCAAGCACACAGTGACTTTGGAAAACTTCCAGTTTTTTAAAGTCATAGTTTATTTAAGCAGCATTTAAACATCTTTTCTCCCTAGAATGTCTGTATATATCCTGGGTAAGTCAGAACTGGTTTAGATAAAGTACATAGCACTGTTGCTGTTTATAGCAAATATGAATTTTCTTGACTGAGCCTTTTCCGAACCTGGACCAGGCCTGCAGTGAATTTAGACAGACTGGCTGGAGGAACTTAGATCTCTGGTTCTGTTTCACTTTTCTGATGAAAACTCTGATGAAAAGCTCTTTGTACCAAAAAAAAAAACCAAACCAACCAAAAAAACAACCCCACTTCACATGAGAGAGCACACCCTGAACAGGAAAGCTGAATCTCCAGATGTTGTCTCTGCAACCCAGCCCTGAGATGTGCAGGGAGTGGTTTCTGTATCAAGCGTGTCCTTGCATGAATGTACACACTGCCTGAGCCACATCTTTGTAGGCTGAATCAATAAAATAGCTTGGGATAATAAATTAACCTCTAAACACAACGAGACAATTATTTGCATTTTACTACCTTTTCCGGTTGTAATTGATAGCCTTATCATAATTCATTTATTCCTTTTGAAAAATATCAGTCCTACCCAAGGCATAATAGTTCTGCAGCAGAACTGTAATTATTGAGCTGTTTGAAATAGCTTACAAGTCACAGTGAGAGGCCGTGCAGGCAAATATGAATATTGGTTTTTATAAAGAGAAAGAATGTCATTCAGAGTGTCTCCAGTTCTAGGGTAATGAGAGATTGAATTAATGTTTTCTGGCATCAATGGACAGTGGTGCTTTCAATGCAGGCAATGTTAATCATGTTGGTTTTCATGAAATTACTGCAACAAGTGAAATTTGTTGGGGCTGAGTTCTCAAAGAGTGGAAATTAGTATAATCAATGAAACTATGTTTGTAGAGGATCAGAGAAGTAGCATTTTGCTTTTTGTTTCCCTTCAGCCTGCTGATATTTGTATAATCTTTTGTTACTGACACCAGTTGATGATAGGTTTTAGCGAGTCTGTGTGGTTCACACAGAGCAGAGCTGCACAGGCTGGCTTCAGAGAGCCAGACCAGAGAGCCAGACCACCCTCAGCAGCATGTCTTCCTTAATGCAATAGTGGGATTGTGATGGAAACCTCTCAGCAACATGAAAGATGAAAATGGAATGAGAAAAGGAAAGATGCGGTCAACTCAAATGATACTTCCAGGTCCAGAGAAACCAAATCACAGAAACTTACTAGCTTTGGGAAAACACCAGAAACTGAACTAAAAAGGGTTTTTTTGAGTTTTGTGGGTGGATTATCTCCTCATGTCTTTCACATCCTCCTGGTTTTTGTGTGAGTAACCAAAATAGCCTGGCTGTTGTGATGCCTGTCCTGAGCACCCTGTTACAGACGGTTGCCCAAGCCCTTGCAGAGGTTTGATTTTGCTTCCTGAGGAATGACAGAAAGTTCTGGTGCTTTGGAAGCAGCTCATTCCTGGTCTGTGGTTAGCCACTCAACCTGTGGTTCAGCTACCCAGCCTATCTTTTGGTTTTAACAACAACCACCAGTTTTACCGGGAGCTCAGCTTTAGGTCTTGAGCCTTTTTATTTTAACGATGGGAATTCCACTCTCAAAGTCTGCATTATCCTATCCAACACACTGAACAGTGAGCAATACACATTTATTCAGTTATTGACACATTCTCTCTCTGTGGTTTGCTGGATTTTGGCTGCACAGGTATGATTTAAAGGATGATAAATGACACTGGACAGCTGGACTCACACGTGTTGAAGGTGCCTACAACACAGGTGCAGATAAACCTCACCTGTGCATTGGTTAGACACGAATCAGCTCCAGTCTTGGAACCATGGAGCCAAGAAGATGAGCTGGCTGAACAAAGAGTTTTGGCTAGAACTCAGGGAAGAAGAGAGTTTATCACCTTTGGAAGAAGGGACAGGCAATTCAGGAGGACTAAAAGAGCGTTGTGATATTACACATGAAGAAAATTAGAAGGGCCAAAGCCCTGCCAGAACTTAATCTGGCTGCTCTGTAAAAGATAACAAAAAAATGTTTTTATGGAGTGGCAACAAAAGGACATCTGAGGGAAATCTCCACCCTTTATTGAATGTAGGAGGAAACAAAGTGGTAAAGGATGAGGGAAAGGTTGAGGTATTTAATGCCTTGTCTGCTTTAGTCCTTAAGTAAGACCAGTTATCCTCAGGATATCCAGCTGGGTAATGTGGAAGAGAGAGATGAGGAGCAGAATAAGACTCCGTAATCCAAGGGGAAATAGCGACTGCTACACCACTGAGACACACCCATGGCCACAGGGCCAGAAGGGACCCACCCAAGGGGACTGGGGGAGCTGGAGGAATTGCTCACTGAGCCAGTGCTGTCTGAGAAACCAACAGCTGATCTTGAGCCTTACTGTTAAAAACCCTTCTAACTCCATTTCACCAGCATACACACACATCACCCTCCCCAGTGAGGTGCACGTGCAGGACATGCAGAGCTGCTTCTCCTGTTTGATCTTTGAAAAGCTTGTTTAGCAGCCACTAAAGTAGGCTATGTAAACGACTCAGAAATTAGGATTTTTACAGCACTGACAGCTGACATCATGAATTACTGCATAAATAAGTTCCACTTCAACAGGAATTTACAAAGGAGACTCATACAGTGATTAGTGTTGCCTTCAGCAAGGCCAATATAAATGCTACATAAATGCCTGAGACAAGCCAAACTAATCATTGTTCATAGATGTCAGATGTCTAAATGCAATGCTGGAAATCACAACAAAGAGCTTTCTTTACTTCAAACAAGGAAAACACATTTTATGGATCTTGTTTAGACTGAGAGACTTCGGGTTTCATTTCGAGGGAAGGTCAAGTAAAATAGTCCACGTCCTAAAAGCAGAGGAGCAATGTCTTTCAAGATCAAATACAAATGTCAAATCGGATAAAAAGATAGTATTGCAATTTTAAGATGAAAAATAGATATCCAGAAGCTCTAAAAACATCAGTGTGAATACTGAAGGTTAGGTATTTTCAATTATCAACAGGCTTCTTATATTCCTCAGTTTTATCAATACACATTTATTAATGCATAGATAAAAGTAGTTTTGTGCAGGTTCATTAAAAAAAAAAAAAAAGTAATGTTTGGGAAAATCAATAAACTTTTACCTAGTTATGATACTCAAAATATTTACTGTCAGGTTAAGCCATGGAGTCATCATAAAAACTGAGGTCCATTGTCCACTCATACAGGTAGGTAAAAAATGATGTCCTTATAAGGCATTGCAAATTCCACTTTTATATATTTACAAATTATTATATCACTTACATTTAGTCATAATACAATTTCAGCTCTCAAAGGGCAAGAGGCTTTGATTCCCTGAGTCTGCAAATAAACTGCTCAGAACTTCACTTGCTGGCCTAGAAAACAGCAAGACAGTAAACTTCTAACATATTTGTGTTAAACCCAGCTGTTCTGCTGCAAGAATTTACAAACCAACCGATTTTGCACTGATTTTTTTCCCTCTTGCTCTCACATGACTTCTTCATGCACAAGGCAGTCTCTATTTTTAAGAATGTGAGGGCAGCTTCTAATAAGGCTAATAAACAGAAATTGATTCCAGAAAAGTTTGTAAAATGGAAAAATACAGATAGAGAATAGACCATACTGAGCCTTTTTCTTTAAGGGAAACAGGAGCTAAGTGGTGGCTGAACTATTCTGGCTTTCCAAAACTACTTTCAAAAGTCCAGTGGAAAAACAAACCCTCTAGAAATGTTTTTGGACAGCTATATTTGAATATTTTCTTGCTGCATTCATGCCTGTGGCAGTAAAATTAGACCAAATGAGATGGCAGTGAGGTGTTACATGTAACACGTGTACCATTTTCAACTTACTTCATTTTGCACATAAGCAAAGATATTTCGATTTTCAGGAAGCAAGTTCCCCAAGTGCAAGCAGAAATAAAGACTAAGAGGGCAGTTTACAGGGTGGAAAGGTCACAGCTTGAAGATAATATAACCAGTTGTTATAACAATTAATTTCTCCTCTCCTTATTTTGCATACACAAAAAAGAGCTGCTCTTAATCCACCTGAGCTTGTTTACTGTCCCCACTAAGTCCCAAACAGCTTTTCTAGTAGGCAGTTCAGTGCCTCGAGGTGTGGTGCTCATGACAGTGAGAAGGAGGAACAGCCTGGCAATGGAAAATCTTCAGAAAGGGAGAGCAGTTGAAAATGGTAAAATCTGCCTATCTCCCCTGCCTGCATCTGCTCCTACCCTCAAATAATCCAGTGGGAGAATAAATTGGACTAATTTAATTAAATACAGCAAATTAGCCTTAATTACACTGCAGAGTATGGTTGTATGGAGACTGTTTTGTGAAATTTAAACTTCCACAAAAGCCTAAAGGAAAAGCTCGGTTAAAGCTGTCCATGAAATTATTTATATGTGGAATTAAAATGGCAGCTCTGCATCTGTTAACCCATGACAGCAGCTGGGTTATGGGTCAGCACAAATCAGCAATGATTCTGGTTATGTGTGGTAACAGGAACTCAGTACTCTTTGGGAGGAGAATAATAGGTTTTTGACACACCTCTTCACACAATGCTTTAAGAAACTATGTATAGAAACAAGCACTTCAGGGCTGAAATGTCAGAAAAAAACCCCACAGGAGAGAACAACAGCAGAATGGAGAATTTCATTCAGCCAAGGTTGGAACCCAAGCCCTACATTCTATGAGGATGCAGGGAAAAGCAGCTGAGCTCCAAAACTGACCAAAACTTTCCTGGAGCTGGCACATTGTATGGAATTTGAATGACGTGCCCCAGAGGGTCAATATGTAAAAGTAGAGCTGAAAGCAAGGGCTGAGGAATGCACTAAATTCCTAAACGCACTTATACTCTCTCTTTTGCATATCTCTGGAATTGAATTTGATGAACAGGAAGGCATTTGAAGCACAGCTTGCTTTGCATTGTTATTAGTGACCAAAATGAAGTCATTTCCAAGAAAACCACAGCGTGGAAAAGAGGGTCAAAAATAAAAGCAAAAGAAATGGAATTTGAAGCATTCCTGATTTTCAAATGGTTCTATTGTCACTGTATTTTATCAGCATGTTCCCCATCTGGTTAAAAGAATATTTTATGGAAATTGGGCTCTTGATCTAAAAATATGACTTTTTTTTTCTATTCTTTTACATTTGCTTTCCATTTCTAACTGCTCAAAACATTTGAATGTAAAAAAAACCCCATGTACCTAAACCATTCTTGCACACCAGGGAGATTGTCTGAGGAGGGAATCTGGGTAGGGAAGACATCACTGGCAATTCTTCTCCCAGCACTCTCAACGTTGTCAGGTGTAAAGCACAGCCTTTACAGACCCTGAAGGGCTTCTCCACTGGTGGGACAATCACTGTGTTGAAAGTTATAAACAACAAAAAGGCAGGGCAACCTGTAGGCTCAGTGTTCACTTTGATCTCATCTGTGGCTTCCCAAACATTGGAACCAGAAATTCTGGTCCCTGGTGCTCCATTTTTAGTTGCAGAGTTTGGCACAAGGATTTTAAAACGGTCTCCCATCATGGATTCTATTTAAAAAGCAAGGCAGTGTAGCAAACAACAAGGTGCCTCATTAGTTCTGCAGAGATGCTCAGCAGGGGAGACCCTTTCCTGCTCTAGAATAGCAGGAATTTGAGGATTACAGGAAAAAGGGGCTTTCCCTTTAAACAAAACCCACGTTACTTCCTTTCCATCACCACCATTTGTCGTTTCAGATCTCTTTGCTCCTCTCAGGAGCACATCCTTTCACTTCCCTAATCTTCTTAGCTATCTTTTGAAAATGTGATAGAAAGAATGAATAATTTTGTTTAATCTTTAGCTTTAAAATGACCAGACATCCAGGGAGAGCTGACATAGCCCTGCTCTTACACCACAGTAAATTCAGCACCAAGTTCCTGGGTATATATCTATATCTATATCTATATCTATATCTATATCTATATCTATATCTATATCTAAAAACAATAAATATATAATATAGCATATAATATATAATCTAATAAATA
>VZSR01002340.1:10185511-10213570 GCA_013398615.1 Brachypodius melanocephalos
AAAGTTAATAAAAGCAAATAGTTGTCTTATTTTTACAGGAATTATTTTAATTATAAATTAATTAATGATATTAATTTAATAATTATTTTAATCTGTATCAAATAAATATTTATTTTATATTTACAGCAGATTCCATCTTTTAAATTTGTCTCTTGGTAAATCCACCAGTGAAGAGCCTGAGTGAGATGCCAAATCTCTTGTGCACCACTCGTATTACAGGGGTAGCACAAAGGGACAAGTGACCACATTCCCCTGCTGTGCTAAGCAGTATTCACAAAAAAAATTGTGACAGATGCTTAAAAATGGATTTTATACACACATTATTCAATATGACTCTGGGAAACTTTTTCGATTTTGTACTTTCTTGATAACATTTGCCCCAAACAGAAAGGAAAGGGAAAAAGCCCATTTTTGGTGTCTTTAAAAAATCCTCATGAATTTTGAATATTTCCACTAAAGCAGATTAGAAGAAATGCATCGTTGCCATCTACTAATCCCTTTCAGTTTAATATTGCAGAGAATATAGTTTCCTTATTTAACACTAATCATGCTGCTGTGTGATGCTTGTCCCCAACACAGGACCAGCAGGATGTTTCTCCCTACAGCATGTTTACTCAGTTATTGCTATGCATGCGAGTCTCCCTCACCTCCCGAATTCCTGCCACCTAGAAATGCTCTGGAGGAGCTCCTGGAGCGTTTGGTTTTCCAGAGCACATGTACCAAACAGGGAAAGGGAACTGTCAGCATTAGAATGAATATTTTTGAGTAAAGGAAACAAATGGATGCTCCTCCCTTCACCCCCAATTTGATATTTTCTGGTCAAAGCAAATGCCGAGGTCTAGCATTGATTATTTCAACTGAATGCAACCAAAATCACTGAGGAAAATGCTGACACTTAGATGGAAAGACTGAGAATAGGAGTGGGCAGAAAACGGGAACCAAAACTAAAGCCTGTGACTGCAGCCTCTCTATTATCTCTTGGTGTGTTCCTCTTATTGTGCAGCTTCACCACAAAATACAATCCCTGCTGGACTTCAGCTAATACCTGCAGATGTTTTAGCTCCTGAGGAAAAGAGATTTATTTAGTAAACAAGAAACTATAAAGCATACCTATGTGTACCTGATTAAAATAAATCTTCATGCATTTATCTCCCCTTCCCATGGTGGATGTGACACACCAGTGCCAGCTTTGGCTGTGGGAGTTTTGCTTTATAGCTCACTGAAAATTGTCAAAATTGGTGAATTAGCATTTGCTAAGCTCCACATTATGCTCTCTGCACCTGAGCTATCTCATTTAAAGTTACCCCAGACGTGTCTGTGCAGACAGATTGCTGTGCATTCATCACATTGTCTGAGTAATGCTGTGACATTTTCAGTAGTCTAATTTGCTCCCATGCGACCTCCTGCAAAATGAATTGTCACTATTAGGAAGAGTAAGAGAGACAGGTCAAATGTGGAATAACTGGATGCACGTACAAACAGGCATTAAATTAGCAACATGTGGAAAAAAGGGTTGACAGCAATCAGCTGTTGTCCTTTCTACCCTCATGAACATGAGAAAACATTTTGAGAAGGTAGCCTGCTGATCTGCTTGAATGCCTCACACATTTAGGAAACAAAAAGATAATGCCAAGTCTCACCATCCATCTCCCTTTTTTTTTTTTTTTTTTTTTTTTTTTTTTGGAGCTTCTTTCCCAAGGATAAATTTCAGCACTTGGCTGAACTAAGCCTGAAAATTGAATTCTTATTTGATGAGAACTGAAGGGTGTTTTTATTCTGCTGGTTTATACTCTCAAGTGGATCAAAAAGTTTTTACTGCTAATTGTGCCCAAACAAATTAACTTTGAGATCAAGGTTTCTAAATGGGATTTTCAAAAAGGGCAGTAAGCAAAGTCTTGGCACCTGGATCTTGCTGAAAAATATTCTCTCTGCTGTTCTGAGCAGCTTATCCTTTACACTGTGGAAGTGTTTTAGCAGGATGATTGTCTGTGCTATTGTTGCTCTAGTTTAGAGTTTCAACTAAAAAATTGAGATTACTTGGCACCTTCCAGTCCATCTATAGAATCAGTGTGTGGAACAACATAACATCCATTAATTTTTGTTTATCCATCCGTTCTCCTGTACAGAGTTTTGAGCTATGGTAAAGAGATTAAGAGGAAAATCTTATCAAAGGAATCTTATCAAAATGAACTTACTAGTGTGCATTAAAGAGCCAGCATGAATGAGGGCCTCACTGTTTTCTAATACTTCACTCACCAGGGTACCTCTGGAGATCGTTTTCGGTTCAGAGTCATTAACACAGGGACAAATATCACCAAAATTACCTTTTCTGCCTTCTGGTCTGCCTCTCTCTCAAGAGCACAGTGTGATTTCTTGCTCCCACCCTGTGCTGACTCCAAAATGACACCTGGGTCTCTGCCTTACTAGTGGAATCATTAGGAAAACCTAGGAGGAATCATATAGAGGACTTAAGTCCTAGCCAGATGCTTTTGGAGCAGATTCAGTCTTTGGGAGTCCCTTGATGATGCCAAAATCTGAGTATTGTTTAAAAATGCAAAAGTAAAAATGCACAGGCATTTACAGAAATAACACACACATCAAAAAGTGAAATCCAGAATCTATCAAAGTCAATTAGAAAATGCATTTTAATTGTGCTGGAGCCAGGATTTCAGCTTGTGAAGCCTATAATTGGAAACTAGCTGACTGAAAAATTAATGCATTGCTGAGATATTTGAAGATCCTCACTAACTTAATAATTCTGCTAATCATTTAGAAGTCTAAACATATTTACACTTTGCTTACTGCATCTCCAAGAAAATAAGACTGAGATTTGAAAGCCAACTGGGCCCCCCTCTGCCAGCACCTCTTGTCTCACCAGCAATGCATTTGCAGCAATGCAAGTTCTGTTAATTTATAACTCTTATTCTTCCTTTAAGATAGAATTGAGCACTGTCCTATCTTGCTACAGCTTAATTGACAACTCTGTTGATAGACAAGCTATAAATGAGCATCTGTAGATTTGCAAAGGAAAAAGAAAGATTGAAGAAATAGGAAAAACACACTTGCATGATTGCAGTAAGTTATGTTTAGAACTGGATGTGGAAAAATCCAATTTTAAGAGTAAGATTTTGCTTACGTAGAATTAAATCAAGCCAAATGCTGGAGGGATGCTCTGTGATCTAACCGAAGTCCTTTCCCTTTCTCTGTGGAAGAAGTGAGAGGAACTGGCCCACTCCTCAGTACATGTTTACATCTTCCTCTCCTTTGACTGCCCAAAGTTGCTTTCCCAGCTCAGCTTTCCCAGCTCAGTCTGAAAGGCAGCAGTCTAATGGTCACAAACTTTCTCCCTTCACACAGAGTTTAGGCAGATGAGCACTGCAGCTTTGCTTTGCTTTGCTTTGGAGCAGGAATGCAGCTTTTCACAGCTTATCTCAACGGTCACTCCATCTTTTTCTGCTAGGAAAAGGAGCTTTGAACTCAGGTAAAGACTGGAAGGACATATTTGCAGGGGAAGGTGTTTACCTTCATATGTTCTGACCATCTCATCTCAATAAAACAGAGGGATTCTTGAGTGATTTTGACCTCCCATTTTCTATCGGTCAGCTTATCAAAGGCACATCGAGGAACTGATTTCCACATGCAACCCTTTAAGGATTCTCTGTCCCAGAAAGAAAGGTGACAAGAGGAACGATCATGAAGCCATAAGAAGGCAGGCACAGTGAGTGGCTCATGCAAATGCTTTTCTTCAGCTTCTGCCTTTCATCATCTTTACCTCTTTGGCTAAAGTTGAATACCTCTGCTGTAGCCTGATCCCAAAATTTCAAGGGCAAAAGGAATGTAAAGCTCTCCTATTAAAAAATAAATAAAAATTGTGCACAGTGCCTGAACTTCATTGAAATTGAGAACCTGAAGCAGAAGTTCCTTGCCCATGTTTCCAATCCCTGTCATCTGTACAAAAGGTTTATGTGGTGACTGGATCTGTTACACCTCCTTTTGAGAAGCACTGTGCAGGAAAGAAGAGTTGCTGATAGCACTGCTTCCACAGCTCTGCTCATGTTCTGTCAGAAAAGAAAGTAGAGCAGGATGCAGAGGGTATTTTTTCGATGATGTGAGTAGCACAGCTAACAAATAGGACTTCCTCTGAAGTTGGGATGGGGTTTGTGCCACAAGATGAAAACAGAATCAAAGTCAGGAATATTTTCTTAGTGGAAAAGATTGATCCAACCATCCTGAGGCAAACTGTCATTGGTGTAATCAGAAGGAGCAGCTGTCAGAGAATAGGAATAGTCATCAATTGCTTGACAGAACACGACAGCTTGGTTCATAAATAGCTTCTTCTGTGAAAACAGATCCTAACCACAGAGGCAAAAACATATTGTAAAGAGAATCAACTTTCTGCTGTGCTAGCCTCATTCTAATTAACAAGCCAGTCTTGAGGCAAAAGAAGCCCTCTTCTGCAGCCCACACTGCAGATTCCTAGCATTTTTTATCTTTTAAAACAAAACAAAAAAAGACTCATTTTCTGGATGAGACTCATCTACCAAATCAGAATAGTCAAAATTACTACATGAGGCCACTCTGGCTCTGTCCCAGACTGAGCAGGAACTTCAGTGGAGGCTATTTTTCCTCTCCACTTACTGTTTTTGGTTTTTTTTAAAAAAGGTTGGCATAGGAAGGAAGGATATTTCTGAGAAGTGCAAGACACCACTGAGAACAAGGTCTATTAAAAGGAAGTATGAATAAAAAAATTACACTGTATTAAAATGAATATGCACATGCAACACAGATGTATCCATTTTTAATGATGCTTTTTATAACTGTCAGTGCAGGGGAAGGTTATGGATTTCTAATTCTGAGAGAGTGATAATAGGAAATTATGTCTTCTTCAAATAAGGTCATGCTTATGGAGCAGGTGTATGCCCCAGACAGAGTTAGTCCAGAGCACTCAGTGCTCACAGTGCAGAAAAACACTGCAAGTTCACAAGAGCTGTGTAAAGCAAATCATTTAAGGAGAAAAGGTTAATTTTTGTCCATGCCAGGCTGTGTCATCACAACGGAGGCATTGTACCTTCAGCTTTTCATTGCGCTGTGGCCTCTAAAACGACACAGCCACATTCCAGTCCACTTAATCCTTATTTTTCTTTGGTTTTATTGCAGGTGAAATGCAAGAAAATAATGCCTAAAATTCCTTCAGTGTTGAGTAACAGACCCAAGTTATTTTGACATTTTATGCAACAGAGATAACAATCCAAAAGAATTATTCCAGCAATTTGTTGCTCCAATAACTTGCTGTGCTTTTGCTGACAACTTTGTCTTTGATCATGTCCAATTTAGCAGCAAGCTTTAAGATTGCAGCGTATCTAAGACTACAAAAGCCTATCCTGCTTTTTATTTGCCTGCCTTAATCCATATGTACATCTTTATTCCTCTATATCACAAGCAAATCTAATTTAAGGCATGTCTTGATGCAGTTTAAATCTTTATTCTTAATCACAGAATCACAGAGCCATTTAGGTTGGAAAGGAACTCCAAGATCGAGTCCAGCTTGTGGCTGATCCCCACCTTGTCACTGAGTGCCACATCCAGACCTTCCTTGGACACCTCCAGTGCTGGGGACTCCACCACCTCCCTGAGCAGCCCTTTCCAATGCTTAAAAACCATTTTCATGGAGAAATTCCTCCTGATGTCCCACCTGAACCTCTCCTGGCACAGCTCAAGGCTGTTTCCTTGTGTCCTGTCACCTGGGAGAAGAGCCCAGGGCCAGGACTGCAGGACTGTTTCACTCTTTAACTTCTCATTTTCTATGTGACTTGGGTTTCTGTATGCAGCTCAGCTCATGGGAGAGCTTTGGGGTCATTTCTCTTCAGTCTCTGCCTTGAAAGGCTCCCACTCTTTGTCAGAATAGGAGAGAAGATTGTCAGTGATAATGGTCAAGACTGGGATAAGAAAGATTTTGGTTTACTTAAGAAGTGTTGTCAAATAAAAGAGCAAGAGAAAGGAATGATTTTCAAATTTAGTAATACTCAAAACAGTCGAATTAAAATCTGAATTTTGGTTGTTTTGTTTGTTTGTTTTGTTTGTTGGTTTGTTTTCTTTTTAATGGGGAAAAACCTGGAAACTTGGGACTAGCAAATATAAAGATGAATAACTGCGTAATAAATACAAATCTGGGCCTCAGTAATCAGACCCTGCAGTGCTTTCATTTTTTAAATGAGACTCTGGTGCTGAATGGATTGCAAGAAAGGCAAGCAAAGCATCACAGATGTAAAGAAGCAGTTTGCACTCACATTTGTACCAGACTGGTGGAGGTGTGCTGTGCCCCAGTACAGAATTCACTCCGTGTTTTGCCACAGAGGGACCTTGATAATTTGTACTCAGCTATAACCTAAAGGCCCAAATATAACAGGTAAGGCCAGGATGTGACAGCCTCAAATGTGGTCTAGATAAGGCCTAAACAGAACAGAAAGGAACTTCAAAACTGCGCCTAAAAAGTTTCATCCCTCAGGTCACGCTGTGTATTGTGCACTAAGATGCAGGATTTGCCATTTCATATGGGCAGTAACGCTCTTTTCTACTACATACTGCACCAGACTCATTTACACAATATAATTCTAGTTAATTTTTTTTAAAAAAGCACAGTTTTAATTTTCTAGACTACAAGCTGATTCACACTCCAATGCTTAAAGAACCACATTCCCCATCTGAATTTCTTTAATTCTTAATCCTAGAATTTCAGGACTAGGTATAGGAATTCACTGAAGTGTAAAATGATTATTCTCTATTATACTTCTTGTAATACAGATATGTGGGAGAATATTCTCTGAGAGATCTGTTGAAGATTATTAGAAATAAACTTCCTCCAGCTGGTTGTTCACATAATAGCACCTGAGTTGATTAAATGAACCTCAGCAAATGACTGCCTGGAGGATAAGAAAAATCCACAAACCCAAGTAAAATTCTGCATGGATGATTTTCTGTGCAGCATGGATAGCTCCATTTTCATTGCCTTTATTGAAATCAATTACTCTTTTAAGCAAAAACCAAAAAAATGTAATGAGGAATTTAATTTACTGGTGTGTGACATGCATTTAAAGAAAAGATTTAAAGTCAGAAAAAAACAACAAAGAAGAAAAAATAAAACCTAAACTGTTTTCTGTCCTGCAGTGATGCCCAGAAATGCAATGCAATTCAGGGGTTTAAAACTGCGTGAGCCCTCACTTGTCCAATCTAGGATATTTTCCCCCCATTTATTACAGTGCAATTTTACAGCAATTGCACAACATATGTAAGCATCAAAGAACTTATTTGACCTAATTTTATATGTGATTTTTTTTTTAAAATTTCAGCTTATTTTTCCTTTCTTCTTTCAAATTAGGATGAAGGTCCTTCTTCTGTGTACAGAAGTCAGCCCCAGATATTTCAGTATTCATGTCTTTCTTTTGACCTCTCTTACCCCATTTGCAAGCAAATCAGGCATCTCTGATAAACTGAGTGCAGCGACTGCTGCAGCACTGAATCTTTATTTTCTTGTACTTTTCCCACTGTAGCCATGTGCAGAGACTTGATTTGCACCAGAAATCTGTTTGGCAGGACAAAGTCTGGTGCTTGCATTGTCCTTTGAAGGTTAGAGATCCTATCCCCTGCAAACTGCTCTGGCACAAATACCCCAGCACATTTTAAGTCCTGGTTCAATTAAGAAGAAATGCCTGAATAATGTTAGATGTATGGCTTGATTGAGAATTAAATGCTTAAAATTCACTCAGTCTCTTCTCTAATGAAGTTCAGTGCAGACCTGAATTTTGGACAGGTTTTTGTTGGATGTGTTTGGTTTGAATTTTGCAAAGGTTGTTTTGGTGAAGACCTTGTTGACTCATGGCTACACTTCGTGCTTCTAGATTCGGGAAAAAATTAGTTTACACCAGTTCTGATTCACCATCTGATTTTTATCACTTGTATTTCCATTCTTTACTTGAAAGGAGAACAATACAATCATAAGTTCAACCTTTCTTTTTTTTGTTTTGGCTCCTGTTTCCTGCCTACTCCCATGTCCTTGAAGGGCCCTAAATTTAAGATCCCAAATGTCCAATCTTCAATTCCATTCACGGAAGCTTGTCAGGGTTAGTTTTAGCAAACTTGATGTTTCGGTGGTTTCATGATCAAATGAGAATAAGATTTTATGAAGAAACTTAATCAGTGCTGGATAAAAGTGGTTACAATTAATTAAAAGAACTAACTAAAATTAGTCATGAAATAATTTCCAGCCATAGTGAAGGTGGAGGGAGAAAGAGAGGGATGGAGACATGAGACAGACCTCTCACTTCACTTTTTGGATCTGAAAGCATGCCTAGTAATGGCTGATAACAGAGAAAACAGTGTAATAACTTGTTCTGTTCTCTGCCATCTCTGTTGGTTCTTCAGTTTTGGTTATTTAATTAAGTTTAGTAGTGGGGAACCAACCAGGCAGTCCTAATACATTCTTTTTTTCCATTTTAAAGCTTAGAGCCTGAATTTACTTTGAGGGATAATGCAACTGAAAGTTTAAGAACAGAAAATTAAGTCCTGGGGATAGCCAAAATATTTATTAGAGCAATGGAGATGTTTAAACCAGTAAAATTTAATAAGATAATTGGAATGCATTTATTTGCATTTATATCTGACTCTGTTCTTCCAGCTTTAGCATTGCCAATATGTTTTGAATGATACTTTTTATTATGGTCTTCTGGTAACGCAAGCATTGAAATGTAGACACTTTACCCCGTTCTCCTACATCCCATCCTTCCATCTTGGCATTTCTTGTAGGCCCTTTGACCATAATTATTAAAGTATCCAGCACTTTCTTTCAGGTATATTTTCTTTAAGGTTTATAAGCTGAACCAATAGGTTTGCCCATTTTTTGACTATAATACTGAATTACTGCCAAATTAAGCTGATTTATTTGTACTCACTTAATGTTGCATTAACTAGCAGTATAAGATAACTAACTGGCATGTGAGCAAGATTATGGGGTTTTGGTTGTAGGATAATGAAGTTTTATGGAGTAATCAGATGCTTTGGAATGTTACAGAGCTGTAAAAATATATTAAAAGATTCTTTGCTGTATTCAGATCAAAGGAATGGCAAGAAAAAATTAGGAATGACAGACCAGGAGGTGATTTCTTGTCATAGAGGGTTCTGTGTAGCTAAACACATCTCTAAAAAAGGTCTCTCTGTTTTTCAAGCTTTCTTCTATTGTTTCCAGAAGAACAGGACTTGGCAGCATTCCTCTGGAAATCAATCATCTCAGGCTGGATCCGAAGCCACAGGAAATAGATAAAACTTTCTTTCACTGCGAAAGGAGATAATTCCCTGAGCGTGGTGTGTCATCTTGGTGATAAAACGTGTTTCTTTGCTAAGCTTTGTTTAAACACTGCTGTCATACTTGGGCTAGAAGCTTCAGGACTGTAATCATGAGCAAACAGACCTGTACTGCAGCAAGGCTCTCACGCTTCCTGAAGCATAATTAATTTGGGTATTTGTTTCATAGGTTGTTGCTACTCCATCTCCTTCACTGCTTATCTACTTTTCCTTTGTTACTCTTCTTTCATAATCAGTGTTTGTTCTTTCTGGTCTTTTATTATGTTTCCACAGATTTGCTTGGAGGCTGGTAGGAATCCTAGGAAACTCTGCCTTCATGTGGGGAAGTGCTTTGTTAAAACTTATTTAGAAAAAAAAAAATCACTGCAAACTTTTGCCAACAGCTTAACTCCCCTGCCTTTCATTGAGGGTCATGTAATGTGCAATAACCCTTGTGCACTTCAGAAAGCAGTGCTGGTGTATTTTAAGTGGGATGAAATGCTGTGATTTCCACTTTGAAGCTGCACAGCTACAGCTCTGTTAGCCCAGACATGAAGTTTAAAGAGTTAATCCATTTCTGCTCACTTTAAATAAATGTATTCTCTGCACCAGAATCAGAAACACCCTGATAAATTGTGATTTTCACTGCTTTGAACAGTTTTACTCCAGTTCAACCAGTTCTGCTGACAGCCCCATAAAGCTGTGTGGATACTGAAGTTGTTGCTGGTGGTATTTACTCTGGGGGTATTTTGGCACAGAATTCAGTATTCCTGAGAGAGTGCACCCCATATACACCAAGTAATATACTGGTAAGAATTCATACTGAATTGGCATAGGAAGGATAAGAAAGTGCTTATCAGAATATTACATGAATAATCCAATTCATGATGAGGCTTTCCTTAGTTTAAAAGTAGAAGTGTTCAGATAACCCACATAATTTCAGCTAAATTCAGAAACAGAAAACAGATACCATATTTAGCCTTGATTTATTTTAACTTGTATCTGGTAGTGAAAACTGTATTTTTTCCATGATTGGAACTACAAAGACCTTAAATGCGTATTTTCTTTTCTCATATTTCCAATCTAAGATAGAGACTTTTGCAGAAGAAGCTGATGCTTCTCAGCTGATAAAGTTATCAACTCTCACCTAATAATATATTTAATTCCAAGAAAGTCAGACATGAAATCTCATCTCTGTCCAAAGACAGATAAAGCTGTTTGAGTCCAATGAGACATTCTTGGTGTATGAAGGTATTGACATCTGTTACCTTGTGAAAATTAGGTTTAGACAGAGCAGATTCTTCCTGTGAAAGTAAGATATCCAAATTCCCAGTGAGGCCTAACCTTTATATCATGACCTGAAAGTTCCTGTTTTCAGCTGAGTACGAGGTGGAGATTACAGCCACAGAAACGGACCGATGCCTCCACAGGTATTACTTGCGTGCTTCAGTTTGGATTGCCAACCCTGGGAGGGCCAGGGAGAAGCCGTACATAGGAATATACATGAGCTGTATATAAGAATTTGGCAAAAATACCCTTTAAGACAACTCACCCAAGCCACATGAAGATATTGTTGCCATCCAGACAGCGAGCAACTGTTGTCAATATTGCTGTTTGCAAAAGATCCCAGTAAATGAGGGGGTTTAGCAAGCACTCTGTGTCTGCACAACACTAGGAAAAGGTCTATCTTGATATGAGGTTATATGAAAATTTGAGGGCTTTCTCTCAAATGGAGAGATGATCAGAGGTCTGGGGCACCCTCTGCTATGGAGGCAGGCTGAGAGTTGGGGTTGGTCAGCCTGGAGAAGACTGAGAGTCCAGGGAGACCTTAGGCTCGCTTTCCAGTATTTAAAGAGGGAGTGTAAGAAAGATAGGAACAGACTTTTTAGCAGGGTCTGTGATCATAAGGCAAGGGGTAATGGTTTTAAACTAAAAAATGATAGATGCAGACTGGATTTAAGGAAGGAATATTTTATGAGGAGGGTGGTGAGGCACAGGAACAAACTGCCCTGCCAAGGTGGTGGATGTCCCATCCATGGAAATATTCAAGGTCAGGTCATACAGGGCTTTGAGCAACCTGATCTGGTCTCTGCTCATTGCAGGGAGGTTGGACTAGATGACTTTAAAAGATCCCTTGCACCCCAAACTGTTCAGTGATTTTATGCTGAAATCCTAAGCATTCATCACTGACACTTGTCTGTAGTTCATCTCCTCTTAAATTTTGAGATGGGTGAGGTTCAAGCCTTGGCACAGTACAACATTTTATATTTAAAAGAGGTGAGCTGTGGTGACTAGCTCACACTCCTGCTAACAAATCACCTTTTCAGTGTCATGCCACCAGCTTGTACAGGGTAGTGAAGAAAAGGTGCTCAGGACCACACCACTGACTTACACAGAACCACAGTCACAGAATGTCTGAGGCTGAAAGGGATCTCTGCAGGTGCTCTGGTCCAAGTCCCTGCTCAAGCAGGGATACCTGGATCCCTTTGTCTTGGGCTACCTCCAAGGATGGAGACTCCCCAGTCTCTCTGGGCAGCCTGCTCCAGGGCTCAGTTACCCACGCAAAACAAAAGTGTTTCCTGATGGTCAGATAGACCCTGCTCTGATTTATTTTGTGCTGCCTTTTCCTGTCACCAGTGAAAAAGGCCCAACTCCACCTTTTCTGCATCTTCCCTTTGGGTATTTATGTCCACTGATGAGATTCCCCTGACTCTTCTCCAGGCTAAACAGCCCCAGTTCTCCCAGCCCTCCCTCACACGAGATGCTCCAGTCCTTTCATCATGAGTGGTGTCTTGCTGCACTCTCTCCAGCTGTTCCATATTCCTCCTGCACTGGGGAGGCCAGAAATGAACATAATACTTAGGTGTGACCTGGGTTCTGCCTAGAGAACTCCTGGATCTCCTGGGCACAAGGCTCAGTTATCAGGGAACTCTTGGGCAGGAATGTCCCAAGGGGCAGCCAAGAGAGGTGCCAGTCTCTGTATTGAACTTAGGGAATTATTCTTCCAGGATAAAAGCAACTTTTAACAACTTAATTAATTTTGGAAGGAGGAAACTATCTATCAGTGTGTTTTCCTGGGATCATTCTTGGCAGGTGGGGCCTTTTTGTCTAATACAATTTATTCCTGTTTTCTGGGAGAGGACAGTGGTGGTAGAAAACTGCTCCAGTGAAGGACCTTAAACAGGATCAAGGCAGGAACAGCAGCAGACTCATGGGTAGGAAGTGACAGACAATCCAAGAGTAGGTTCACAGGCATGGAAATTTGTTGCCCACTCTGCTTGGCCCAAGGTTTAAAATCAGCTCAGCTGCTTCTGTGCTAGCAGACATCAGACATATGATATTTACTCACCAGTTTTCTGTGCTATCACTCAAATTTTCTTGCTGCAGGCACTGAGTACTTTCACCACAAGTTCTGCTGCTTCTCTAGCGCTTCTGGGTGTCAGGTGAAGCTCATGACTTTGTTTATTACATGAGCACTGACAAGAGTCACAGAGGGTATTCTGAAGAATTGTTCACTAAATATGACCAGAAGGGCTGTGTTGTCTTTTTAATGATGTTTTCCAGAAAACAGTGCCCTTCATATTTCTGCACCTAATTAGATACTTCTTTCATATGGTTTTGTTTTTCCCTCAGAGAGCCAACTTTTTTTTTTGCCTGTCCTCAGTTTGACTGTAGTATATTAGTGTGTATTCCTGAAATACTTTACACACTGTATTAAAAAAGCAGTTTAAAGTGGCTGCTATTACACCTTACAAAAAAAGCATCTCAGTAATCTGCATGCTAATTCCTGTGCTGGCTGTGAGCAGGCAGTCAAACCTTAAGGGTGTGAATTACTCACAATATTAGACAAAATAAAGGCTCTAACTGCCGAGGTCCAAATGTGAAAAAAATCAGTAAAATAATTGTACCAGTGAAAATAAGGTGAGTAAACTCTACCCAGTAATCTTCTCAGGCAGCAGCCTCATGGGCATTGCAGGCAAGTTTTAAATCTAACAAGGCAGCTGCCTAAAAAAACCATGTAGGAGACGATCATTTTGTTGAAAAACCACAGCAGTTAAGGAACCTTAAATGTTATGACTCAGCAATCCTTAGAGTCAACAATAAATCTTGTAGATCACCACAGCCAAAGCAGGATCACAAAGTATTTTGCTCTTTGGTCTTCCAAGAGTCAGCAGCTCAGGGGCTTCCAGAGGTGCTTTCTTTTCTGTTTAATAGTTACTGACTTAAGACCTCACCACATCTGCAGCTCTGTCCTTTCTTGGTAGGTGCTGTAGAGAGCCTTCTCCTGGAAAGTCTTTCTTGAAGCTTAAAACTCTCTGTTGCACTTTTTTGAGGCAGGAAACCCTTCAAAGTCACAAATGTTCAAAGGCTTGGAGAGCCAGGGCACTTTTATTTGAATTCCAGCCTTGTGCTGAGCACCCTTGCCTGAAAGTTTGGGTGTAAACCTTAATGTCAGTGAGTAAAGACAAAGAACTCTGCCAGGTTTAATGATCTACAGGAATATAACCCCACTGAGGGAAATACTCTGAGCTCCTCCTCCTAATCTCCACTACATGCTAAAGTAGAAAGGCTGAGTTTCTTTCATAAAAAGTGCCTGAAGCTTAAAATCATGGGAAGCCTGTCACCCATGATTAAATAGCAATGCAAATCTGCTTCAGGAATAATTGGAAAATGCATGTAGGTAACAAGGTTGCATTACACCTCGTGTTTCTCATATTGGCCATAAACACAGAGCTTGCTTTCAGATATATCACTCTTGACATGCCTGCTGCTTCTAAAAGAAAACTTAGATTTTTTGGGGTTTTTTTTTAGATGAGCAGTAATGGCAATCATGGCAGTTATATGGAGTCACTTCTTTCTGGCAGTACTTTTATTTGTAACATTTATTTTTTAAGTAATATTGATTTATTTTTTTTTAAATTCTAAATCCCTTTTTATTCCCCTCACCAGGCAAGTACTGTAATATAATAAAATGCAATGATGGAAGCTTTTCTGGTTTGAAACAACCTTTTTAAGAAACTAATGCAAAGGAAGGACAAAAAGGGGGTATGTAACCTTTTTGGAATAGTGTTATCACCCCTGAATAATTGCTAAGCAATGCACTCTGAGACAGCACAAATATAGAAGTGACTGAGTGGAAGTCAGTGCCCCTTTTGTGCCTGTTTTTTTGTTAGGACACCCAGCTTGGATGGAGTTGTGATTTCACATTAAGAGGACATGACTAAGCTGCTAAAAGGCTTCTCAGTATTCTGATATGTCTCCTCTGTAATGCACTGTAGTCCCAGCCAACCCTGACCACAAATTTGATGAAGATTCAAGAATCAGTTGATGAGCATTCAGAGGAATAAGCTATTCACCAACCCCGTAAATATTTATCAGGCTTCACCCTAAACACACCAGTGTCTGCTTTACCACACGTGTAAGAGAGCAGGAAAACCAAAAGTCAAATGGAAACCCAAAGAAGGATGCTTTACACTTCCATGGTTTTTACAGGTGAATTACTTTATAAAAGCCAGGCTGGTTTGATTTATTTTACATGTGAGCCTTTAGAACTCACCTGACCCTACCAAACCACCAGACCCTCCAAAATACAGTCTGTTGAAGAACCAAGAGAAGCCACTGTGGTGTGCAAGCTCCTATGAAGAGATTGTCCAGTTTTTATCTGTTTGCATCAGATTTTAGGCCAAATAATCAACAAACCCCAGGGTTTCCATACATCTTGATTTCAGTTTGGATTGGCAACTGTTTCTAAAAACAGAATCCCCAAGGAAAACCTGGCACCACAGACATCTAAAGTGGGAAGTGCCTGGAGGATGGAGAGTAGGTAATGGCAGGTTGGGTCATTACAGAAGCAGATGTCACTTTGACGTTGTTCTGACTCACTTGGTGCCTCGGTGCCAGCTGCCTTTGCAAGCCCAAAGGCCAAGACTTGCTTCATTGCCATAGAGGGAATTTCAGGTATCTAATTAGCAGGTGCTGTGTTGGCCTGGTAACCATTGAAGTACTAAATTAAGAATCAGTAGAAAATTTAATTATTCAGATGTATAACGATTACCAGCATCGCTTTTCTCATCTGTCAATTGCAATCTGTTCCACTGGCAAAACCAAAGTTTGCTGGCAGAAGGGTGCAACCCTTGCTGTAAACTGTTAGATGACATTGCAGGAATTTTTTGGAGAGGGCACCAAACAGAGGAGTCTGCCCCTTGTTTGTTTTTCATGCCACCCCAGTGTGTGTATTAGTAGCAGTGTACTAATCACAGTTCCCAGGAACAGGTTTATGCTGTGCTATTTCAGCTCCCTGTTAACACTTTCATGCCCTGGTTATTTGCTGCATAACGATTTTGGTGACAGGAACTGGTGAGTGCTCAGCCTGTTGAGACTGTTTAGATTAACACTTCCATATTTATTGAGATATTTATTTAGATATCCTTCATCAATGAAGCACAAAGGTGGAATTCTGCCCCACTTGGATTTCTGGGTGCTGCATGAAGAAAATGAGAGCTATATGTAAATCATGCAGAGTGGCATGGTCTTAGCAGCAGTGTTCTATGCAATTTCTCTTTCCACGGAGGTTTACTCCATTTGTGATAATTTCTGTTCCATTGTATCAATGCTCAGGCAAAGAGAGGCATCAGAAAAGAGACTGGTAAAGCAGTGCCTGTCACTGCTGTCTGTCAGGTGTAATTATCATCTCCCAGGAATTCTGCAGGGCTGTTCCCTGATGTGCACACAGTGGCAGTGGCTGCAGGTGCCACAAGCCCCGGCCAGATGGCATCCACTTGCACTGAGAGGAGGCTCAACAAGGCTGAGCATTGGTGCTGGCAGCAGATGACGGCATGCTGTATGAGAGTGTTGGTCTGCTGGAGGGCAGGAAGGGATCTGGACAGGCTGGATCCATGGGCCCAGGCCAGTGGGCACAGGTCAACAAGGCCAGGGCAGGGACTGTCCCCTGTGCTGGCACTGCTGGGGCCACACCTCAGATCCTGGGGCACTGCTGGGAACCTCAGCACAAGAAAGACATGGAGGGGCTGGAGCGTGTCCAGGGAAGGGAACGGAGCTGGGGAAGGGGCTGGAGCAGCAGGAGGGGCTGAGGGAGCTGGGGGGGCTCAGCCTGGAGAAAAGGAGGCTCAGGAGGGACCTTGTGGCTCTGCACAACTCCCTGACAGGAGGGGACAGCCGGGGGGATCGGGCTCTGCTCCCAGGGAACAGGGACAGGATGAGAGGGAATGGCCTCGGGTTGCACGAGAAGAGGTTTAGATTGAATATTAGGGACAATTTTTTCAGCAGAAATATTGTTAAACCATGGAACAGGCTGACCAGGGCAGTGTTTGAGTCATCATCCCTGCAGGGATTTGAAGGATGAGTAGGTGTTGTGCTTAGGGACATGATTTAGTGGTGGACTTGACAGTGATGGAAGAACAGTTGGACTTGATCACCTTAGAAGTCTTTTCCAACCTAAACGATTCTACGATTCTAACGGAAAGCTCATCTCTATTTTTTGAAAGGCAAGATTCTGTTTCAATTTGGCCGGTTTTGAGATTTAGTACTTCTAATGTTCCTTCAGGAAGGGAAAATTGGATTAAAATCAAACTCAGATTAAAGTAAACAGCCTGAAAAACAAACTGAATTGCTCTAACACAGAGTGTGAATATTTTGCTGTAGTTCTGACAATAACTGGTTGGAAAATGAAGGAAGGAGTTGGAATTGGTTCACATAGCAGATACCTAACTCTGAAAAGGGTCTCAGGTACTCTTGTGCAAGTACTTACACTTAGACAATCAAAACCCTAGTAATTAGCTCAGTACAGGTAGCTCTGTGTAAATAAACATATGAAATTTTTGTACTTACAGAGATGAATGTACAGACGTGAGGCAGGTCCTTGTGCTCTCTCCTCCAAAATTTGCAGATGGGGAAAAACAAAGAATTCTGCAACTTCAGTCAAAATTTCCCTGTGGAAATTATTTTCCGGATAAATAGTATCTACATGGGCTTCTGCACAACAGTCAATAACCTTTTGCCAAAGGACAGGGAAAGCAGTGAGGCACTGGAAGGTTTCTGTGGCTCTGCCTGGGTTCAGCCTGCCCTTTCTCTTTGCCCATTAAATTTTTTTCTCTTCACTTCCTGAAGTCTGATAGTGCTCAGGAGTTTGTGCAAGTTGCAGGCAGTTTGTCAACGAGAAAATGCTGTTGTTTCTACCTGCTCAGAGCCCAAGCAAAGCACAATATCCCTTTTACATAACTTTTACACAGGGCTGAGGGTTTTTTTATAGAACTGCTGTGCTTGGCAGCAAAGTTGGCTTTAGAGTAGAAGGACAAGCACTTGTGATCTGCAGGACAGAAATCCCTTGGAGAGAAGCTGTTTTCAATAATTCAGGAGGCTTTTGTTACATTGAGCTGGGGAAATGTGGGCACAAAGTTTGTCTCACAGAGATGTGAGGGAAATCTCTCACTCAGATGCTTGGTTTTGACTGGATGTGGACCTCAGCCTTGCACAGATTCCATCCAAGTCCCTGCTGCTCACAGGTGCTTTAATTTTGGGTTCTTGGGGGAAGTCATTCCCTACTGTGGTCCTGTCTAGCCTCAATTTATTCATCTAAGGCTGAAACTAGTTATACTCCATAAATAAACTTAGCACAGCAGCTCTTTTAGGACTAATTTCTCAATCTCCTTTGTCTTTAGCCATAGATTTCTATGGAGGAAACACAGAGGTAGAGCTTCTGTTACTAATTCATTATATTTACACTCATATTTATAATAATAATAATCTCTCACAGTGAGGAAATACATTCTACTCAAGGACACAAAAATAAAAGCTGGAGTTTCAGCAATTTAATAAATGGAAACATCAGATATATTTTGAAAGGTTAAGATGCCTTCTTTATAATTTTCTTTTTCTTACAGGAAGAGTCTTATCTAGATAGATCTACCATGAAATAAAGGAGTCTACTTGTTGAAAAAATTACTATTGGTAGTCTGACTCATATATGTGGATATGAAATATGATGTTTAATCAACATGGATTTTAATTTTAACCCTTAGCATGTGGCTTAAGAAAAAGGTGAAGAAAACCTGAGGTCATTCAGGTTCCTGGCTTACTCTGAATTTGTTTTGAATAAGTGCTCTTAATTCCACTGAAACTCATCACACAACTTTGTTAAAAATGGTCTTTGTTCCTTTTCAGTTTTGGAGTCAGTGTTTGAGTGGGATAGAGCAACAAATGTCCCAGTCAAAACAAAAGTGGGTTTTGGTTTTTCTGTTTAAAAGGAAGGGATGAAGACATTGTGATGACTTTTATAAATACAAAGAAAATGCAACCCACATCAGCTGAGCAAAATGGTAAGAACAAGGCTTTAATGACAACCTTAAAGACAAGAAATTGTTTCTGCTTGAGGCCACTGTACCTGCATACACTGAAGTGCCAAGATGAGCCGAGAAGCTATAATTTTGTTTCTTTGCTATTTAACTAGAAGGAACAATTTCTTCAGTGCTCTCCATTGTAGCAAAAGCTATTATGTTAGAAATAGTAAGAGAGATGTAGACTTGAGTCCATCTTGCTGCTGTTACTCATAGCACATCCTCCTCTAAATGTATTTGCTGCTAAGCTGCAGTTAGATCCAGAGGTTATTTTACAGCTCCATATTATATATGAATAAAAAACACTTTACGGTATATAGCCTTAAACTGACTCCTCAGGTGCCCAAAAGTACTAAGAGAACAAAGCACTGATATTTCCCTGGTTTTGAATTTTCAAAATGTAGATTGCTTTGGTTCTGTTTTGTTTTACCACACAGAAGTGAGAGTTTTAAAACACCCAAAACTAGAATTATAAAGTAGTTGTGTACCCACCCTACATTGTCTGTATTTTAGGTCTATGTGAAGGTTCTGTAGTCTTAATTTCATTATTAAAAAACCCCCGAATCTCTTTGTCAGGATCTTGCATTTTCGTGGGACTTCCCACATTGTAAAGTAAAGATGTGAAGCTTAAGGAACTCGAGCTTGGTAGAAGTCAAACTATAGGCAAGGAGAGTTGCAACTTCCTTATGCATAAAAAGAAAAAAATAAAATTAATTACCATCTATGAAACCGTCACCAACCAAACAACCTTAATGGAAAACCTGCAACAGCAGAGATGCTGTCCAAAGTGAAGCCCAGCTTGCTCAGGAGGTAAAAAAAAAAAAAAAAAAAAAAAAAAAAAAAAAAAAAGAGGAATGAAGTAAGTTCATGTTTTGACATTCCTGTGAAACAATTTTATGGACAAATTTCATGTAGATTCTGGGGAGAGGGTGCATGTTATCTTTAGAAAGTTGCATTCAGCAAAAACTGGTTTGAAACACTAAAAGAAAGAATATATGGAATGTCCAAAACCATGTACCCCAAATGTGAAAGCAGAGAAACATTCAAGTTTTGGCAAATAACTCTCCTTTAAAAGCAGTTGAAAAGGCAACAAATGAGTTGCAATCACTCCCCTTGATACTCATTTTCAGTCTAATGAAGTTTGATTTTCTTTTTCCCAAACTGTAGTAGAGCAAAACTACAATTAATGCTCAACCAGTGAGTGAATTGAATCCTACTTGTAATTACATCACCTTGGTAATGCAGAAAGATTCTGCACAAGCCTGATTTTGCATTTTAAATGGATTTTTCTATGGGAAAAATCACTCCTTATCAAAAAATGTGTTGAGGAAAATTCTGTATGGCTGGCTTGGGCGTAATGAGCACTTAAGAGCAGCCAGGTTCACATTCAGCTCTGGCATTGCTTCAGTGTGTGACTTGGAAGAGTTGTTTGGCTTCTTCATCATTTGACTTTCTGAAAAGAGAAATTAAGAAATTAATGTGCTGGGGGCTCAGAAAGCAAATTAAAGATTTTTTTTTTTCTTAAATGTGGCAGTGACTGGCAGCCTATGCCACGCTACTGGGACTTGTTTTACAAAGAAGTAACAACATTTGCAGAGCAGGTTTTATTTCCTAGAAAATTAAAGCCTTTAAAGTTGTCCCTGTCTCTACCATCTTTTGAAAAGCTTGGTCTATACAGATACTTCTCGTATTTGCAATCCACAATCTCTAAATGAACAGTTTTGTCGCCGCAGGTCATGTAAAATTCACTGCTGGTATTTGAGGCTTTCATCTTCTGAAACAGCTTGCAAAAGTGTACAGTGGAAAAGTCACACAAATAATTTCACACCTCTCTTCAGTTTGCTTGTAGGATACATTTAAAATCGGGTTTGAAAAAAATTATAGCTGCTGTAGTTTGCAGTAAAACTTTTGGTGGAAAAAAAAGTATCTTGAAATCCTACATCAAACATCTCAAAGAATTGTGCCTGGAGTTTCCCATGGACACAAGAATGTTATAGGATTCTTTACTTAGAAAAATCTCCCAGGTGTCCAGGCTAAGAGGTGTTTTTAAAGGCAGGTGTTTCTTCCTCCAGTAATTATGCACTAATTACAAATTGGTTTCTTCTGTGATGTGAGTCTAGAAGATTTGTTCTAAGCCAGCACAGTAAAACTGAATCAGAAGTTGTCCATAACACAAACTCAGAAAAATGAATCTTGAGGTGATTTTGGCTGTTAAGGAATTAAAAGGAGGAAATTGTGGCTGGTGCTGATGGCCTTCACTTACACACTAAAACACAGAGTAATTGCTGATGTCCATTTTCAGCGGAGAGCTATAGATTTTTAAGTCCATATAATTTTCCTGCCTTTAGTAGAAAGTGCTTTAGTTCATTCAAACCCATATTCTCCCTGTCCTTAAGGAATGAAGAGGGACTTAACCTCTAAGAAATAATTCTAGCTGTTATGCTCCAGTATTTACCTGAATTCACTGAAATGCTACAATCTCCGTCAGTCTGAAAAATCAAAACCTTTACAAGTTTTCTTGACTTTAAAATAAAGTGGCTCTGCTAGGCATATAGCATTGAGGGGTTTAGGAGTACAGCAAATACTGGTACAGTCAAATCCCAGATGTTCACATTTTCCTTTGAGAAATCTATGAAATGAAATTTTTAAAAATACTTTGAGTTACACAACTTCCAAAGCTCGATCTCATGCTATGATTTTGTGACAGCTGTGAACACTCAGAGGACTCCCTCTCCCCTCTGATTCTGTGCCATCCTTGTGAGTTTTGAGTGAATTTTAACAGGAGGTGAAGAAACAGGGTGGGATTGGAACAGCATCCCCTCTGAAGGTGGATGGCAATCCTCCAGCTGACTGCAGTAGGAATGGAAAGTTTGGAGAGGTTTTGCATAAAGCACAGAGTGCAGGGAGGCTGTGGAGGATTGCTGGGGTTTCATGGGGACTTGAGAGCCACCACATTTTTTTCTCATCTCCCTCTATTTTCCTTTGTTCAGAGGTAAGGTTACCTTTGTCTCTTTACATGAAACTGTTTCTTGGATAAAATCTTATCCTTTGAGCTTTCCCAACAATAGAGGCTTGCATCTGTGATCATTTTAGGTTTGTGATACTGTAAATAGTCAAAGAGTTGGAAAGAATAAATGTAGCATTTCTGTACTGCTGCAGTTCCCTCAGCTCATACCTATGCAGGTAGAGAGACTCAATTACCAGCCAAGCACAGGCATTTAGGAGCTCTGTTTTCAAGGTCTGGATAAATAACTGGGAGTTTTTAATGATGGGGGTGATAGGAAGTGAGACTCTTTAGGCTACACTCTGCTGCTATTGTACTTTTCAAAGAAACTCAATTACGAGATGATTTCACCAACACAGGATAGACAAAAAGTCTTGTTAATGTTACACAGGAAATACAACTCTGACTAATATGTTTAATCTACAGTTAATTTTGCAAATGAAAGAGGATATATGGTTTGATACTAACCAATTGAGACTTTAAATTAGATAAATAATTATAATTGCATGAAAATCTCCTTAAATAGTTCCTGAACACATCCTAATACATATTATATAAATGCAGAAATCTTTCAGTCACTGAAACAAGTAGTGGTGTGACACTTCACATACCATAAAATATTATCCTTATCTACATGCTTTGAATGTGAATTCCATTTGTAAAAATTGAGATTTCTGTTTACTGGAGCTGACCTTGAGCTAGCATTTTGCCTGTTTTCAGAGCTAAGATTATGAACTAGAAGTATTTTGCCAAGTCTCCAAGTCTTTTATTGCCACTTCATGCAATACTGCAAGCTATTGTTGGAAAGAACGTATTGCCATAATTTTCCTTAAATTACTGTTCAGTCATTTCACAGAACTTTTCTTTTATCTGACCACTCTGTTATTTCTTATGGTAGAAAAATACTGAGTCCACAAACAAAGCAGGAGAGAGTTTAAACACAGAAAGGATTTATCCAAGTGTGAGCATTGGTGCTACAAAGAGCTGCAGAATGAATCTGTGCCATCCTGTGGTATATGTATAATATAAATTTGTGTATTAAAGATATCCAGTATATACTTTTAACCAAAAATGGAATTACAGACCCTACTTGCTGGATTTGTAATTTCTTCCTTGCATCACTGCACAGTCTTTACAATTCCCAGATAAGGTCAACATTTACAACAGAAAGAACCTGTCAGAGGTCAGCGCTTGATACCAATCTGGGAGGATTTGGAGGAATTGATAAAATCATCACCCATGTCCTGTTCCGAGAAATCCACTCAACATATCAACTATTCCAGAAAATCTCTTCAAATCCAAATCAGCAACAGAAAAAGTACATGCATATGTATCCTAGACTTAGACCCACAATAGAACTTAGCCTCTGGGCAGAAAAACACCATTAAAACCCCAGCCTTGGACACGGAGATGTGGAGGTTGTAGAACAACACCTTTGCTGTTGTTCTCTCTCACTACCCGACCTCGATCGATGTTGTTTTATTTTATTGTGGCTTGATCAAAATTGTGGGTTTTTTAATAAATTGTTCTTTTTATGTGAACATGATTCTGATTCGTTCCTAACAATCCTATCAGGGAAATGCTTCCTGACAGCTTTGCCTCAGCTTCCCACCTTTGGGACACCAACCTCTGCTCTCAAAACACGGTGCTGACCGCCGAGCTGGCTTTTTTAGTGTCATTCTGCACTAGGGTGCCCTTCTAAGCACAATGGAAATTATTTCTGCTGTGTGAGGCTTGCTCCATTCAAGGATCACGCTGCTTCCAGAGCAAAATGGGCTGCAGCTGCTGAGGAGTGTGACAAAGAGCTCCAAATTATCGCCTTCTCCTCAGAGCATCAGGGAAAATGTTCACTCCTGGCATGTCAGAGTTGTGCTACTGGGAACCTTGGTTCTGAAAAGAAAAGAAGTTGGAGGGATTTTTCTTCTCTTTACAAATTGACATTTATGAAGTAACACTTTTGTCTGCAAGTTTCTGTTGAGCTCAGCTTGAATGCTGAACCTTTCAATGACATGAGGTTGCTTTCCACTGCTTAAAGACTTAAACCCCTGGTTTGGTGTGCCAACCTCAAGGCAAATTCATGCCATATGGGAATTGAGTCATAATGGTAAAAGCATTCAAGGTTTTGTCCAAGTTTTATCTGTGTCACGTCTGTCTGAACCAGGGTCTTAAGGAAGAAGGATGAAAACTGAAGCAAGTACATATTTCTGCAGTGCTCCATCAATCCTCTGAGATAACTGCCTCTTAAAATCCCACCTCTGTGAGATTTTTACTTGATTCCGTGTCTTCTTTTGGTTCATGTCAAGTGAAATGGTACTGGGACTGTTTTGTTTTATTGTGCCATGTACTACCTGTAAAATATGGAGACTGAGCTGGGAAAAGAACAAAGCCATTATATTTTTAGTCTTATCACTGACAGTTCTTTTGCTAAAAACTTCACATGGATAATCCAACTTAGAGCAGAGAAATTAGTATTATCAGTGCAAGGTTTTCAAACTAAAGCCTGGCACATTAATTACACTTGATTAATGGTCTGGTCTGAACATAAAATCTTCGACAATGATATCCAGCAACCCATGTGCAAATAATGAGCACATTCAGCTAAACTTTGGTTATAAATGAGTGTTTCATGGTGTTTTCCTCAGCCTGGAGGTGTTTTTCTGAGCCTCAGTGCTGTGTGACAAGCACAGATGTTCTTGAAGAAAAACCTCTCTGATTTTCAAATGGGAGATATTCTCTTCCATCCTCTCCCTTATGAACTTACTCTCCTAACCACCTAATGGATATTCTGTGATACTTTAATAGCTGCTTTTGTGCCTTCCTATCATCCCTTCATGCTTGTGTAAGTCAGGTATTAGAAAAGCATAACAACATACCATAAGGGACAGTTGTTTCTTATAAATATACTAATAATATTGTGAAAAGCAAAGAATGTAATTGTACAGTGCCCATAGGATAGAGACAGTCTATCAGTGATTATGCACTCTGTTTATCTTTTTTAATCATATACCATTCTTCTGAGTAGACACTTCATTTTGAGGTTTTGGTGGGGGCTTTTTCCTGTTTTTCCCTTTTTATTTCTTCCCGAAGTCACACTTACTGTCTTGGCCTTTTTGTTCAGAGAAATAAAAAAGCAAATTTTTTGCTTTCCTTTTATAGTTTGCTGTTCTTACTGTGGGAAAATCATATTCTTAATACACTTATTGCTGTAAAATACAAAGTATTTTTAGGGCAAATGTATCCTCTGCCAGTTAGGTGGGATAATGTGCAATTGACCTTCCCTTGATTTTTCAATTGGCACTGGAAATACTTACAGTTATTCTTTCATTTTCACTGCTTTGTGGCTGCCCTGTGTATTTTTTTCCTGGTGATGGCACAGATTTAACAATGCTTTTATCACATATTTTTTTGTTGCAGTGCTCTGGCATCATCAGATCCCAGGGATTCCCATTGCTGGATGTTTTCTGGATCACTGGACAGCACATCCCTAAAAAAGTCTTTAATATTAAACAGTTTCTTAGTGAGAAGAGACTTGTGACCTGTCTTTAAAAAAGCATGAGTGTGCTCTGGCATGAATTTTGTGCTCATGTGCTAATTCAGTAAAAGTGTTTAATGCATAAATACAAAGTCTGTCATTCTGTGGCAATATCCACAGGGGTAGTTCATAATTTCAAAGGTGGGAACAAGGCTGCAGTGGTACCTGGGACCTGGGAACTTGGAAACTCTCTGGGGATGAAGTGAACAGGAGAGAATGGCCATGAGCACCTGCTCTGCCTGAAAGGACCCTCCATAAACAGCAGCAACACTGCTGGGGGCAGCAATCTGTGACCAGAAAAAAATCCAGAAATCCATAGTCAAAATACAGGATTTGTTATTCCATTTTATGGAAAACACCCACAGTCTTGGGCAAGAGGAGCAACCATCAGAACCATCCTTGAAGAAACAAAAGTTTGCATTGGGTGCTTGGTAGCAGAGCTTGCAGGCCACAGGAGGAGAGTGAACTAAGGGTGTTCTCCTGCCTGGACCTGAGGAGGTTCCAGTCAGGAGCTTGGGAATGCTCACTGGTGGATTTATGGAGGAGCAGTTCTGCTCTCTGCCTTGGTTTTTGATGGAAGAAGATCAGCACTCACACATTTTCTCTGCCTGAGTTTGTAGCAAGAATAACTCAGCAGTTACTCTTCTTTATGCTGCTTTTCAACACACTTAAGCTTTGCACAGGAACAGGGTTCTGGGTGAGAAGATCTGATCCAGCCTGAAAATTCCCATTTTTCCATTGGTATGGCACTATCCTACCACACCAGTCATTTATCAGCCGCATAAGAACTTAACACGAATGACATCTGGAAACTGACTGGGCAGAAAATCCAATTAAATTCAATACATTTTCCAAAACTGCTCAACTTCTACTGTCTAGCGAGCCTTCTGACACTTATGCTGTTTTTTATTGTATTTTTCAGCAATTTTAAGCATTTATCTTAAACACAATTTTTCCTCCACTCGAGAGTTCTCTCCTAAGATTTGGGGTTGTTGACCCTCCCAGATTTTTCCTCCAAACCTCTCACTTCCAGGTCTGCTCAGCTAACTGCAGAATCACAGCTTGAACCTGTGAAAGGATTTTGGTCTGTTTGAACCCACAGACAGGGATGGTATTTTTTTCCTCAGTAAACTCAGCTCCAGAGAGAAAATAAATTTTCTGGCATACACCTTTTGATCTCTGCTTAAGATCAAGAGGTGAAATTAAGAAGTGTGATCCATGGAGCAGCATCCACCTGGAGGAGAGGGAAGGGTTCTTGCTTCTCGTTAGAGAGAGATGCAGCTGGGTGGTAGAAGGAGGCAAATTATTTAAAACTGCTCAGGGAGACCATGGGGCACTGTGGCCTGCTCAACATGCAATCATTTCAAACCTAAATGAAAAAGAAATTAAAAATGTATTCGCTAATACTGAAGGCTGAGAGCTGAGGTAAAATCACATGAGTTTTCAGACATTTCAAAACAAACACAAATCAGAACAGCATATCATCCCTGCATTTTCTTTCCAATTACACTTCCTCCTGTTTATGGTCCATGGTTCTTTCCTGGGACAATCCTGATTTTTCTACCTAATATTTTCCACAAATTGCTTTTCCCTCCTTCTGTCATGCCCTTTACTCTTTTACACCTAGGTATACCCACCTTGCATTGCTAACCTGCATGACCCAAGAAGTTCAAGAATAATAAATGTGAATAAGCACATTTTTATTTGTAATGAGCACAGGCTATTCTGCTGAATGACAGCAATGTTTTATATTGACAATGAATGGTTTGCGGGGTCAGGCAGGTTGGCCACACCTGATTTAAGCTTTGGAAATTGTACAACATAATGGTTTGCTAAGTCTAAATTGGAGTTTTTCACCTTGGACACTGAAAAAATGAAGTTCTCAGTAATTTGCACCCATTTAGGTGCAAAGGGAATTTTCATTAAAAATAACCATTTTCCTTGGTGGAGGAGGGACATCAATGGGAAACTTTCATCCTAATCAAAGTGTTTTATTGAATGTTTAAAAAAAGAAATGCTTTGTGTCTTTAATTTAATTTATCTGTGAATTATATGCATGGTCAAAAAGTAGCTGATGCAAGAAGAAATGATGAATGTCATTCCTTCCAGGACATCAATTCTGACAGCTGGATGTGGGAGGAAGATGCATTGTCTGTTTCCCTTTGCTTGTTAGCTTCTTTTTATAAATAAGGAATGAGGAGAAGCCTTCCTTCTTTAGATGTATGTTATAAGACATTTCTGAAAGTGTGTTTTTGTCTCTTTTTATTGTCCTACAATAATGGCGAAATCACACCCAAAACTTCCAAGGCAAAATGCAGAGACAAGAACACAGGCCACATGTATGCCAGTTTTCCTTTCATTTAGAGGGCAAATAACTCATAAATCCTTAACTACCCCTGCAGTAACTACAACCTACTGTAGTTTGCAGTGAAAAATAAGAGTCTCTCTGTCAGTGTACCCTACTATCAAAAGAACTTCTCCCCTATGTTTTTTCCAAGCCACAAAAAATGCCTGTACAGTAGGAGTAAGATTTTCTGAGGCACAAATTGTACTGAAAAGCCCATCCTACAGCAAAAACCATCATGAATTGAAAATGTATGGCCTGTCCAGTCCTTTATGTACTCTAATAAAACTGCCTTTGGGTTTTACTCATGTAAGCAATCATTCAGGGATCTCTGCATAATAAATCAGCGACTGATTGAAAAGGAAGTTTCCTAGAAAAGAGGCTTTGACAACGCAGAAAACAAAACCCCCTTTCCTCCAAATTGCAGCTATGCAATCTAAAAATGTAAAATGGTTTAGATGAGATGGTCAAGTGCCCACCCAGTGAGTTCATG
>VZSR01002340.1:10228358-10280843 GCA_013398615.1 Brachypodius melanocephalos
TGGAGCTTCAGATGTGGTCAATATACTGAGTACTCTGATATTTTCTGCCATGCAACCCTGCTCCCATTGCATCAATCAGAATCCCTATGAAATGTACAGTACAGAAGTATTAAAACATAATGAGAAGAATATTGGGAAGCTTGTGGGAGTACAGACAACCACCCACACAGAGCTGCTGATGTCCTTTTATTATCAGATCTGTGCCAGAATGCAGCATCTCCTCCCCTGGATTCATTTTCACAGTTGCTCCTTGCAATGTGGGGAATTTTAAAATGTCCATTCCTCATTCACTGCATAAACATTCTTTTTTATATTTTGGAAGCTTTTACTTGTGCCTAGGAACACAAAGCACTGTTGATATTTTGTTGGTTCATTTTTAACTGATAATTTTGAAAAGTTAAAATTGTGAAAAAAAAATAGGGCAAATTCATTTTTGGCCTAAAAAATGATTTGGCTATTCTTTAAATTAAGGGCATTGTTTTTAAAGTAGCATAAGCCAAAAGTTATTGTTAGGTGAGAAATATGAAATTATATTATCTATACCTAGATCATTGAAACGAGTAAGAGTTTCTGGTATTCCATTTTTACAAATAGCATAACTAATAACAAGATTTCATGGCTTCTCCTCTCACATGTCTCCATTTTAAGCATTTTTTACTTTAATAGCGTTCCTTTTGTTTCTTTGGAATGTATTTGACACAATCGCTTCCTATCACAAATCAGGCTGGGGGGAAAGGCAATAAAATCAGTTTCTGTTTTCATGAACTCCTCAGCAGCACTGCCAGGAGCGCTCTCTCTGTTCTCTGCCCCTCCTCTCCTCCGTGGTGAGATTGTTAGAGGAGGTCTGGGTGGATTAGGAGGCTGCAGTGGAATCGACATGCTGAAAATGCACCCAATTAAGGGGCAGGGGCATTGCAGCTTTCTCATCCCCAGGCTGACAATCTGGCTGATGGAATAACGTGCTGTGATTCCAGAAAATCGCCTTCAAATCAGCCTCTGTGAGGCCAGGGACAGATCTTTCAGACAGGAATCCAGGACAGTGGTTTGGAATGCTGTTGGCAGCAAGCACTGAGATTGTCCTTGTGTGCTGCATATAGGTAAAGCCTTATAAAATAAGGTTCTTGTTATCCTTGTAAAACCATGGCTCAGGCCTGCTACTTCAGCTAAATAGAACTATGGAAGAGTGACTCAGCTGGGACAAATGTAGAGACATGTGAGAAAAGGATCCTACACCTGTGAGATAAGAAACTGGTACCAGTGAGAGCTGATTCTGTATCCGTGAGAATAACTCTACAAGAATGTAAACATCTTTAGGGAAGAAAGTCTTTGGCAAACGTACACGAGCAACTACTAACCAATGAACTGAGTACCAAAAAGTTACTAACCAATTAGAAATAAACATAATGCTTTTAGTGACCATATAAATATGAGCTGTGAACAATAAAGTGAAGCTGTTTGTTGCATGAAGAAAAGGTGTCTTGTCCATCTCTACTGCAACACTTGTGCTCTTGTGGGATTATTTTGCAGCCTGTGAATTTTCATGTGTACCTTTGTCCTCCATTCCCAGGCAGCAGGCACATCTTGGTAGCATCTGTGGGAAACCTGAAAGTCAAAGTTTTCCCTCTGCTGAGGTGTTTGTTACATTGATGCCTTAGAGTGGCTACCTAGAGCAGGGGCTAGACAGAGTGAAGAGAATAAAATGGGTGTTTAATAAAGGCCTTCAACAGGTACACTGTGGGCAGCCAAAAGCCTTGCAGAGGCTACACCCCAAATGGATGATGGTCTCGAGTTTTTCAGACAGATATAAGTTTGGTCTGTTTGCATGTCACGGGTTAACTCTCCAATTACAGCTTCAGGTAATGCAATCATGTAACCCCAGTTTGTTCTTACTCCATAATTCACTTTTGTTTATACTTTTTGGGGGCCTGAGGCAGATCCTGTCCTTGGTTCTCCAGCCTGGAAGGATTGGTTTGTCTGACCAAAATGTGAAGGGAGCTTACTAACACTACATGGAGTTCAGTTACACATTAATGCAGTACAGGATCTGAAAAATATAAAAGCTAAAATCTTAAGGCATCAATATGAGCTGCAAATATCCCTAGACATCCTACCATAGTGGGTGGGGACAGCATTTAGATTCCATATGAACACCAAAGGAAATTCCTGAACTCTTTTTTACAGCAACAGCTTCACACCTGGAAGGGACAGAAGCCTGTTCATACAACTTTTGGTGAATTACACCAACACAAAGGGTTTGTGTGTCAATCCTGGACATGGGAAGGTAGGGAAGGTGATCTTTTATCTTTGAAATTTGAGTGCCAATTGAAAACACTTTGCCAATTTGGTTATCTGTGATCTAGGCCAAATCCTGCTTGTCTGCCTATTTGCAGACAAATAGGAGCAGCCTAGCAATATTTAACAGTGTCCTGTAAGCAGGATTTATGACTTTCTTGTAGGGTGAGAAGAGCTGGCAGAAAGCAGTGAAACAATTGGCATGCAACTAAAATCCTTCAGATGATCACCCCAGCTGAGCTCTTTCCAAATAATTGCCAAGCTCATTTAAATTTGTGGCAATATTGGTACTATCGAAGACAGCTACACATATTTTTTTCTTTTTATTCCTGAATTTTAAATCAAGAGTGTTTATTATGAGATGGTTCTTTACAGAAACAGTGTAAGACAAAGTTCATGTACCCAAGATTCTACAGATAAATCTTAACGGAAAAAGAAAAAGAAAAAGAAAAAAGAAAAAGAAAAAGAAAAAGAAAAAGAAAAAGAAAAAGAAAAAGAAAAAGAAAAAGAAAAAGAAAAAGAAAAAGCTATCTTTAAACCCTCCCCCCCAAAAAAAACCCAAGAAAAATATTTCTCATCTGTACATTCCAATATTTTTTTATTGGCAATGCTTTTTTGAAAATCATTTTTTAAAACCGCCAAGTGTTTTGGAATGAGAAAGAATAATTTTAAAATCATTTTTAGAGAAGAACAATTAGTCTGGCTATGTATGTGTATGGGTAGAGATGAAAAATTAGCACCTTTACTGAAAAATATGGAAATAAATGTTCCTTTCAAATAATGAGATACAAAATAACTGTAGATGTTTCAGCCCAAAACATCACATCTTCCTCTAGCACAAGATAATACAATATTTGCCAAGTTCCATTCCCAGACATGGTTTTCCTTAGGAAATCCATGTAAAAGGTCCATTGTCAAGGACCTGGTCTTAACTACATTTCGTAATTTCAGGATAAGGAAAGAATTCTCCTTTTACTCAGGTCTCCTTTCCAAAAAATACAGAAAAGAAGTAGTGTGTGTGTGGGGGGTTATCTTGCTGATTGTCATGGTGAAAGTTGATGTTCCACTCAGGATCCAAAATGGAATTTTTAATAGACATTTATTCATAACTCAAATGAACATATCCATATTTTCCCTATGTACATCTTTTCTGCTCTGCTTGCAAGGTAAACATTTCAGCATTTTGCTGTTGCAGTATACCTGGAACTTGAACCTAAATAATATGGTTCACAGCTGAATTTAGTGCAAATAGTGAAACTGTACAAAGATGGAAAGCAATTAAGGCTATTATCTTAGTAACATATAAATAGTTCCATCAAACACAAAGGAGCTAATTTCCTGCTTGAATGTCTTTGCTATTTAACATGCCTTCAATGTTACAGCTTAAGATGGACTATTTTAAATAAATGTTTTGAGTGTGCACAGTGTTTTTGACAGCACTCAATGGCACAGTGCTTCTATTTCCCCTGACCTCATCTGTGGGGAGCTCTGAGGGAGGAGATTAAAGTACAAAAGCTTTTTGGAACTGCAAGGAGCAACCCCTAAATTGCAATGCATGGGGAAAGCTGTAGTACCCAAGCAAAGGATGGATAAAAACCACTGAAACCCTACAAAGCTGCTAAAATGACTGCCTTTTCACCCAAAGTATGTTTAAAAAGTGTCTGTGCATGCCAGTTTGGGACAACAAGATGCCTTTTTTTCCCCTAATTACTCACTTTCTGTCACAGTATTTACCTGTCTTTGAAAGAAGAGGGTAAAAAACCCTATTAAGTTGCTTGCTCATTGTGCACTGCAGTTGCACATGGTACTAAGAAGCCTTCACAGATGTAAGTAAACACTTCTTTAAAGAGCCAGTGGGATCTGTCAGTGCAAGAAAACAGGCAGCAACCTCAGGATTTTATTGTTAATATTTGCAGTCCTGCAAGGAAAGAATCAATTAAAGAGGGTGCCTAAAGCACAAAGAGCAGTTCCTGATATTTTCCTGTATATTCAGATTCTTACTAGTAATCAATTTGTTTCTGGCCCTAGGAAAACACTGTCCTTTTCAGTAAGAACACCTATGGTCAAGATATGTGTAAAAATAGCAGGAAATATTGTTTTCCTGCTTATCTTTGCCTGAGTGGCAGAGTGAACTGCTGAAGAAATAGGAATATTTTCTCGTCATAGGGTATTTCTTTTGATTTTGTTCTGCTTCCTTCAGACTGTCTGCTCAGTTTATCATGTGCTAGGAGACAACCACGGTTCCTTGTGAATTATTTCTCAGCACACTCTTTCATGAGAGGGCCTGATTTTCAGCACACAGAGCGGATTGTGTTTAACATTTACTCTGAGCAACTTGGGCAGCAGCTGTTCCATAAACGCTATAGTTTTTATTTCTGTCCTTATGGAAATGCAGGAACATTCTTCTGCTTGTGACATGCCTGCTGTAAGACAGGAGGCTCTGGGGGAAAAGTGGAAAAGTGTTGGATTCTCTCCCTGCAAAAGTGCTCAAAGCAAAGGCTGTCAGGTGGATACTCAGGAGAGAAGTATTTCTGGGGGAAAAGACACAAATCTCAGGATTTAACTTGTTTTTACACTGATCTTTTCCAGACTTGACAACTTCCAAACAATCTCCAGAGCAAACCAGACCTCGATGGCAAAATACCTCCACAGTGTACTGAGTTGATTTGTCTTGCAAAATGGAAAATTACTTTTTGCACAATTAAAGATATAAAAAGGTAATGTTAAAAACCTGACTTTCTACAAAACCTTCTCTTGCTGATATTGCCAACTAGGTGAATTTTAAATCTCTTTTTTTTTTTTTTTTTTTTTAAATCAAACAAGATTACAATCTCAAGAGCTAGCAACAATTTTCCCTTGTATTCTGAAGAGGAATGTTGGAAATGTCTTTGTAAAACCTAAGTTAGACACAAAGTTGCTTCTAACAGGGCAGGCAAAATTACTGTGACTTCACAGGGGGTTTGGGTGCATGCTGGCCAACTTTATACTATTGCTTCTTTCTTCATTGCTGTAAATACTGCATTGAAATTCCCTTTAAGATCCAGACAAAGTCTATTAGCACACTGAGCTATGCAGCAGCATTATAGGAATTGAAAAACGGGACAAAATGCCTTCCATCAAGAACAGAACTCTGTAAGAAAGGTTCCAGATCCTAACGAAGCCATAAGGAATTGAGCTTATTCTGTCTCTCTGTATAATTACAGACAGGTAGAATTGAAGACTTAAAAGGTGCCTAGATAAAGATTGTTACTTTTTTTTTTTTTAACCAGCCAAAGGGGAAAGTTCCTCTGCACTACAAGAAACCAGATAAAACAAACCATCAGTACATGAGAGGGAGCAGAAACCAGGTGGTATTTAGGAATTTTAAAAAGAGATTTCTGATGAGAAAAGATGAGCAAGCAATGCAGCTCCCCAAACTGAAAAGAAAGGGAAAAAAAAGGACAATCTAGGTCTTCTCTTTTCAAAGTCCCTATTATTTCTCTTTTCATGTCACATGCGTATCTCAAACTAAGCAAAAGCAGGAACAAAGGGAATTACGGCCTTAACACCTTTATATTCTACTACAGGGAAGGCTAAGAAAAGCAAAAAGAATGCTGTTAATTATTTGCCTTTCTTCTCATTCTATTTTAATATTGTTCTTGTGGGCTATTGTAAAGGGTAAGAGGAAAAGAAGAATTTATTAAAGGTGTTGCAAGCTTTGTTGTCATTAAGATCTGACACCTCCAGAGAGATTCTGAAAGATTTTGACACCAATACAGATGAGCAGAGGTGAAACGTAAATGTTTTGGGGAAAACTATTATACAGAATTCAGGAAAGCTTTAGAAAAGAGTGAAAGAAACTTGAGAAGGAACGCATATAAACCGATACTGAGGTGTGCAGTTGGAACGCTGTGAGAAGAAGGAGTTGGCTAGCAACTCTTTCCCTGGCACACGAAGTCAGAGTGCCCCTTGATTGCCATACTAATTAATGGTCTCATTAGGGTTTCGAATGGAAGGTAAATTTCTTCTAAGCTGCATGTGGAATCCTATCCTTTCAGTTTCGCCTAAAGACCTTCAGGATTATCAGCTGTCTTAAAGAAAAGATCCTGGAACAGGAGACAGTGCTGGGCATCCCTTTTCCTGTGCAGCTTTGAACGGCACAACACACATTTGTATTGTGCTTCTTTTTTTTCAGCTGCATGTACTTTGACACTTCGGCTCTCTCACTGAGCCCAGCTGCATCATCTTAACCTGGAAGCAAAAGAGGAGAAAACATTCACTCGGTTTCACATTCCCTTTGAAGGCTATCAGCAACACCCTGCAAACACTGGCTAGTAGTTTTCCTTTCGAACTAAATGAACTACTCCATTCTTTCTTTCAATCATGCAGAGTTCCTGAACCTAAACTGTATTAAGTGCAACTACTGGTCACAAAATGTGCCTGCTCAAGTTGTTGTTTTTAACTGACATCCTGTAAAAAGCAACACACACTCTAGACTAATGCCCATGGACCCTCACATTCCTTCACTCTCGCAGAGCCCAGCTTCAAAACTTGCTATGTCCAGCTACTACTCCCAGTTCAAAGCTCCTAATACAAAAGGTATACGCGGGCCTTCCCTTTGTCCTCGCAACTTTTGAAGTGCAGCACACCCAGATCTGTGCACTCAGCTCTGGGAACCCTCAGAGTCCAGTTACAAAGCTAAGGACGTCCAGCAGCTGGTCCCACAGGAGAAATTCTAGAAGAAAGAGGCAGTGCTGGAATTCACTTTCCTTTTGCAGCCTTAGAAACTGCACAGCCTACAGTGAGGCAATTCGGCTCCTTCACATGCAGAATCACAGGTCCCTTCCTTCTATGCAGGATCACACGCTTCCAGTCTCGAAGAGAGCACCCACAACTGAACCCCTACACTGCTTTCACACGAATGGTGATGGGATAGCAAAGCGCTCGGCTTTTTCCTCGGCACTGACAGAAAATGAACCACACGATGGCGGTGTGGACTTGAAAAAGAAGAAAACGCACCTCGCCTATCTATAGTACCCAAAATGCAGGTCCAGGTTGAAATCGCCACTGCGAATTCGAACCAACTGTCAGGAGAAAAAGGATTTTGCTGCTCTCCCGAGTACAAACTCTTATTTGCCCCACACTCAAACGGCAACATGAACTCCTTTACGCTAATACATTTTTACACTCTCGCAGAGCTCGGCTACAAACTTGAAAATATCCGGCAAAAGCAAAACTCACAAAAGTGTCAGCTGAGAATGCTGGTGCTGCCTTACAACTTCAACTGCACCCAAAGAACTACTCCTCACACCCCTAAATTTGGCATGTGGTTTCCACTTCTCACAGGTGGCCTTCTGAAATTTTGGCAGTGCACTTATATGTCAGACAAGGTTACACTCAGGATTGGTGTGCAGCTGGTAGGAGTGCACCGGACAAGTAATGCCCAGTAACAGTGTCCTGGTAACTTTGAAGGGCCTCATTTCCTGGATGTTGTTTATTCCAGAGGAGGGGATCTAATTTCTTTTGAGACGGGCTTATAGTTCCTCTCTTCGGCAAGGAAACCAATTTTGGATGCGTAGATTGGGTGGTCTTAGTGTCATTTAATGGCTTTCCCTAATAGGCAGTTCTGTTGGTCAGGCCTATTGAACTCTTCTAGTGGGAATGCAAAAGCCAAGTTGTTGAGCTTTCTGTCACGGTACTTTCAGTGTGTGAGCAGTCACTAGTGCTGTTCCATCTGGATCCTGGCTCTGTGAGACTGAAGGATGATGCTGGTTCATAGAGCTGAGAGTGCAGATAGCAGGGTGTGTAGTGGTAGCTGTTTGGGTACAATTGAAGTTCTAAGCAGCAAGGGCTTTCTCAGCCGGCACTTTTATGAGCTATGTTTTTGCCGGATGGTTTCAAGTTTGTAGCCAGACTCTGCCAGAGTGAAAACATTTATTAGAACAGAGGAGTCTATGTTGCTGTTTGAGCGTGGCGCAAATAAGAGTTTGTACTTGGAAGGGGAAGATCAGGAAGTCTTTTTCTCCTGACACAGTGGAGAGCAGCGATGTTTTCAGCTTGGCTCTGCATTTGTAGCGGTTTAGAGCAAGGCCAGCAGGGTTTCCTTCTTTTCCAAGCTCATATCGCCATCGTACGGCCGGTTTTATGAGCGCTGGCAGTGTCCAGGGAAAAGCCAGGCCTTCACCTTCCCCGTGCCGTCTGTAAACGGGCCGAATACACTGGGGAGTCACACTTTCCTTCTACGTCTAGCATCACATCCATCGCTAATCCTAAGCGTTTCCAGGTGGGGGTCGGGCTCTGCTTCCAGGCAACAAGAGGAAACGGCCTCAAGCTGCACCAGGACCGGCTCGGGTTGGGCATCACGAAAAAATTTCTTCACTTAAAGAATTCTTTCTTGGACATTGGAATAGGCTGCCCAGGCTGGCGGTGGAGCTGCCGTGCCTGGAGTTACCGTTACACCCTGGACTGTTGAAGGAAACACTGGAGGCACCGCTCAGTGCCACAGCCCAGCTGACACGTCAACACTAGGCCACAGATCCATCTCACGGACCACCACAATCACTGCCCCGCTAATGAACTCCGGGACTTTTTAATTACCCTGGCAGCCCCTGAGGAACGCCGCGAGCCCGCCCCGCGCAGCCGCGCTGAGCCCGCCGCACCGCGCAGGCGCCGCCCCGCCCCAGGAAGACACAAAGATGGCGGCGGCGACGCGCTGCGCCCGTGGGCTGCGGCTGCCAAGGGCAGGTGAGTGTCAGCGCCGCCGGGCCCCTCAGCGCCCCGCCCGGGCCCCTCACCGAGCTCGGTCCGTCCGTGCGGCTCTGCCTCGGTCCGTCCGTGCGGCTCTGCCTCGGCCCGGGACGCGCTCCGCTCCCGGCTCTGTGCGAGGAGAGCTCGCACCGCAGCGGCTGGAAAGGAGCTGCCGAAGAGTGTTCTGGGGGCACGGAAATGATCGTGTTTCTGCCTTCCTTCTCCTTATGGAGCTGGGGGTTGGAGCTCGAGGGGATGTAGCTGCGGGTGTCTCGCTGAGGCTGTCATTGTCCCGTGAGCTAAAAGTTTGGATTCTTTTTGCTGTTTCTTAAGTGAAACTTAATCATGACCTTTAGGCCATGATCTGTGGTAAAGTTCATCTACCGATAATGTATTTAAAGCGTGTATTTGGGGTTTTGCCCCCGTTTAAATTGATTCTGAACTGAAGTTGAGTAACATGGGAGATAGTAAATGGATTTTGTTGGTAAAGGGCAGGGAGGGATTTAATATCCTTTTAATGGGAGTATCGTGTTCTTTATTTACATAAGTGGCTGTCAGGCTGCCTTTGAGGACAAAGTGGGAGATGTAGTGTCTTTTTCCAGTTTATGGAGTTGGGAGAGAAGAGGGATAGACAAACTTTTGGGTAGAGAAAAAGGCAGTTTGGGTTTACTGTGGATTTTTGACCTTTAGTTCACAGAATGACAGAATTATTGGGATTAGAAGGATCATCTGGTTCCAACCCCCTGCCATGGACAGGGACACCTTCCACTATCCTAGGCTGCTCAGAGCCCCATCCAACCTGGCTTTGGACACTGCCAGGGATGGGGCAAGCACGGCTTCTCTTGGAAATGGAATTTGAAGCAATGATATGCCATATTATTTGTTGGTGTGACAGTGAAGAAGAACTTGCCACCAATAATTTTTGCAGAAGTAACAGCAAAAAAGCCATTGAATAGTTGAAAGATATAAATTGTTATTGATTTCTTAACTTTGAGTGGCTCTCAAACTGCTTTTCATTTCAGGATAAAATTGGAGATGCAATATCTTCTTCCAGTTTGTGGGGTGTGGAGAGAACAGGGGTAGACAGACTTCTGGGTAGTGAAAATCTGGTTGGACTTTCTGGTTTGAGTTCTGCCAGCTGAGGTAGCAGAATATAATTTATGCCTCAACACAACCTATCCTTTTGATTTTCTGAACATTGTGGCTGCAATGTGTGACTGATAATTTCTTAACCATGTTGGGATAAAACCTTCAGTGTGCAAGTGTCAGGTTGCTCCTAGTCCCATCCAACCTGGCCTTGGACACTTCCAGGGATGGGGCAGCCACAGCTGCTTTGGGAAACCTGTGCCAGGGCCTCACCACCCTCACAGGGAACAATTTCTTCCTCATATCCCATCTAAGCCTCCTCTTTGTCAGTGTGAGGCCATTCCCCCTTGTCCTGTCACCACATGCTCTTGTATATCAATATCCTGATGACGTCCTGCCTCCATGGCTCCCAAGAAGCTCCTTGAGGAAAGGAACAGCTTTCAGGCAGTATGCCATGTATCATGGACCTGGCTCTTTGCATCTCTGCCTATCTCCTCGCTTCAGTGCTGTGATGCAGGAGGATTGTTTCCTCTGCTGTATTTTGTATTTTTACTGAATATTATTTACTTGCTTCACCTTAAACTCACAGTAAGATTTACTTGCTCTTTAAGAGCTGATAACCTCCTTCCCTGTCTCAGTTTGGTCCTTAACTTTACCAACAGCTTCCCAGGCCTGCTCCCCTCTGACCTCTGCAGATATCTCTGAAACAGCCCATCAGGAGCCTTGGCATGGGACATTAGAGAAAACGGATCTGTTATGAGAAAACCAATGTAAGCTGTGAGTTAGCAGTGCCAAATCCCAATTAATGTCCCGAACTCTCTCCTGTTCCATGTTGCAGGCCATGGAATTTCTGTCCTGACGGCAGCACCGTCAGTGTTGCAGCAGCACCGGCCAGTCCATCACGCTGTGATCCCTCATGGGAGAAGTGGAAGATCCTCTGTCAGTGGCATTGTGGCCACTGTCTTTGGAGCCACAGGTTTCCTGGGACGATACGTTGTCAACCGCTTAGGTAATGCTCACCAGGAGTACTGGTTAAAAAAACTACCCCAAAAAATGTTCAACGGAACTAATCAGTCTTTAGGTTGCAGGGTGATGGAGAAGTCTCTGGCATTTTAGATCTTAAAAGTGTTTTGCAGTCTGCTTAAGTTCCAGCATGTGACAAGTAGTACAAAGTGTTTTAATCAAGGAAACCTTAGAGCTTTTGAAGGTTAAGGTCGTTAAAAGAAGTCCTACTCCTCTGTAGAATGTATGTCTGAGGAGGGCTACAGGATGTATTTGAGTCTTCTGGTTTTTAGCCTTATGAAGACGTTTTACTAAAAGGTTTGCAGGAGTTTGATTGGAATTCTTCAAAATTGCCCTTTTGAATTTAAATTTTGGAAAATAACCCATGCTGCTTTTTTCCCCTCCTTTTTTTCATGCAACTTAAAAATGTAAATATCCTTGTATATGTTCCATATTTTTAGGTATTGTGCTACGTTTATAGGGCACACAATTTTTATTGTTTGTTAACAACAACAATTTTGTCTTATAAGCCTAAATAGTAAGGAAAGAATCCTGTTTAAGAATTTGAATTACATAGGTTCAAGAAGAACCTTAGTTCTGTTCTGCTTTTAGCTTTGCAGATATGCATTCAATATGCAGATATATAGTGCTTTAATGCCAGGGGGAAAAAGGGAGATTTGTTTATTCAGAAGTTGATCTACTTATAGGGATGTATTTGAAACTTTGGGTCTTTTGTGGCCCTTTAGGTCGCATTGGCTCTCAAGTGATCATCCCCTATCGCTGTGATCAGTATGACCTGATGTATCTGCGGCCCATGGGTGACCTGGGGCAGCTCCTCTTCATGGTGAGTCTGGCTTGACATCAAGCACAAGCCCCTGGGGCTATACCAGGCAGCCAGGTAATCCTTCCCAGAGACACAACTCCAGCTGTTCTTTAGCCTCTAGATGGAAATAGTGTGAAAGAGCTTGCTTTGGTGATGCTTATTTACACATTACCTCATCTTTTCCCTGTTTGGTGCTCTGCTTGCAGGAGTGGGACTGTAAGGACAAAGATTCCATCCGAAGAGCCGTGGAACACAGCAATGTGGTCATTAATCTTATTGGAAAGGAATGGGAAACAAAGTAATTTTCCTTTTTTTTTCTTTTGCTATATATAATACATTTGCACTATAATAGATTGGCACCAGATATTGAAGCCATGTTTTTATAGCCTGTGTGTGCAGTGATGTTGCCAATGTTCTTGGCTTCTGTGAAAAGAAAATCTCAATATTTTGCATATAAATTTTCTTTAAGTTGCTAACTCCAGTCCTGGTTGTGATCTGCTTTGGAAAAGTGCATTCCTTCCAAAGTTTTCCAGTGTACAACTTCTGTTCTGTGAGAAAATTCAAATGTGCTACTTTCACATACTTCATAGGTGTTCCCTGAGTGCCTTCCTATAGATAACAGAGCCTCACCAGTTTCTTATGTTTATATTTACATTGACATTTTATTTATATTTTACATTATCACAGAAGTAACATTTCATCCTGTCACTTGGACATAGTGATGAGTTGTAGCCTGCTAGAAAAAGCTGTGATCAAACAGGAATAGCTGATGGAGAGTCACTAAGATTATGACTAATAACATCATTCCTTGATAGAATTTTGGCACAGACAATATTAGCTACAGAAGCATTTTTTGATAATAATTTCTAATTCTTTGATAATAATTTTTAATGGATTTTGAAATCCATTAAAAATTTCCCATAGTTTAGATTAAAAATACCTGTAACAGCCACCTTCTGTGTGTGTGTTCATGCAATTATGTCCATTTTGTTTAAAGCCTTTTGCAGAACTGCCAGACAAAAATTTAATGGTGAGATTTGCCTTTGTGTGGTGCATAGTTTTTGCTCTGGTAGAGCAGAATTTGTAGACAGAAACAAACGTAGATATCAGTTTCATCTCTGTTTACAAACCTGATGCTTTTGTTGCTCTTTGTTTAATAAACAAACAGCCCTTTGGTGTTGAAAATTTCTGAACTTGTGTAAAAAGTATGATTTATAGAAAAGACAGTTTATTTTATTATTAAAATGAAGTGTGAGGACAACAACAGAAAGTTTCATTCTGTTTAAAAATCCCCAAACTTTGTTGACTGTACAGTTTCAATTGATTCAGACAAGTCCTGATCCATGTTTGAAACTTTGAGACATTACAGAACTTGACCACTGTGTGGCACAAATGTGTTGAGCACATATTTTATGCATGTGGGTATCAGTGGTGGTGCTGAAACCCTGAGATCAAGTTCTCTGGTTTGTTAAACACGAGGTCAGAGTAACCATTGTAATCATCCCAGAGCCTGTGGAAAACTTGGACAGGAAGAAAAATAAGATTAGATGGAGAGATCAGTCAAAAAAAGCAAAGCCTGCCATGAAATACTTTCCTCCTTGCCTTGTACTTGTGTCCAGGCTCCTCTGTGTGTACTGTGTTGTTTGAAACTCCATGGTTACAGGAGGGATGTTGTTTGTTCTTGTGTGTTTCTAAATCTATTTTGGTGAGCAGAACAGGAGTGATGGTTCCCAGGATCAGATTAGTTATTGAAGGCTCAAAAATAACTTTGTATTTTTAAGGCTTTCTTTGGACTCCAGTGGGATCCGAAGAGCTGTGGGTGGAGATAAGGACACAGAGGGAGATGTTTAAGATGGGGGTAAGATGTTTGTTACCCAAAGCAAATGGGCAAGATGCAGGGGTGCTTACAGGGATAATTCAATGACATGAGAAGCCACTTCTCTTCCTTACAGTTTTGGGATAGTTGGAAAGAATTTTGGGATTGTTGGCAGCCTGTAAGGTCAGTTCTGCATGGAGACAGAGCTTCTGTATTGTTCTTGATCAGACACCAAACTGGTTGACAGTATAACCCTCTGATTTAGGGCCCCTGAATGTCATACAGTGGGGGGAGGGTTTCTTCTTGTTTCTCCTGGAAGTCCTTTTCAGCTCTGAAATGGTTGTAAATGCTCTGACAAATGGTTTTTCCATTTGCATGAGCACCTCTGTATTTTCTGATTTGTTTTTGTCTGGTTCTCCCTTGCCAAGCATCTACCCTGGCTTGAGCTGCTCAGAAATTTTGAGCTTCTTTGTAGTGTAATTATTATGTCAAATCAAGGCAAGTTTTGAACAGGATTTGTAAAAACACAGTCTTGCTCAGAGTTCAGGATGCAGGAGTGCTCCTTTTAATAAAAATAGTCTGTTTTCACTTTCACTGAGAGTTTTCTATTTGTCACAGACAAGTGGGCAAGAGGATTTTTCATACTGATTTAATCTTACCAGGTGAAAAGGCAGAGAAGCTAAAATTGAAGATTACAGTTGCAATTTCACTTGTCTCTAATTTTTATTATATGAAGAGTCCATCATAAAGGAAATTTTGTTTCTAACAAGTGTCAATATAGGTTTTTGATAATACATTCAAGTAATATGTAATAATTGCTTTTTGGCTGATTGGCAGCTATTGTTGATTGCTCTTAAAGTAACATTTGGGTTTTGCTTTGCTTTAGAAACTTCAAATTTGAAGATGAATTTGTAAATATTCCTCAAACTATCGCACAGATAAGTAAGGAAGCTGGTGTGGAAAAATTCATTCATATCTCTCACCTGAATGCTAACATGAGGAGTCCTTCCAAATACCTCAGGAATAAAGTGAGTTTGGAATCCACTTAAATATATTCCGTGAGAACATATTTTGTGTTTGGTGTGGGTTTTTTTTTGCCCTAGCTGGGTCTGTTTGAAGGAAATCAATGTATGAATTTACTAAAGACTCCTTTCTGCTGCTGAGAGATGTTTGGGCTTTCTGTGAGACCTTTCTCTTAGTGCAGCATCTCGAGGATCAAATGGCTTAGATATAAATAATATTAGATATAAATAATTTTTGTGCTACTGATGGCATCATTTCTTTCAGTTTTGTAGTCAAGGATGCCTGCTCTTATGAAAGGCATCCACTTGTGCTTGGTTCAGCATAGATCTAATGAATGTGTTTGTTTTAATTGATAGGCTGTTGGAGAGAATGTAGTGAGGGAAGAATTTCCAGACGCTGTGATTTTGAAGCCCTCTGAGATGTTTGGGAGAGAGGACCGATTTCTCAATCATTATGCAAGTATGTACTCTGGGAATAACAAACCCATGTATGATTTGTGTAACTGCCTGTAGAGAACAGAGAGAAAATGAGATTTGTTTCTGGAAGGCAGACAGGTGTTTTTATCAGGAATGTGTGGGGTACATAGCAACATACTAAATTCCCACCTCTTGACAGAATTCTTTCTCAATCTAGCTAGATATTCCTCTTTGTTTTTATTTTTGTAATCATTTTATTTTGAGGAGGGTGTGTACTGAGCCACTCTGCAGAAACAGCAAATGTAGCCCTCCCACTGATGTTAATACCAAAACTAAATGTCTTGAAAGAAATGCTGCTGCAACTGGCTGGGAATTCTTCCCAATTCTATTTTTCTTAAAAGCAAAGTCAATTTTCAGAGGAGATCCACACTCAGTGTGGTGTAAAAATGTCTTGGTTATTCTGGTACTGAAAGGATTCCGAGATTTTCTCTTTTTTTCTGTCAGACATGCGCTGGTTTGGTGGTGTGCCTCTTATTGCTTGGGGCAAGAAAACAGTCAAGCAACCAGTCTATGTAAGTTTTCCATGAAATCCCAATCTCCAGTCTTCAGTGAGTGGATGTGTTGGTTTGTAAACCACTTCTGAAAGAAGAGTGTGTGCATGTATTCCTGTTTTCTCTTGATAACTGTTGGACTTTGTTTCTCACAGGTGGTTGATGTAGCAAAAGCAATTATTAATGCAATTAAGAATCCTGATGCAAAAGGAAAAACATATGCCTTGGCTGGGTAGGTCACTTTTTCTGATTCTAATTAACTGTAGTACATCTTTTTGGTGTCATTTTTTGGCATGCTGCACAGTACATTTAATTTCTCCATCCATGCACACAGTTTGAGCTGCAATAAATTCCACCTCCTTTTTGGGAGGAAAAATGGCTCAAGCTCTTACTGTGAGTACTCTGAAAATCCTAATCTGGGCCCTACTGCATTTCATGAGATGTATGTGCACACAAAGAAACAGGCAGCTAGGGAAACATGCTAGACAACATGGATTTGGGGAAAATTCTGGTAAACCTGTGTGGAAACCACCCGGAATTAGAATGGCTTAGATGCAGTGGATCTACAGTTAGAGACTGGATTTACAGATTTCCCAGAGAAGCTGTGGTTGTCTCATCCCTGGCAGTGTTCCAGGCCAGATTGGATGGGGCTGTGACCACCCTGGGATAGTGGAAGGTGTCCCTGCCCATGGCAGGGGGTTGGAGTGAGATGATCTTTAAGGTCCCTTCCAACCTGGACCATTTTATGATTCTCTGATCTCTTGGAACTTTTCTGGGGAGCATATCAGTTGAAGGCTCAATTTTCATGCCTTCAGACCTTGGCATCTGTGAGATCCTGGATTTATCAAACTGCTCAGCAGTGTGCTCTTAGGTGTCACAGAGCTTTTCAGAATGTTTTGGAATGGCAGCAAATTGCCTGGAAAGCCAAGGGAGATACCTGACAGCTCAGTCTGAGCCGTCTAGAGAGCCTAAAAAGCCAAGGCAGAATCTGAACAAGAAAAAAATGAGAATTCCCAGTGGTTTATGTTGCTCTTAGGTAGGTGGATAGAAGACTGACTGCTTCATTCTCTCCATCTTGAGAGAGGGGGAATGCATTTTTTGGACAATTCATCTTGCTTTTAAAAAGAACAAGATATTCTTTGTCAAGTAAAGGAAAGTGAATTAATTTCCCTGTAGCCAATTCCTACCAAAGATGGGATGTCTTGTTCATAAAGTTCCTTAGTTCTCCATTTGCTTTCTGGCTTCCAAGTGGGCTTGAACAAACTGTCACAGTGCCGGAAGTCTTGAGTTCAGAATTGGTGTCAGCATGGAAGGAGGCATGTTCAGGTGTGCTTTCAAAGCAAACAGAATACACTTCATGCGGTGTGGTTGTGGTGGATTAGCCTTTGCCAGCAGCCAAATGTCCATTTGTTCTTTTCTGCCACTTCTTTTCCATGCTTTTCCCCAGCTCCAGGATGGGCCCTTCCACAGGCTGCAGTCCTCCAGGAGAAACTTCCTCCCTGGGAGCTGTAGGGGAATCTCTGCTGATGAATTATTTGGATTGAAGAAACAGGCTTTTTGTAGCTTTGGGGGTGGAAGGTTTAAAACAGTTGTTTTTTCCTCTTGCTGCAAATATTGAAGTGTAGCTGACTGAGGTGTGATGTTTGCTGCTTTCCCTTCCAGCCCTCACCGGTATCTGCTGTATGACATGGTCGAGTACATCTACGCTGTTGCCCACCACGCCTACATTCCCTACCCCCTGCCACGGCCTCTCTACCAGTAAGTGGGACCCTAAATCAGTGAGCTCTTGGCAGCACGGAAGCATCAATACCTGTTGCATGGGTTCTTTGCTCTGCCCAGCTGTTATTTAACTTGGTGGGGTTGCAGAAGTTACCTTTCCTGAGGTGCTTGTTAGCCAATGTTGAGCCTTCAGCTCAGGGGCAGACCTGCATTTGATGGGCTGGTACATGAAATGCATGCATGTAGCGAGCTTAATGCTTGAGCTTAATGCTGTTCATTCCAGAGTCATTTCTCCCTGACATTTAGGGACAGGATGAGAGGATGTAGCCTCAAGCTGCACCAGGGAAGGCTCAGGTTGGACATCAGGAAGAATTTCAGGGTGGTCGAACATTGGAATGGCCTGCCCAGGGAGGTGTTGAAGAAACAACTAGACATGGCACTCGGTGCTCTGGTCTGGTTGATAAGGTGGTGATTAGCAAAGGTTGGACTTGATCATCATGGAGGTCTTCTCCAACCTAAGAGAGTCTGTGATCGAATGGCTTTGCTGAGCCAAGAAGTAGCAAAAGGTCCTAATCCGATAAAATTAGTAGCAAACCAAATTATTTTTAATAATACCACAGGGAAAATATGTGTGTATGTTGCTGACTGCAGGCCCTGGCAGATTTTTGTGCACAATCTTAAGGATCTGCTACTGAGCCTGGGCCTGATCCTTAGAGAATAATCACATCTTTTTGAGGAGCTACCTGAAACAATAAATGCCATTTCAGAAGTTGCCCTCAGCACGATGGGGCTGTGCTATTATTTGGCATCCTAATTTTTAGTACAATGCAAATTAATAAGATTAATCAGTAACTAGAGTTAGAACTCTCCTGCCAGTAGGACTCAGTGTTGGATACATAGAAGTGATGATGGATAATGCTTAGAATATCCTAAACCGTAGTGGCTGTTTCTCTATTGGCTGCAAGAGGCACCAGGTTATAACATGGCTCAAGTGACCAGAGCAGCTTGTTAAAAAGGTGCAATGTGGGTGCTTCTTAGCTTTATTCACATTTGCTGCAGTCTATGTTATGCTTTTTTATTTATGGGCTAAACTAAGTGATAGTTCATATTTTTGAGAAAAGAATGCACCTAAAAGGCAGATGAGCCTGATTGTGTTGGTGTGCAGTAACTCAGTAACACCCTAATCTGCTGGGTGAGCACTTCAGCAAGAGGTCCTGCCTGTTCAGTAAGAGATTCCGCTGTTGGTCTCGAGACACTGAGCAAGAGCTGCAGCATTATTTTCTTTTCCCTGTCAGATTTCCTTTCTTTCAAGGGAAATTTCATTTCTGAAAACTGCAGATATCCCAATCCTCACCCTTTTTATAGATTGCTCCAGATTCCACCAGCTTGTTTGTGCTGCTGATAACTCATTGAGTTGTCAGCGAGTTTGTTTTCTCCCGGAGGCTTTGAATCCAACTTCGTGACTAATTGGATTGCTGCCTACACTGGCAGGGAACAGAGTTTGGATGAAAGGCAGGGGCAAGACTAAGCCCTCTGGTGTGTGGGGAATTGGATGTGGGGTTTACTTTCCCCACCCACTAACACTCATTTTAATTTCTAGAGATCTGCTTCTCCATTCCATCCAAAGTAAAATAATACAAGATCCAATAATTCAGGAACAGTTAAATATCAGAAACACAACTAAGAACTTGGTGGCTGGCACATTTTGTGCTTTAATGAACTCAGAGCTTGCAAGGACAGCTTCAGAACAAGCTCTTGCTCATCGTCTATTAAGTCTGAAATGTTTTTTAACCAGATTTCTGTGTATCTGGATAAATGAGTGCACTTTTGCAATATTTCTTCTGTTCACAGTTTAGTTGCAAGATTCTTTGAGATTAACCCATTTGAACCGTGGTTGACACGAGACAAGGTAGATCGGGTAAGTGTGGGCCCAGCCAAAAATATCTCTTTTGGGAAATGTTTCATTGTATGTTTGTAATTCCCACTTTTAGTTTTACATTCCGCAAAAACACTTGGAATTAAAACCAGCCAAAAGTAGAGGGTGGATGAGCAAAGTGAGGGGGACAGTGCTCCCCACTCCTAGTCCCTTCATGTACCTCTAGATGCACTAAACCACTTCCATCATCCAGAGAATGGTGTTTTCAACTGCTGAAGTTGAACTGACACCCTGTGCACATTCCAAAATCTTGCTTAACATTCAAGTGCATTTCTTGGGAGAATGTTGTCACTTCATGTTTATTGCTGACTTCTCAGAGTGTTTCACTGGGGGTGGAGAAATAAGTTGCAAAAAACCAACTACAAGCAAGGAAAAAGTAGGAATTGACAAGTATTAGTGTCAAAATTTGGCATATGTGTAGGCTAGCAAAGATAGTCATGCACATTCCCTAAACTTTCTGCTTTCTGAATTAAGGAGTGACTCTCCCAGCTGTTTTGCAGCATTAGAGTTTCAATGTATTTTGTTATAACACAGTATCAATAGCCTACTTAACCTGATTGTCCCCCAGGGTCTAATTGTAACATCTCCATAAACCTTTCTTCCAGCTGCCTTTGTAGTTTCTTGAGTTACATTTCATAAAATATGCCTGCACCAAATCACTAAAACTGCTTCAAGTCAGCTGTAGCATAGGTAGTATAAGAGGGAGTTTCTCCATGTCACTTCTGGGTCTGATTGTTCCTCTTTCAAGGTTTTCTTCAAGACTTAAATAATCTGTACAATATTAGATGTGTTTGATTTAAAAGACCTTTTAAGGAACACCAGCATTAGAGAAATCTCTGTTTTCTAGGATTAAGTCATATAGGTTGCATATATGGTATAAGAATTAATTATTTGTCCTGTACAGAACCATGTTCTAAACCATAAACAGGACAAAACAATCTACCAGAGGTGATAATTCAGCACACATTTTCTTGACAAATGAGAATATCCATAATTGGAGTTCAAGTATAGCCTTGGAGTTCTGCTTAATTTTGCAGTGTGATGCTCCCTGATAATGCGTGGAGAGGAAAGGAAGGCACTTCCTGCATGGTATTTATTCCTGAATTAAAGCCTTGAAGGACTTTTTGCTGGATGCAGAACACCTGTACCTCCTGTTGAAGGTCTTGGTACACAAGACCTTGTGTAATTATGCCACAGTTCTGTTTGAATCTTTCCTCTTCCTCTACTTCTTTTGGCAGGAGAATGATTACATTGGGTGTAAAGCTGTTCATTTCAAGTGAATTACCTTTTTTTTTTTTCCTTACCCTCCCGCTTCTTGTTGAAGTTTCACACAACAGACATGACATTTCCTGACCTTCCTGGTTTTGGAGAGCTGGGGATTGAACCAACCCCCCTGGAACAAAAAGCCATCGAAGTCCTGCGCCGTCACCGCAGGTTCCGCTGGTTGGATGCTGAGCTGGAGGAAGCAAAGCCAAAAACACAGCCCATGTAACAGCTGGCAAGGAGAATACTCAAATCTTCTTAAACTGCCTTTGGATGACCCAACTTATCTGGAGAACTGTGTACATACTGAGTAAAACGTATTAATCATGTAAACTGTATTTCACCAGTGTTGTCTTTTCAGTTAGGGGGAAACTGTCACTGCAACGCAGATTTTCTCTCTGCCTCAAAAGCAAATAACATGGTTGCTTAGCTGATGAGTGCTGTAATGTTTTGAAGGTTGGGACTAGAGGGAATGTGCCATAGCACTTGTCCTTTTTTCCCTTGGCTCTCAAAGCAATTGTATCACTGAGCTTTAGGTGTTCAAAGAGTTTCAAGAGTGTTGCAGTTCAGGACGCGGTCACCCAGAACGTGCCCGTTCTAGTAGGGATTCCTGGGAATGCCACTTATTCAGACTGAGATCTCAGACAAAGCCCTGGTTTTAAATTTTTGACTCTTCTGAACTTGATTTTCTGCGCTGAAGACAGGCCTTAAAGAAAGTGCCAGCCTCCTTTCAGGGAGTTGTAGAGAGCCACGAGGTCACTGAGCCTCCTTTTCTCCAGGTTAAACACCCCCAGCTCCCTCAGCTGATTGCTGTAGCCAGAGAACAGGATCTCTGTTGCCAAACTACTGTCAAACTCCTGGGTAAAGTGTTTCTCAAATTTCAAGAGCTTCCACATTCTGTTGTTCCACATCAAAACTGCTGCTGCTAATGTTTACTCTGTGAGAAAGAGGTGGGCTCTTGTGATAGTGTGAAGTTTTTGATCCTGCCTTCGAAGGAAGCATTAAATTTGGCTCTCATGGATTGTTTATTTTTCTTTTGATAACATCAGTGCTTGTTTTCTGCCGGTTCAAAAGCTAGGGCAAACTGGAAGTAAAGTGCATATTCTTGTAATTTGAGCCTCAACTTTTTTTTTTTTTTTTGACTGCCAGCTTTTCTCTATCAGACCCTAACTGTAATCTCATTAGCACTCATTTGCTAAGTGTGGCCCTCATCTTGATTTATTGCATGTTGCTCACATCCTGCTGTGAAAGCACTCACGTTCCTCAGCTTCACCAGAGTACAGAGAGATGCAATTATCACGTAGACCTTCATGGCTAACAAGCAGTTTCCATTTTCAGATGGCAGAGTGCTGCAGGAAAAGCTGGCAAAGGCAGCATTGGAATGTGAGGTGCCAGTTCTGGAAATGTTTTCCATGGTGCAGTGATTGATTTTCCCCTTCTCCCATTCAAAGCACAGCTTTTCTAATTGCGCCCCTGAGCGCTCTTACAGGATCTTAATTCAGATAGCCTTTGGAGAGTGGGAAAGGGGTGATTATCCATGAGAAATTTACTTGAAGCAGCTGTTTCACATCAGGAATATGGGTAAAGTGGAGCATCACACCACAGTACTTTGCCTTACACAGCATTTCCCCTTCCCACCATGCAGAAATGATGCTGTGATTTCTCCTTAGTTACCTTTCTGAAGCAATTCCTTTATTTTGTAATACAGCCCTGAGCACAGAATTGCTGTTATCCATAGAGTTGCTAAGGTTGGAAAAGACTTCCAAGATTGTTGAGTCCAATTTTTGATTACCACCTTGGCAGTTAAACCAGGGCACCGAGTGCCACATCCAGTGGTTTCTTGAACACCTCCAGGAATGGGGGTTCCACAGTGTCCCTGGGCAATCCCTTCCAAAGCCTGACCACCCTTTGCATGAGGAAATTGTTCCTGTTGTCCAACCTGAACTTTCTTTGGCACAGCTTGAGGCTGTTTCCTATTTTTTGGTCTCTTACCTGGGAGCAGAGCAGAGCCTGACCCCCACCTGGCTGTCCCCTCCTGTCAGGGAGTTGTGCAGAGCCAGAAGCTCCCACCGAGCCTCCTTTTCTCCAGGCTGAAAAAAGCTTAAAGGTTTCTCCAGCTGCTTAGAGGGCATATTTTAATGACTGAGAGGAGCATTCTTGCTGGCAGTAATTATAGTTACCTTTCTCTCCCTGCTCTCATTTCTTCTTTTCTCTTTGCCCTAAGAAATGCACATAGATATGATTCTATGAAATGAGATCAGAGGACTGTCATATTTAAAGTAATCCAAATTGTCAGTATTTAATAAGAATATTATTGCAGATTCTTTGAGGTAGGGGAGCAGAAGGTGAAGGGCACTGACAAAAGAGCAAAGGGGAGCTGGTGGCAGAACTGAGAACAGTGATGATGGTGTGCTGCTATAGGGCTTCTTTCCTGGGACTCACTCCCTAAACACCATTCCGTCTTAAAAAAGCTGAACATCGGTTGGGCACGTTGTGAACTACAGAATGGAAATTGCCTTTCTCATCGTCACTAGGGAACGTCAGTGATTTTGTTGTTGAGATTCTGGTTTGGAGCAGGATATGGAATTCACAGCTGGAGGAACATCTATAGCAACATGTGTCCATTGCTTTACCCCTATAGCCACAGACCGGGCTTGCACCGAGTCGCCAGTAGTCGGAGCTGCTGCTTAGCAAATCCTGATCCCTCTTTTCCATCCACCTTTTCGGGAACCTCCTTGCCCAACATTCATCCTCTGGGCTGATCCAACTGATTAAAAAGCCATTAAATACCTCCCTTGAAAGTTTTTTTTGTATATACAAAGGGTAGTGGTTAACAACTCACTGTCCTGATGGACACTGGGGACATGTGGTGTCCCTTAGGAGTTCATACTGCGATGTCTGTTCTTTAATACCTTTTTAATGGTGTAGTGAAAGGGATCAAGTGCACCCTCAGGAAGTTTACAAATGACACTAAAGTAGAGTTGTCACACTTGAAGGACAGGACACCATCCAGAGAGACCTGGCACAGGTTGTCCAGAGAAGCTGTGGCTGCCCCTGAAGTGTCCAAGGCCAGGCTGGATGAGGCTCTGAGCAACCTGGGCTGGTGGGAGGTGTCCCTGCCCATGGCAGGGAGTTGGAACAAGATGATCTTTACCCTTCCAACCCCAACCATTCTGTGATTTTGGCAATAGAGGTGCACGTTCCTTGCTTTAAAACCATTGAGTTCACTTGTCTCAGGATTATCCCTGAACCTTACTATTGCAAACCTCCTCTACATGAAGGAGATGCCTCTCAGCTTCTGGTCCCCGGTCAAAGCAGTACCAAGAAACAGAAACCCTGTTCTGCCAGAGGAGCACCTCAGGTGCTGGAAGGGATTTGTCCAACTGCCTGCACCTGAGGAGCCTTTCAAGTGTGCTCAGGTGTGGCTAGAGGGAAAATCGTGGGCAAAGGTGACAAGAAACTGCTTAAAGCAGCCCTAGGTGAGGGAGGCAGGTGTGTGGTGAGGGGTCAGTTTGGCTCTGGCAGTGGTGGTTGTGGGAGTTCCTCATGGAGCTGCTGCTTCCCTTCAGTGTGGTAAGTCACTCTTTTGCCTTTTTGCTATCTGAAATATTTGTCGTGGGATTCACAGGTTCAAGAATGGATGCTTTTGCAAGCAGGAGCTTCAGTTAGCAGCTGAAGAAGTCTCTCCTGGAGGCATCTGACTTCTTCTGGATTTGTGTCTTGTGGTTGGTTTCTCAGGGCTATAATGGCATCAATGCCTCATTTTGTCCCTGTTGAGATGCTTGTGTTGTCTCTCTGCCATGGAATTAACTGGTGTGGAAGGCTTAAATTTATGTTCTTGTCTTTCTACAAGTGGGTGAAGTGCAGGTTTTGTTCTCTGTGACTTTGTCCCCTGTCTTTGGCCAACAGGACTTACTGAGGGAAGGGTGGAAAATAGGAGCATATACACGTTCTGTAGGTACAATTTCCTTAGAAAGTTCACCTCTCGGTAATGTTGCTGCTAATTAAAATAAAGCTGGTGCTGCCGCTGCATTTTTTGAGCTTCTGAAGGCTGAGGGCAGCCTAGGCAAAGCAGAGGTTGTGTCCCAAGAATGTGTCAGAGCAGTAATTTAGTAACACAATCGAGTGAAAGTAAAAACAAAAGATGTTCTCCTGTTTCTCGTTTTGCTGGCGTTTTTCTTACCCGTTTCTCCAGCATACACTCTATGCTTTATACCCTTAAGTTGGGCTTGGGTAGGAAAGAAAGAGCCACTCATTTTTCCATGTTTGTTGCTCCCCAGACCATCTTATTTCTTTCTTTTTACTGTCTTTAGAGTTTTCCCAGCCTGCACTTCAGCGTGTTTATGAATCTTTAACAAAAGGAGAATAACCTCTCACATCCTTGTGTTTTCTTGAAACAAGAAAAGTCTAGTGATACAGCATAAATTAGAGAACAATCCCCTTCCACATTAATTTTCTTTTACTGCAAATATTTGAAATTTTTATGCTAGTCTTAAAAAACTGTCTATTTAAAATTCCTAATCTGACTTACCCAGGCCACTGACTTCATTTTAGAACTACAGACTCATCATCCCTGGGCAGCTTATCCCAATGCTTGGTAACCCTTTCTGTGAAGAAATTCTTGCTGAAAAGGAAAAAAATCAGAAATGCAGAGGAAATTCTTCCCTCCTTGTCTGTGTGCTCAAGCTTGCTTGGCTTTACTGCATGTGCAGCAGGAACCCACCTTGGGAGGAAAAATTTGAAAAGGAAGAAAAGGTTTTATTCTGTAGTGTCTGGTGGAATGAGAATAAGAGCTGGTCTGGAGACAGGAGCTATTTAAGGGGCAATTAATTGCCACGTTCTTTAAGGGAAAACTAAATCAGAGAATGGACAGAGTAATTTAATCTGTCACTGGGGGATTTGATTAGTTCTGATCATACTTTGTGTGGTGAAACTGTGATAATCAATAATAAGATAATTTTAGAAAAACCACACTGCTTTCATTCACATCTTTTTTTTGCTTGACTTCTCTAAAGTCGGGAGATAAATTTAGATTTACCTTTCCATTTTCCTCTCTCTTTGTAAAACTGCAGCCCTGTTGAAACATCAACTGTGCTTATTATCAACAGGGTACAGAGCCTTGCTTGCATCAAGCGTGCTCCAGTCAGGATCAGTTGGCAAAGCTGAGCCAAATTATTATTTAAATTTCATCTGTCTCATGTCAGAAGCAAGAGAGGAAAAATTGTAGTTTTCAGGAAGTTAGATGAATTACTATTGATTTCATCTGTTTGTCACTACTCCTGTCCATATCACAGCACAAATTTTCTATTCCCATACAAAGTACAGGTAGGTCCCTTCACTCTTTGGTTTAATTTTTTCTTATTTGGTTGATGTTCCTGGGCTTTGTTGATGCTATTTAACCTGCTGTGTATCTCTCTTCCTGTACCCATTTTCCAGTGCAGTGCATTTTGCTTTCATTTTCTGGTACATAACCTGAGTTTTTTTAAATATTCAGCAGACTGGAAGCCTTTTTCCCTTGTGCTGAGATCCAGGTGAGGTGAGGACATCCACCAGCTTGGCAACTAATTACCAGCACTGAGAGGGCTAAAGGGCAGAGCTGCTCACAGTCAGCCACCCAAAAGCCCTCAGCAAACTGTGCAAGACCAAAGAGGGAGGGTCCATCAATCCCACAGGGCAGATCAGGGTCATATCCCATCCTCTGTGCCTGGAATCTGGGGCTTTGCATGGAGCTCCCTGCTTGAAACCAAGCACTGACAGCACCTGGCTGTTCAGCTCAGCTTTCTGTAGCGATTGTGATTTTAGCAATTGTTTTCTACCTCCCTGACACTAGCAGAGTCTGTCTTCAGTTATCAGTCATGGCTATAACCTCAGATTAAATTTCAAACCACGTTTTTCCTGATTTTCGGGAGGTTTGGTGTTACTTTGGAGCGTATTTTTCCATCTGTTCACTGTGAATCTACTTGGAGCCTCTAGTTCTCCCAGACAAGGCAAAATGGTACCTGGCAGCGTGTGCTTGCCTGCAGAATTCCCCAGAAATGTGCCATCTGTTTCCAAGCGCCCAAAGCAACAACGGTGATGGCAGCAGCTTTGAAGATGAAACCACACCTTACTTGAGCCCTGCTGTGGTGGGCACACAGAGCTCTGAAGTCAGGGCTGGCTTCTGATTCCATTTGTATTCCTGTTGCAGTGGTTCAAAAGAGATTTGCAAATGTAGGTCAGTTCTGCGTGGATTATTTAACAGGAATTCTCGCTGGAGGTGTTATTTATGCAAGTGTCAGGACTCAAATCTGGGAGCTCCATGGTGCAATGGCACACATCTTCCAGCTCATGCTTCTGTGGGAAGGGGAGTTTGATAAAGGGAAAATTCTTGTTGTACACAGGCAATTTGAGGAGATATTATCAATTTGCTATAATTCAAGGAGTAGTGATGCTGTGCCAGAGCTCTACGCTGACAGCCACATCCAAAAAAGGCTGAGACAAATATTTGCAAACCTTATGAGCAACTCCATAGCATTGCCCAAGCTTGATTTTGCACCTTCTTTAGGCTTTGAATTTGTGTGTCTGCTGGGGATTTTTTTGTTGAAGGGGTGTAAATGCCATTAGTGTGGATAAACTGAGCCTGGCTCCTTTTTCACCCCACCCTAGAAATGCTCCCTAATGTGTTCAGCTCAGTCTGCATCGAGTTCTGTGTCTCTGGGACTGGCATGCAAGTCAGTTGGTTTAAGTAATAGCACACTGTGCTGCAATCTGCTGCATAATTATACACTTAATTAGATTCACAGTTTGCTACCTATGTCACGCTGTGACTGGGCTTGCTGCTCTTTAGGGAAGGCAAAAAAACCTCATCTGCTTATAGCTCAGAAAGGCATCATAACAGTTGATTTTCTCCCTGAAGGTTTGAGTTCCTCTTAGAAGAACCTGCAGAACAGATTAAAGCTCAAGTAATTACTGTTTATTAAATATTGGTGGTGAACACCCCCCAGTTAAGACAGGCTTTTGGGCTTGCAGGGGAAAAGCCCTGAGAGCAAGATGATGATGGCAAACACACTTAGAGCTATGGGATAAGCAGAGAGGAAATGTCAGTGTGTGAGTTCTGAGGGAGCTGTGATTGTGAGGTTGTACATGACCAACACAGAATGGTTTGGGTTGGGAGGAACTTAAAGCTGATCTTGTTCCAACCCCCTGCCATGGGCAGGGATGCCTTCTACTATCCCAGATTCCTCCAAGACCCATCCAGCCTGGCCTTGGACACTGCCAGGGATGGGGCAGCCACAACTTCTCTGGACAGTCTGTGCCAGGGCCTCTCCACCCTCACAGGGAACAATTTCTTCCTTATATCCAATCTAACCCTGCTCTCTGTCAGTGAGAAGCCATTCCCTCTTGTCAGACACTCCAGGCCCTTGTCAAGAGTCTCTCTCCATCTTTCCTGTGGATTCCCTTGAGGCACTGCAAGGCCACAATGAGGTTTATATCTCATGAGGTGAATCACCTTCACACAGGGCAAACATGCTCTTATTTGTTGTTCTACAAGATATCTCTCTTCAAAGTATCTTCCTTATACATGTTAAACTTGCCTTAAAGCTCTCCATGATGGGTACTGCTTGTGTGTGTCAGAAAACCCAAAATAGCCTTAATTTACCATTATTCATGTAAAATAATAGAATGTTTTGGAATGGAGGTATCCATGGGGCTCTGAGCATCCTGGTCTAGTGGAAGGTGTCCCTGCCCATGGTGGGGGGGGTTGGAACTGGATGATCTTTCAACCCTTCCAACCCAAGCAATTCTGTGATTCTATAATTATGTCATTTGATCCTTCACAGAGAATCCTCCCATCCTTCTCCGTGAAATGAGATGAAAAAATGGGCATAAAAAAACTTATTTCTCCTCCTGTTCATCCTCTTCCTTTCAAGACAGAAACCTTAGAAGTGTCTGCCTGAAGGCTCCACAGATGGGCTGCTTCCCTCAGCATGACACTGCAGCAGTGCAGCATTTCAGGGACTGTGTCAAATTGTCCCTGCTTTTAAATGTCCAGAAACATGAGCCCTCCATAAGGGAGGAGTCCTTCACAACATCTTGCTGGTGCAATTATGGCAGACTGCATTTGCCCAGACCCTGCTAATCTACTGTGAAGCTGATTACTGTGCATTTCACTGAGCAATGCCAGGCTTCAGGAGCCTGTGCTGTTCATTAGGGAGGTGATTGTCCCTCTGTGTGTCCCTCAGCACTGCTGAGGCCACACCTCGAGTGCTGTGCCCAGTTTTGGGCCCCTCACTGCAAGTAAGGTCTCTTCTGTTCACACCGCCCCAGCCTCTTTGCTGGATAACCCCATCCATCATTTCTTCACCAAACTGCTGGTCACTCTCTCCTTCCTTCGTCATTCTTAGTTTAAAACTCTCCTCATCAGGTTGGACGGTTTTCTGTCTTGGCTTTTTTAACTCTGAGGTGATTTCATCACCTCAAAAGAATTACTAGGAACAGGAAAGATGCAGTAAAGTTTAACCAAAATTATAATATAAATAACAGTAAGGCCTGTGCAAGTGTTTCATGCCTCTGATCTGTAGCAGTTCCCCCCAGTGCTCTTTAGGGTAATTTCTCATGCATGCACAGAGCACACTGCCCATAAATCCTGCAATGGAAGAACCACTCAAGCTCTGTGTCAAAAAAGGGCTCCTTTGGCCCCTGCTTGTGGAAGGCTATTCCAGAACTTCATAGTTCTGCTCCTTAGAAACTTCTCCCCAATTTTCAACCCACATCTTTCCTCGGGGAGTGTAGATAAACAAGTCCATGTGTTCTTCTTAAGCCAGGATTGTCTTTTAGCTTAGAAATTTCTCTCCCTTGTGTTTTTTCCCTCCAGGGAAACCAAAGAAGCAATCAACTTCAATTTCAACTTCTTAGGCATTTTCAGCTTCATTTTCTTAGGCAAGATAAAGTAAGCATTTTTTCTTCTTAGTTTCTTTTCATTCAAAGGTTTTTCTTAACTGCCTTCTTGGTCTTGTCCTATTGATCTCTTGTAGTCATCCTGTAATCAAGCAGCAAATGGAGTCATCATTCTTTTTCAGCCTGAACACAAAACAGAGGAGAAATTCTGATCGACCTCTGAATAGACGCTGTTTACTTGGTTTATTTCATGTGATTTCTATGATTATAATCCTTTATTTCTCCCAATTATTTTGATTTATTTCCCAGCCTTTCTGAAAAAGCCTGATTTAACAAATGATATGGCTCTTCATTGTCATGGCTGTATAAGCAGCATTTTAGAAATGAGATCTGGAGTAGAAACTATCAACTATTTTTGGCAATGAGAATGAAAAACCAAGCAAACCACAAAGCAACCAGATCTCCTTGTCCTCTCCACTTAAAGAATAGATGTTTCATGCAAGACACTGCCTGTGGAAAAACAAAACAAAACCAAACCCCTGAAAATACATAACTGCTTTAAGAATAAAAAGGGCAGGAAAAAGTTTCTCCATTTGAGGTGGGAATATTGGGTGGTCCTCAGCCTTGAAAATAAGTTATGGGGCAGGGTGGTTAAGGGAATGTACAAATTGACATCTACCTGAACCAATTTTGCAGTTTAAGGAGTGTGTTTCAAGGTTGAATGACATGCCTCTGGAGTCCACAGGTGAGGACATTTCATTCTATTGTCAATAGGACCGAGAATTTTTAGAAGGAGTTATTGATTTTTGCAAAATTTGCTTCCACCCAGTCCCAAGGCTTGAAGTCCTCTGGCTCCTGCAGGGCATGGCTCTAGAGCAAACTTTGTGACCAGAGGAAAGGCAGGAGCTTTCCTGATTCCTTTCTCCACAGCAGGAGCCCTGGGAGGTTTTGGATGAGGAAAACCTTTGCTGTTCTTGAACACGAGGCACTTCAGAGCTGGGTGAGACTCAGGACTGTGTGAGAAGCTGCTGCTCTCAGTTGGATGCTGCACAGCTGAAAGAGCAGCTTCAAGCCAGCTCTCAGGGGTGAGACCCGGGAAGAGAAGGCAAATGCATTCCTTAGCATGGAGCTGCCAGAGTGGGGACTCTCATCAGCCAAGTGGGGGAGTCCCCCAGTTGCCAAAAGGGACACAGAAGTTTGGAGGTCGCTGCGAGTTAAGGTGAATGCAAGGCAGCAGTTCAAGCAGGTTAATCCAGTGCAACTGTGCTAAACACAAAGCAAAACACTGAAATACTTGCAAGGCTTTAGGAAACATTCAGAAAACAGAGGCCTTGCTGCTTTGTGTTTCTGGTAACATTGCCTAAATTCCTTTATAACCTGGAGGTTTGTCTCTTTCTTCCTTGAATGGTTCTCTTGTGTTCCCAACACCTCTAAAATTGTTGATAATTGATTTTATCATCCCTATGGAACAATAGAAATAAATACAATACAAAAAACCAAACAATAGAAATAAAAGCCCCCTCCAAAGGCACATTTTTCAATGGCCCACAGTATCTTTGGCTGAAGATTTGGTAGCAGAACAGTTCTTAATGTCTTTTACAGCAACTGCCAGATCAAGTTCTTGCTGGGCTTTGACCCATCTAATTTTTTCCCTGCAGACCCCACCACATCCTTGTAGTCTTCTGGCACAGCTGCCCCTTCCTCCAAAGATGATGAACAATCTTTATTTGTCCTGAGCTCTAGCTAAATCTCCCTGTTCATCCAGGCTGGTCTCCTTCCTCAGTGTCTCATCTTTTGGCCCATGTAGGATTTTGTCCATGAAGGATTTCCAGCCTTCCTGGTCTCCTTTGCCCTTCAGCACTGCCTTCCTAGAGACTCTCTCATCCCAAACAGGCCAAAGTTTGACCTCAGGAAATCCATGGTGGAAGTTCTGCTGGCACCCCTCCTTACTTCTCAGAGAATCCAAACCTCATGGCTCTGTCCAAGACAGCCTCCAACCCCCACAGCTCCCACCAGTCCTTCTCTGGGTGCCTTCCCTTGCCAGCTCCCTCCCAGCTGTGCCAGGAAATTCCCTTCCGGGAACCTCCTGTCCCGTTTCTCCTTTGCAGCGTTTTATTTCCAGCAGAAACCTGGTAAATTGGAGTCCTCCCACCAGAAGATGATGTTAAGAGGTAGCAAATGAAATTGCCGGTGGATATTCACTTTCTCTCTTAGGGATTGTGATCAGGGAGTTTTTGATTATTTTGAGGTTTTAAACATTTTTAATCTGCAAACCCCAGTGTGCTGTCTTCAGGCAGAAACTTATTTTGGACACCTTGGAGCAGGAGAGGGTCTCAAGATAGGTTTGAAATTAGAAAAGATATTACTAATTTTAGATTTCTGTCCAGGCTTGCAGCTGTGCACAGCTCTAGTCTCGATATAATTGTGTGGGAAGTAAAAAGTTCTGAGCCTGTAATTTCAGGTCTGTGGTGAGGACTCCTGTATCTTCTCTGATGTGAGGCAAGGAAAGGTTTTCATCGTGGGAGTTGTTCACTGTTGGTAAAGCTCCAAGAGACAGTTAAATCTTCATCCATGGAGAGTCTCAAAACTGGGTAATTTTTATGGAATCATATCAAGAATGGCTTTGCTTGGAAAGGGACCTTAAAGATCATCTAGTCCAAGCTGTGGGTACTGTGATTGATCACTGGGAAACCAAGGAACTGGGAACCAAACCGTGGCTTCTCTATCTCTGTGTGTGGATGGTGTGCACCTAAAGCTGTTGGCAATGTCAACAGAGCCTGAAGACATCTCCAGATCACAATTTAGACAGCTTTGGTACACAGGGAGCTGAATTTCACCCAGGACATGAAGTTCCTGCTGTGCCATCCCGAAACCAGGATAAGCACTGCACTTTGAAAGGGCTCTCCAGCACCTCCAAGGAAAATTAGATTTAATGGAGAGGAGGAGCTGGTCTGTCACCCTCTTTAATTTAAGAGATTTTTCTTTTCTCTGCGGCTTGTTTGTGTTTCTTTTTAATCGCTTTAAACCACCCTGGGACAGCTCTGCCTCTGCTGCTGCTTGTCTTGAGATTTGTGAGGGATGAGCTGGGAATTAGGAGTGCTCAGTGTTTTTTCATCCAGGAGGTTTAAGGCGCCTGGCTGAACTTCTGGACAAAACTCCTTAGTTCCAGCACGAGTGCTTACTGTAGATCCTGAAGAGAGATAATCAAGAAATTCAACATGAGCTTCAGAATTCATTGATGGCAGGGCTGATTTCTTTGTTTTCTTTTCCCATTCAAAAGTGCTCTTTCCCCCCAGTTTTCTGTGAAGTTTGTAGTTGTTTTTATTCCTTGTTCAACTTTTCCACATCTCATTTGAACCATTTTAAGATATAGTAGAGTTCCCTCTCTCTCCTCCTAAACAACCCTGTAGATGGGAAACTAAGCCTATTACTTCAGAAAAATTAAATTTCCAAGTGATATTCTGCATTTCAGGAGTCATTCCCACAGCTTTGAAATCAATATCTGCCTCTCTCCAGGAGATTTCACCTCATCTTTCCCCTGTGGGACAAGGTCTTCCCACAGCCTTAGGTCTTTGCAGTTGCAGAAATGCAACTCCACGTGTTCCTTGTAAATATTTTTTTGAAAATGATGGAGGAAAGCTGCATAATTCATCAGAGAAGAGTTCTGTTTCCTAAATAGTTGAGCTGCATCTCTTCCCACTTCCTACTTCTGCCTATATTCCCTGATTAAAGCCAGGAGCATGCAGTGAGATAGGCAGGCAGGGATTTAGCCCCAAATACGTCTCCCTCGCTTTCCAAAACGTTAACAGGGCACTTACACAAGCTCCAGGCAGGTTTAAAAGGTGGCCACCCTGTGGGAAGAGCCTTTGCTGAATTTCTGAGACGCGGATCAAGGTGCAGGCTCTGTGCTGCTTCTCCTGCTCAGCAGCCCCTGTGTAACCACTGCAGATCCCACCTTTTCCTAAGGAATGTGCCTGCAAACACCCGGGGCACACATCAGGAGACACCTGAGCACTGGTGCTGATCACATCTTATTTCCTACACAGGCATTCAGGGATGAATTGTGTAAGGATTCTTCTCTCTCTTAACAACTGTTGAGGGTTTGTCGGTTTTGATTCTTTTTTTCCTTTAGAAGGGGAATTTCCAGGCTTTCTCTCCTCTGCGGAAACCTGCTCTATCAGAGATTTATGTCTTTCTGTTGCATTTAGTTGGAATCAGGCAGTGGTGGCACTGCTAGAGAGACAAGGGCAGCTGCTTGGGCAGAGAGAAATCATGTGGCACTTGAGTAAAGAGCAGCTCTTGGACACTTTTATCACAGGTCCTGCTCCAAGGCTGTGTTTTATGACCCGTTTATGGATGTGCTGGCGTGTGAGCTGCCAGGGAATGAGCTAGTGAGGATTTCTAGGGTTGGTTTGATTCAGGTGCTGCTGATTTTGGTGTAGAGGAACACTTGTGTCCTCTGGGGGAGCATCAGTGCTCCTGGGGACCCATTTTCATCTCACAGACAGGAAAAGTTGTGGGAGCTCTGCTGTCGGTGGTTGGTGTCACAAGATTCTTTGACAAGGGGTAACTTCACTCACACTCCTATTGAGTTGGGGAAATTGGTCTAAAAATGTTACTACAAACAGACTCAATTATTGTAAAACACAGTTTACACTGACATAAACCAAGCCTGCTATGGGCAGGGACACCTTCCACTATCCCAGGTTGCTCAGAGCCCCATCCAGCCTGGCCTGGAACACTGCCAGGGATGGGGCAGCCACAGCTTCTCTGGAAAACCTGTACCAGGACCTCACCAACCTCACAGGGAACAATTTCTTCCTCATGTCTAATCTAAATTTTCTTTCAGTGTGAAGCCACTCCCTTTTTTCCTGTCACTACATGCCTTTGTAAATGGTCTCTCTCTCTCTCCTTAGCAGATTATTATCAAAATAGTAAAAAATTGAGGAATAGATACTTGGATAACAGATAATATGTCTGAAATGGATTCTTCTTCCCCATCCCCAGTAATAAATCCAGCTCCCTGGATTTACCTCCTGATGAGGAGATGAGTCTGCAAATATTCACTTGTATACATCTTCCAGCTGAGAAGAGCTGCATGTGTTGGTGGAGTAAAATTTCATAATGAAGCTCTTATTATAGAGTTTTGGTCTTAAAGTTCATTTAAGGTTGGCAACTGGTACAAAAATGTTGGCCTGGCCTCGGGATCAAACTTTTATTTTTAATACAACTGATGGGAGCAAAACTAGTTGTGCACCTCTCATCAGCAAACAAGTTTCAAAATAAGGATGTGACAGAGCTCAGCTGTGTGGGATTTGAATGTGAATGACTGGCTGGGGCAGGAAAAATCTCTGGCAGTATTTGTACAGCATAACGTAGCTTGGATGTTGCCTTGGGGAAATGTTTTAATGGGGATTTGAGGTATCACTCACTTTATTTTTGCATAGAATAGTCCATCTAACATGATTAATGATAATGGGTGAGAGGCTTTATCTAATTTTTCCTGCATTGAACTCAAGAACTAATTCATGTGCTCTCTCTAGTTAGATATAGTCATCATATTTAAGAAAAAAAATAAAATTGAGAAAGATCCAAGTCATCCATGTGAAGATCAAGGTATAAATGCAGATTTTTCTTTTAAAGTAAAACTTCTAAATCATGTCTTCCCAGCCTGAAAACTCAGTATTTGCACATGAAATTGCAGAGAAGAGGACATTTACTTTATCTGGTCCCTTTGGTTCCCTACTTAAAGAGTGAAGAGCTTTGATCTGCAGTTAATAAAGAAGAAGTATAATCTGTATAAAACGGATGTACCCGGGAGATTTTTCAAATAGCTCTTCAAAGAATATTTTGGTTTTGAATGCAGGCTACGAAGTTGAGCAAAAAAAAAAAAAAAAAAAGAAGAGGTCTTTTATCAAGCTGAGATGCACAGCCATTTTTCTGTCTGACTCTTTATCAGAGACTACATGGGGAGGTATCAATCCTTTGACTCCTGAGCTGCTCCTTGTCCACGCAGATTTGATTCCCCATCTTCCTGCTGGAAAATTCACATGGTAGAGAACAGGATTTTTATGTTTGGGACATTGAGTGGAGTGGCTACAGAGTTTTAAGTGGTCTATTCAATAGGACTTTTGTATGCATTTCTGTGTGACCAGTGAGTTGCCAGGGTTCTGCTGAGGAGCTTTTGAAAAACCATGGAAATGTTGGCTGGAGGGCACCTCTGGGAATCCTCCTGCAAGGACAAATTGCCACCAGGTCACATCAGCCGTGGCTTTGCCTGTCTGCATCTTGAAGGTTTTTGCCAATGAAGTTTCTGTGACACAGGAGCCCTTGAAAGTGATACCTTGTCATTTGTGTGAACTCAGCCCTCCCCAAAAGCTTTGCAGGAGTCTGTGGCTAAAGGAGGAAAAAAAATGTGCCCACAGCTGCAGAAATAAGGATTAATTGGTTTGTTGCTTTTCAAATGAATCGGCGTATTGTATTTTAAAAGTTTAAGCTGGTTCTATATTTAGCACCTATACTTCTAGAAAAGATTAAAAGGCTTTTGTTCCACTGATCCTTAGGATAATCAGGCTTCAAATTGGAGATCAGGACATGCAGAATGGGATAGGGGAGTTAATTATTCAGAAACTGAATGGCTCAGATTTTTTCATGTCTTTCAAGAGCTCTAAAGCCTAACTCTTTTTCCCAAAATACAGGATTTTTATAGAATCAGAGTCATAAAATGGTTTGGGTTGGAAGGGACCCTAAGGATTTTCCAGTTCCATCCCCTCTGTCATGGGCAGGGACACCTTCCACTATCCCAGGTTGCCCAAAGCCTCGTCCAACCTGGCCTTGGACACTGCCAGGGATGGGGCAGCCACAGCTTCTCTGGGCAACCTGTGCCAGGACCTCACCACCCTCACAGGGAAGAATTTCTTCCTATATCCAGTCTAACCCTGCTCTCTGTCAGTGTGAAGCCATTGTCCCTTGTCCTGTCACTCCAGGCTCTCGTCAAGGGTCCCTTCCACTGTGGGTGCACAGTTTCAAGAAACACCCTCCTGGCCTTGGTCTCCATCTTCTGTCTTTCCAGGGGAGGGTTTGGGGAAGCCTTGGAAAACAGGGAGCCACATCCTGTTCTTTATTAGTCTCCATGTGTTTGCACAAACCACAAAACCAGTCAGAGCTGCATGGGCCTCTGAGCTGCTACCATTTTATGGCAAATTCATGGCCAGAGGGCAGAATGACAGAATTCCTCAAATTAATCAAGTATTTCTGGATGTCCATAGTCCAGCCTGCTGCTCAAAGCAGCATTATATCTGAAGCAAGGTCAGGTTGTGCAGAAATGTGTCAGGTTGGGTCTTGAAAACCTTTAACACCATAGAATGCCTGTCACCACAACATCTCTAGGCAACCTGTGCTTTGATATTTTGCTGTGCCTTTTTTCCCCACCCTTATGTCCAGTGAGAACGCCTCTTGCATCAATTCAGGACCATTATCTATTGTTCTGTAGCTGGGCATGTGAGGTCCCAGCTCTTTGGCCTTGGCAAAAGCCTGTCAGGGGTTGGAAGGTGGCTTTGACACGTCCCCAAAGATTTATTTGCAGTGTAATCAAGCTCCATTGCCTCAGCTTCTCCTCACAAGACAAACTCTCAAGGCTGGGCAACTTTGGTGCCACTCCACTGCAGTCATTCCTGTTTACTTTTAAAAGATTCCCTGAAACAGCTGTTGATGCTTTTGGGAGTGTTTTATGATCCATCCAAAAGGATGGATAATTATGGACTGGCTTTCCTACAGGCCTGTGCTCAAATATACAAGCTCAAATATATATCTTTGTTGTCCCATTGACTTCCTGCCTGGGTCATCTCTTTAATTTTGTGTCTCCCCCATGCTACCCAGGAAGTCCTTTACTCTTGCTGCAGAGAAAATACAGAGGTTTTGCCTTGGACGTGAATGAAGCAAAAAAAAAAAAAGGAGGAATTTTTAAGTTTTTTGCCTTACTCCTTGTCATTAATTAGGCAAAACAGCAAGAAATGTACATCTGTGGTTTTTCAGGTAGGAAAAATCCCTGGCTATCACTGCATACATCTTATTATCATGGTAAATGTTAAAAAGTGCAAGTCATGTATGCTAATATTGAGTTTTTCTGTCAATTCAGATGAGCACATTATGGATAAAGCCCAGATTCCCAACTCCTCATGCCACTACAAAAGAATGTTCCTTCCCTTCTCAGACTTGGTCAGGAAAATTACTTCAGGAATAGAAATGGATTATATAAGGCTGTGCCCTGGCTATCTGACAGCCTCCCATCTTCCCAGTAGGCACAGTACTAACTTTATCCCAGCACAGTGCTCGGGCTAACATGAGTCATCTGATAACCCCCTCGTTGTGCACTGACCTCAACCTTGGACCAAAATAAACAGAAATTCAATTACAAACCTCTCCTTGGTGCTCTCACCCTCCTTCCAGTGTGTCTGGAGCTCTGAGGAGCGTGGCAGGCTCGGAGGCTTCTCTTTCCCTCCCATCCGGCCGTGGTGAAACGGGAGCCTGGGATGGGTTGTGTTTGTCCTCTAAAGAGCCCCAGCCTCTGATCTTGTCTTCGGTGGGCTCAGCACTTGCTCTGCTCACTGCAGGTGAGTTGCTGCTGCCTGATGCTGAGCAGGAGCCCTCTGTGATGTGGGAAAAGCTTTGCATCTTCCCCTGAAGGCAGCACCTCGCGTCCAACATCTCATTCCTTTACTTTCCCTGCTTGCGCTAACAGACAGGAAAGATTTTTTGAAGGTTTAAATTTTTTTTTTTTGCCATTCTCCCTTCCTGACAGCCAGATGCAAATTGAGGATCTTCAGGAAGAGAATAGGGCACTTGGGGTGGGGAAAGAGCAGGGAGGATCACTGATAGGCATTTCTGGGATGAGTTTTCCTCTGAAACAAGTCCATTTTGAAGACACAAACCTCGGTCTGTATCCAGCAGTGACCAGCTGATTTGTGCTCTGTGTGACAGGAAAGGAATGGCACATTGCCACACGTGGATATGGGCCTATAAAAGCACCAGACTGAGCAGAGAACTCCAAGGTAACCTCAGCCCTGCCACTGAGGGGTTCTGTGTCCTTGTGCTTCTTCCCCACCTACTAAACAGGGCCCACCACAAAGGTTGGCTTGTTCCAAAGCCATACCTTTTTTAGGGAAAGATTTAGGGTGTTATAATTTGTCTGGAGAAGAGTCCATGGAGCTAATTAATGGAGGGTCCTGAGCATCCCTGCACCAAAAATAAAGCTGCTCATCTTGATTTAAATCTCACTGAGCTGTTCCCTGTGAGTAAATTATAGAACAATTTTACCTTGTTCTCTGGAGCAATCTAGTCCTGATTTCTCTTGAAATAAATATTTGAAACTTCACAGTGAAAAGCAGATGTTAAATTCATGTTGTTCTGTGGTGCCTCTGAACTGTTTGCTTGAAGGTAAGCCTCCTTTCCTGTTTTTCCTGTACATTGGGCATCTCTTCTCCAATATCTGAAGCCACTAAAGCAGGAAAGTTATCCATGAGAGAGGAAAAAAAAAAAAAAAAAAGGTAATGCAACAGTTTTTAAGATGCATTTTCAGATGCATCGTGCAAAAACTCCCTAAAAGATTCGATAACATTGTCATGTATAAATTTACAAGGACACGTGTATTTCTACAGCCAGGGGATAATTCTGTAAATAAACACAGCCCTGCAACCAAACCTACATGCAAACATGCCCAAATATACCTAAAGATTTGTACAAAGCCTGCACTTATTTAGCTTTAATAACTACCCACATATCTGGGCAGAGTAAAGGTGAATCTGACAAGAATTCTGAAGGTGAGTCAAGAAGTTTGGGTGGTTTGCTACTGAAACATGGAATCATTCTGTTTAAGAAGACCCTTAAAAAGTTGGGACTTGCAGACACCAAACTTTCAGCACTGAATGTGACAGAGAAAGAAAAGATGGTTCTGTTCTGAGCAAGAGCCTACTCACTTAATTTGTACCCAAACTACCCTGGAATGAAAGGATTCTTTCATCTGAACTGTTCAGGCTTAATGCACCTTTTGTTTTACATGAAGCCTGAGGCATTCACCTCCTGTCACTTTGCAGGTGAAGTGTTTTACCTCCTTTAAGACACCATCAGAAGATCTTTGTATTCCACAGAAGGTTTTCCTTTCATGTCAGTTATTTGGGGAAGATCTGTGCACGTTTTTCCTTTGAGAAATGGATTAATGTTCCAGAAGTGCATTAACTTTGAGTGTCCATAGTCAGGAACCTCAGAGACTGATCTTGACTAGTTTGGAAAATTAACTTCCTCTTTCCAACATGTACCAAAACCACACAAACAAAGCAGTTCCTTGTGCAAATGGAATAACGAGCTCACATGTAAGTTCAAGTTCTTCTGGAAGCAGCATTCTTTGAGTCTGGGGTAGGATTTTGAAGATGTAGTGCCTCTGTAATAAGCACAGAAAGAAATAAAGGAGGTGGAGATTAGTTTGCTTCCTAAGAAATCAATGAGAGGTGATTTGGCATTGTGTAGTGCTTGGAACTCATTATGGAATTCCTTGGTGCAAGTAATGGCAATCACTTTGGAACAGCAGAGAGAAATCCATTTGGTGATGATCCCTAATTTTTTGTTCGTCACCCAATTATCTGAACTGCAATATCTGTCTGTGCCTCTGACTTTATGTGCAGTCCATCCACTGAGAAGGTTCTGGAACACACAGATTCAATCCCTCAGAAGTATTAAGGGTTGTTTTTCTCCTGCTACAAATTCCACCTGTTTTAATACCCTTCAAAGGAGCAGCTCTGTAGCTTAAATAACCATCAAGTTTATATTTCAAATTTAAACCCGTGTCTGTTAGAAGGTCCTTGGGTTTTTTTTTTGTTTTGTTTTGTTTTTTTTTTTTTTTTTGTTTGTTTGGTTTTTTTTGTTGTTGTTGTTGTTTTGGGGGGTTTTTTTTGTTTGTTTGTTTGTTTGGGTTTTTTTGGTTTGGTTTGGTTTGGTTTGGTTTGGTTTTGTCCTGATCCAGGACAAGGTTCTGCATACATTTGCCATCCTGGAAGTGAGAAGTCATCCCCAGTGTCCTGTGGGTCCCTTGCCCTTGGACCTCAGTTACCCTGATGTAATCCTGGTGACTGCCAGCAAATGTCTGCATGTTTACCCAGGGATAATCAATAACACTTTGGGCTCAGAAACAGTGATTGTCCAATGGAGGCTCTTTCACTTCTCTTCCTGTGAATTAAAAATTTGGGATCAGACAAACCTCCTTTCGAACAGTGAGAATGATAGTTCTTTTTTACTTGCAAAGATTTGGGAATTACATTTTAACCAAGGTTGTCTGACAATCTTCTGTGAGGACAGTTCTCTGATGGAAAATGCATATTATTAGACATCATAATCAGCTGAGCAGGGAGGGAAAATGGAGGAAGAAAAATGCATAGATGAGGCACCAAACCCCTTAACACAAGCACTTAGAATTCCCACAGGTGTATTTCTGGTGCGGTGAACTGATAAAAAGTGGAAGACAGGCACATGGTGTTCCTTTAGGTTATCATTTCCTTGGCTGCCAGAGGTCAGGTGAATTCATCTGACATGAGGCAGGAGTGGATATAGAATCATGGAATGGTTTGGGTTGGAAGAGACCTTTAAGATTGATTTAAGATTGTTTCAACCCCTGCCCTGGGCAGGGACACATGCCACTATCCCAGGTTGCTCAGAGCCCCATCCAACCTGGCCTGGGACACTTCCAGGGATGTGGCAGCCACAGCTTCTTTGGAAAACCTGTGCCAGGGCCTCACCACCCTCACAGGGAACCATTTCTTCCTGATATCCAATCTAAACCTTCTCTGTTTAAATCTATAGCCCTTTACCCTGTCACTACATCTTGTAAAAAGCCTCTCCACATCTTTTTTGTAGGCTCAGGGGCTGAGCAGTTTGATGTTTCTTTGTTGCCGCCGTGCTGTGCTCAGCTGCAATCTCCCCATAAAGATATTTATCAGAGATAAACAGCAGATGAGCCATCTCCTCAGAGCAGGAACAGCATGGCCACAGAAACCTCTGGATCTGTCACTGCAGGCTGGGTAGGCTTACATGTAATTGGAGGAATGCTGGAAGCAAATCCATTAAGGAGGTTTTCAGTAGCACCGATGTCCTTCTAACAGCACAGGCAGAGGAATGGCTCTCAGGTCAGTGTTGCCTCTACAAGGAGGCTGGAGTTCCTTTTCCAGAACACTACCTTGTATTACCTTTGCAGAAACATCTGCCAAAGGGGCCCACTGGAGTGGGAAGCAGCCAGATCCTTCCAGTGTTCCTGGGGGATGTGTCTGGGAGAGAGCACTGGTTGGCTGCAGAGAAAGAAACCTGTGCAAGAGCCTTCCTCTGAAGGCTTGGCAAATATTTTTTTCTTGTGTAACCTCCCTCATACGTTTGGGAGCATGCAGGGAGTGTTTTACTGGGCTGCAATGATCTCCACAGCCTGGGCATCAGGTGCTGCAAAGAGCTCAGCACTTGCAGAATTATCTCAGCATTTGCAGAATTACTGGTCATTTTGGGCTTACAGAAATAGATGTGATCTTTAAGGCTCTATTCCAATAGCTGGCTCTGATGACAGCTCAAAATGCCTCACAAAATGAAGTGCAGCTAATGCTATTTCTGTCCTGAGCTGATCTATGGGGTTTTTTAAAAATTATTGTTATTCTTAAATATTAATAGCAATGTCTCCATAAATGATCTGAAGTTCAGAATTCCACATGTCCTGATCATTTAGTCAATCCATTCCTCAAGCAGGGTGCCAGTTATGCTGAAATGGCTTAAAGAGCTCTTCTCAGGAGGGTAAAAGTCTGCAGGATTGGGATCACTGTCCTTAGGTGAAATGGTTCCCTTGGGAAAAACCCTAGAGGAGCTGCTCCTGAGAACCTACTGGGAAATAAGAGGGGTTTTGTTTGCTTTTTAAAAGTCCAGAATACTTCATTTATTTTTAGATGTCTGGCAGTGAATCTGGCTGCTTTAGGGATGCTTAATCTCTTCTTAAATTCAAGCGAGGTTCCTTGTTTTTCCTCCAACACCAAGATGCCAGCAATAGTTTTGATTTCACAGACCTGTCAGTTCAGTTATGTTTGCTTAATTGACAGTCTGATAAAGCCTTGCTTGCAAATATTTTGGTTCCAAGGGTTTGACTGGCCCATCACACAGGCAGGGATATGTAACAGGAAAAGGTTAGGAGATTATATATGTATATATATGTATATATGTTGTAAAGGAAGCTTTTCCTAAAAATCAGGGGCTGCTCAGAGCAGAGTTCTAGAAAGGGTTAGTATGTGATGATGTGTACAAACAGGAACTGGAATTTCTGGGTTTTCAGGGCTGTGGAATTAAAATATGATAGTAGCTTTATGAGTCAAATTCAAAACCAGCTTCCATGACAAATTTAAGGGTCCTCTTCATCTTTGAACAAATAATTTAGGTACATTCCCACAGAGGATTATTGACTTCAGTGAGAGCAAAATCAGAAAAGTCTGAACCAAAGCCACTGAAGTTTGAAACCTTGCTATGGGAAAGGCATTATACATTTTTCATAGAAAGCAATAAAATATTAATTCCTTTTAGTGACTTAGATGAGCACTATAAAAAATAGTAATAGAACTGGGGCAAAAGAATTGCATTATTCAACCACATCCTTTTCATTACATGTTATTAAAGAGATATTAGATATTTTGAGAGGAAAAAGACTTTTATAGTTCTGGTTATTAGAGTAAAAAGTTAAAATTTTGTCAGTCTTGGGAGAGAGAACTGAGGCTGAGGGAGGTGTTCCCACTCCTTTCTTTCTAAAGAAGTGAGCATCAACATTATAATTAAGGAATTTTGCTTGACCCTTCTGCTGGAACAGCATTTTACAAAAATGTTCATCAGAAAAGCCCTCAGCAGTGTTAGAGCCTGGCTCCATTGCCATTCCAGGCCCCCTCCCAGTAATCCCAAAAGAGGTCAGAGGGATTCCACCAGGTGAGGAAAACTGCTCCCATGCCTGCCCCTCCAACAGTACCTAAGTTATTATAAAAGGCTTCTCCTGAGTCCAGGACTGTGTAGTATTTGTTCCTTACAATCACAGTCCATTGGGTGCTGACATCTTCACAGCAAGCCTCGACCTGGTAATGCTATAAAAAGTTAATTTTATGGATTTCTCATTAAACTCCAAAGGGTGGTTCAAGAAGGTTTGTTTTACAGGCAGGATGGGTTTAAAAAAAAATAAAAATGCAAGCGGTGCTGCTTGTTCCTCCTCCCAAAAGCTGAGGCTTGGCTTGGCAGCTATTAGAAAACTATTGGATATAAGTGGATGAGACAGACTAATAAGAAAGATGTCATGGAAAGAGATGTCACTGCTCTGGGCTGTGCACAGAGCTCAAACACTTGGTTTAATCTGGTGTGAGGTGCCAGCTACACGTCTATGCTTTGACACCAGCACTAGGACAGGGTGCTTTTTTCCTTGGCTCCTGGTGGTCCTGAAACATTTCTTCCCCTTTTGAGGAGCCTTTCCTGCATGGCTCAGGTCGATCCCATCCCAGTGTGATGATTATGTATTGGTGCTGTAGAAATGTTCTGCAAGCAGCAGCTGGAGCTTGGAGAAAACACCCTTTCCTTGGAAACCCTTGCTCTCAAAGAGCTTTGACAGCAAAGCCCTCCCAGATCTGCTTTCAAGGTTGACACAGAAGGCTTTAAACTGCATCTAGTGCTTAAAACTCTTGACTCTGCCAAGCTCCAAATATTAGAAAAACTTAAATTGGAGGTCTCATATCAGATGAATTTGCAGTACAGCTCTCTTCCATGGCAGTTTAGCACATTGTTCAGATTCCATTAAGTGCAATGGCTTTTGTTTCCTAGATAATGGACTTTTAAGGATGAGACGACACTGTATTCCTGATAAAACAAGGGAGGCAACATTGCTGGGAAAATGAAAGGAAAAAAAAAAACCAAAAAGCAGTGAGCACCTCAGATTTTTCTTGACCTTTTAATCTACCTTCCCTACCTCACTGAGTAATTTATGTATTAGCTATTTTTTTTTCCTGTTTACTTATGGAGCCAGTTCCTCTTGCCCTGAAATCTGATTCAGACTGAAAGAATCAGAATTTGTGGCTCTCCAGTGGTTTCCAGAAAGTCCAGGAGCAGACACAAATTATTTTTGCATGGGCGATTTCTGTCAGATATTTTTCATCCTCACCTTATCTGTGACTCTTACATTTTTTATTCAGCTTCTTTGCAATGCCCCACTGCTTTTCAGCAATTTTCATGCAGGGGAAGAGATGGCTTTTCTTACAGAGCTGATCTTACATCTGTTTTTTATTGCTGTGTGTTTGAAGATTGGCTTCATGTTCCAGTGGTCAAGAAGAGGAGAAGTTATTTCTGCCCTTTATAGCCAAGAAGGTGGGAAGGCTGTGTGAATGGATTTAGTCTGGTACTGGGTTTTGTACATCAGGTTGAGCTTTAATTGAATTTAGTGTCTGTTTGATATATTCAGTCATAATAATCCCAATTTATATTCAGTAATAATAATCCCAAAATGCTAAATCCAATGATCATACTACTGTTATATTTGAGGAGTCTGGTAAAGCCCTCTCTGCCCCAGCTGGAAGGTTTCTTGTTGATCTTAAGACTGCTCAAATAAGATTTTTTTTCATGTTGCTTGTCTACCCCTGAGCTAATTTGCTTTCTCATTTTTACTTGGAAAGCTTCTGCTAAAACAAACGAGGGAGAAGGAAAAAAAAAAAAAAGATTTGGCTGTCTCTGAAACAAAGTTGGTGGAAAATGTTTTGCTCTGCCTGTCAGAAGTTATTACACTCATTTTGCTACAAGGCTCTCCTACTTTTTGAGCAGAGCCAGAAAATTTGGCAGGGAGGCTATTCTGACGTCATGGTGCTTTCTGCCATCCTTGAAGAAATTTGCTCAATGCATTTTTTATTTTTTTTTTCAGCATCTATTTCTTTAGAGACTTGTCAGAGCTCTACTATGGAAATCCCTGAGGATTTCTCAGCTCTGGAAAGACCAGATGTTCCCATAGCAGTGGGAGGGACTGTTCTGGCTGGCCAGGAGCTGCTGCTGCTGGCAGGGAGGGATGGGCTAACAGGTGGCAGGCTGAGAGTTTGTCTCCAGGGCTCTCCATGCCTGCAGGCAGGACACTGGGAATGGGAGGGTGCAGAGGTCACAGAGTGGGGTGAAGGGAGAGGCAGCCTGAGGTGAGAGAAGGGACACAGTGCTGCCAGCTGTGTCCTCAGAGGTGGGGACATGACCCTTTTTTTAGCCAGGTGATTTCTGGAAGTCTCCTCACTTCCATTCCAGGGGTGAACAGAAATCCCCTGTAAAGAGTAATTTGAAGTTACTGAAAGGCCAAATCCCTTTCCTCCTCTTTGTGGACAGGCAGAGGGGGCAGGATGCATGACACACAAGGGATGGGGGCTTGGGCTTCCCTTGCAACAGAGTTCCCTTCACATCAGGGCAGTACAAACCTCACTAAAATCTTCCTTTATTGTTCCCTCTTAATAAAAGAGAGAGTGGCATAAAATAAAGTGAGTTTTGTTGCAATACAGGCAACATCTAACAGCCTGTTAGAACTTGTAATGACTAACAAATTTAAATGTAACGAATTTCCATAGCTGAGGTGTTCTTTTGCTGCTGTTGTTTGGTTTTCTCTTGGGTTTTGTCTGTCTGTTGTGGCTTTATTTATCTTTTGAATAATATTTAAGCGGGTTGCAAGTGCATGTGACCGTAGAGATGACCTCAGTGGAAGTTTCACTGGGTGACCCCAAGCTCTCAGGGATGGTTGTTAAGGGGTGCTGTAAGTGGCCAGCAGCTCCTAAATTCTCCCCAAGTTTTCCACAGTTCCAAAGGCCTTCCTCAACTGTCACAACTCCTCCTGTTCCTCGTTGCCCTCATCTTATCCATTGAAATTGAAAAATTTTGGTGTTTGTCATTTCTCAGTTATCCCTTTGTGTCTCTGTGTTTTTCTTTCCGTTTTCCCCTTTATTATCACCTTTCATAGAATCATGGATTCATAGAATGGTTTGGGTTGGAAGGCACATTAAAGATCATTTTGTTCCAATCTCCTGCCATGGCCAGGGACACCTTCCACTATCCCAGGTTGTTCGGAGCTCCATCCAGCCTGGCCTGGAACACTTCCAGGGATGGGGCAGCCACAGCTCCTCTGGGAAACCTGTGCCAGGGCCTCCCCACCCTCACAGGGAACAATTTCTTCCCAATATCCAATCTAAACCTCCTCTGTCAGTGTGAAGCCATTCCCCCTTGTCCTGTGACCCCAGGCCCTTGTCAAGAGTCTCTCATTGCATTGAAAGGGTCCTTGATTGGGTTGCCTTAAGGAAGAAGAAGCTTTCTCCTTCCATATACCCTCACACAGGATATAAGGCACTGACCATTCCTGGGCCACTTAGAAAGCATTGCACCACCAGCTAAAAACATCAGAGGTGCCACTGGCAGCATGTACAACCTGCTCCTAGCCAGGACTCCTTGCAAAGTCATTCTCGACTTGGGCTAAAATATTTTTCCTCACTGTGTGTTTGGAAGCACTGGATGGGCACCCAGATGGGGAGGAACAAAATGCCACAGCAGAATTCTCGAGAATCTCTTGTCATTTTGGAAACAATGCCTTTCTCTTGAATTAAAGCAGGGCTTCATTGAAATGTTAAGGTTTTGTTGTGAGCCAAAGTTAAATAAAAGGATTAGGAGCAGAAGGAACAGGGAAATGAGGAAGGCTAGAACAGCAAACTGAAAAGGCTGGGAGAAGATAGCAAATGGGAGGAGGATTGGACATGGACAGGAGCTGGGGCACAGGATGGAAGGATAAACACTTGGGACCACCTCAGGGGCGCTAGGATGGAAATAAATTAAATAATGGAAATCAAATGTTGGAGTGCAGGAGCAAAGGGGGTTGAACAGACCCACAAGAGCACAAAGTCCAGCCTAAGTGTGGACAGAGCTGTCAAAGCAGTTGCATCTGATGCTGCAAAACCTGACACAGTGTCTGTACACCTCAGCCATTTTAAGCTGCCTAGAAAAAGTTGTGAAACCCTCCATCCTTCTTTGCTGAGGGGTCTGCACAATGCTGTCACTGTCTGTCATGCTCATTCATTTGCTCACACACCACAGGGTTGTGCTGTGAACCTAAAAACCGTGACAGGCCATAATGTTTTTCCTCCTGTGATAAACAGAAACGTGAAGTCCCTGAAATACATCCACAGTGTCTCTCTGGGAAAGGGCATCTGAAGAAAAAAAAAAAAAAAAAAAAAAAAAAAAACCAAAACCAAAAACAGAAAACCAAAAAAATCACCCCAAAAAACCAATGTATTTACACAGGAAGTATTTAAGGAATTTAATAATGAAGGTTTAAAAGTTACTCATCTGTAGATGAAATTTTGGGAGGAAACCTAAGACAAACACAGTATTAAAGGCACTTTAGGTTAACAGAAGTGTTTAAAAGCTAGGAAATATTTGTGTGGAAGTTTTTGGTACAGCCTGTTTCATCTTCCCCTCCTCCATTTATCCCAGTATCATGACAAAATCTTTAGTATTTTTGTATTTTTTGTATTTTTGCCAGTACAAAAACACACAGAGAGGGCAGTGTTTCAGGAATAGTCTGGGTTGATCCAGGGAATAGGACTGTCACCTTCACTTCATGGAAGTGCAATTCTTCCTCAATCAGTCAGCAACCTTTTCAAAGGGCAGGATATAGAATACTCAAGGTCTGGCTCAAGGCAACCTGGGCTAGGAGAACATGCCTCCCTGCCCATGGCAGAGCTTTGGAATGGTCTCTAAGATCCCTTCCAACCCTGGCCATTCTATGATTCTAAGACTGGGATGGATGGTTTCCCATCAGAGAATAATCAGGGTTACATCTATTTTGAGAAAACTGGTATTTTTTTATCCCTACTCCTTGTGTTGATGCATGAAATCATGATGGATGTGTGGGTATTGTTAGATATCCCAGCTCTCCTCACCTTGTTGCCATCTGGTGCTTTGAGATCTGTAGTTACACGAATGGAGAGTTCTTTGTGTATTTTCTTCCCTCTTGGAGTGTAAAATGAATAGGAAAGCCAGGGTTTCACTGCCCATATGCAGTGAAATCATTGCTCTTTCCCATCCTAAGTGAGTCTGGCACTCTGTGAGATGCAGAGCAATGTTTCAAACCCAGGCCTTCACTTGGAGTAGAATAAAGAGGCTGAAGGCACTCAGGGCTCTGATAATGAACATTTGATGCCACAGCAGTTGATTCTCCGATGTTAATAAACATCCTTCAGGTTCTCCCTGCTTTCTCATGAGAGAACAGACTAGGAGAACTCCTGTTTCCGAGTGGTATGCCTAACAGCTCCAGGGCTAAATCTAATTCTGCTTCCCTCCCCTGTTCAGCACTCTCATTTATAGATTTATGGCTCTGAGTAAGAAGGGAAGTATGAAGTTGGCTGTAATTGGTACGGTGCATAAGTGTAAATTACCATTTCAAATGGGGATGCTCTGCCAGCTATTGCATTTTTTACAATTTATTTTCCCTGTCTATTGCTCTTTTTAGACCGTGAGGATTTGTTTGATGTGTGGAATATTTTGGCTCCTGGGAAATGAATCCTACCCCAGGGCCTCCAGCCTGTGGGAGGTTCTGTTGTGCCTCCCAGGCTGTGAGTGAAGGTGTTGATGGATGATTTTAGAGGTGCATTGATCACCAAAATATACTGCAGGTATGGAAGGTGTTCTTGTTTCTTCATTTGGTGGGGTGAGTCTTACGAGATGTCACAGGGGCAAAGCATGTCAAGCTGTTCTGCTGAAGGCCCAGAGGTCAGCCAGCATCTCCAGCACTTTCTGGGCAGCCTTCAGCCCCAAAAGGAGTTTCAGAAAAGGGATATGAAAAGTATTTTGCTACTGGGCTGCAAACAAGTGAAGAAACTGTAGTAGGGTTGTAGGGATGAGAAGCTCCACAACTGGGAAAAGCACCTGAATGTGGGAAGCAGAAGATAGGGGTAGCACAGGAGCCATGGAGGAGGGACTTGGAAAGTTCAAGAGATGATGGGGTAACTGGGAAATGCAGGAAGACAAGGAAGGGGCTAAGAAGTTTTGCATTCCCTAGCCTCAAACGTGGATTCCCACTTGGGATATCTTAGTTTTGGAGTGAGGGTCTCTGGGTTTGGCTTTCTTGAGAAAATGCTACACAGACACAACTTTTTGGCAGCTGCAGTGCTGATGACATCAAATCCTGCGAAAGGGAGCTAAAGGAAAGCCAAAGGGTGGCAGTGTTACCCAAAATGCAGAGCCATGTTTGGGGTGCATCCAAGGGAATGTTTGAAACTGAACTCCTGTGCTGCAAGATTGACAGTGCCTGTATGGACCAGACCTGGAAGGACAATGTCCCTCCAGTTTTTGGAGTAGGATGAGAGCCCAGAACTGGGTGTCCTGTGTTAGTCAGAACGATTTTCCCCAGGAATCTCTGAAGGGATTTTTGTGCACCTTGACATAAATGACCAATACAGCCCGTGGGAGGATGTGGTCATCATAAACTCCTGAACCACAGCGAGGTGCCAGATGTGAGCTTGGAGATGTGATCACAGCCACCGCCTCAAAGAGGAGCTTAGTGGCACCCTGAGGTGGCACTGGCCTCGTGGTGTTGGCCAGCCAGCACCCAAATCTCTCTCCAGGGAGCGTTACGGTGCAGCAGTGCGGCTTTTGGGAACACTGTCCTTGTCTCTCCCGACATCTCCGGGTCTCCCTTGCCTCCAGCTCTGCAGACTGTGTGCCATGGGGATCTGCTGGCCCAGCAGGATCCTCAGGGAAGCTGAATGGTGGCAGCTGGCGCTGCCTCTCAATATAGAAGGGAGGGGTGTGGCTGCACAGGCACGGCGGTGCGGAGCGCCTCGGGAGCAGGCTGCGCGCTGAACAGAGCTGGCTGCACACTGCCAGGGCTCCTGGCTTTGACACCGAGCCCGAGGGGCGCTGCGAGAGCACCAAAGGAAGGATAGAGGCTCCTGCAGGGCTGTCAGGATCAACCCTGAGTGCCTGCCCGGAGCTGGGCTGTGGCAGCAGGGAGGGAGGGATGGGATGCAAGGGAGCACCTGGGCTGTCTGGAGCGCTGCTCGCCCAGGTAACGGGAAACCCAGAGCTGTGGCAGCATGGAATGTCTATGTGGGCTGGAAAATGGTCCTGCAAACCGTGCTGGAGCTCCAACGCTGTCCCTGCTCTGCTGACTGGAGCTTGCTCCTTCAAACCCAGCCCAGGGTGAGCTCTGTCATGTAGACATGCCCTGTGTGTCCTCCTGGAAACCTCGGGAGCTTTCCCATCCCCCCCCAAAAGCTGTTTTGAAGGGACTTCTCAATTGTTAACCCTGCGAATGAATAAATCATAATTATGATTCAAGTAATCCCGGGAATGAATAATTCATTGTAATAATTGAAAAAGAAATTTCAACAAGAAGCATTTTACTATTACAAAGGCAAACATCGATCCTTTTTTTTTATTATTAAGAATAGTTATATTCTCCAGCAAAATCTTTTTCATCTGGCTGCCATACCCCAATTATGTATGATACAAAACAAAAATACACTTCCTCATGTGAAGCCATCTCCCCATAAATGAAAAAAATATTCTTTCTTTTGCTACAGCCATCTTCAATGCTAATGAGTAAGAAAGGAAAGGGAGATAAGTGACATTTAAATCATATTCACCTCCTTCCTGAGAACAGAGCCAAAGAAAACAGCAAAAGTCAGCTAGTCAAAATGTCCAGAGCCTGAACCAGGAATTGCCAGCTAGTTAGGAGATACTGGGAGGAGGGAGGGGGAAAAAGGGGAATATTTTCCTCTAGATGCATGCTGCTAAGAGATGGTGTAGGCTAAGCACATGGCTTGCAGCCAGAAAAGGCATCAGATGCTGCGATGATAAAAGCCTGGTTAATAACATTTAGCACCGACAAAGGGCTTTCAAGGGAAAGACTTTTGTCCTGGGAAGGATGGAAGCAGAATCAGTCACCTGTTAGCCCCGTTTTTGGGTTGTTTCAGGAGAAAGTACAGTGTTGTGAGTTTCTCTGCGCTTTCAAATGCCGAGTGTGACAGGGACAGGGCAAGCCGCAGGTTTCTAAAGCCAAAGGAGCTGACAGTCTGATTGCTTGTGAAATGCAGACTGTGGTTTTGGAGAGACTTAGTGCTGACTGTGTGGTGGTGGGGAAAAAAAAAAAAAAAGGAAAAAAAAAAAAGCAAGCTCACGTGTTTGGTATGTGGGAAAAGAGTCGAACTCGATCCGCCCCAAATGAGGAGAGAGGCTGCATTTACCTGTGCCTTTCCCCGGTTGCCCTGTTTACCGTGACAGGTTGTCTCCATCTGTGGATGGTCCGATGCCACCGTCGTGCTTGCATCATGGCAATGACATTTATAAATGGAGGTCCGCGAGCACAGGCATGGAGTGACTGGCTCAAGGTCAACTCCAGCCTGCGGCGGGGACGGGAACAACACCGAGGTCAGCCCGGCTGAGCTCTGAGCCCTGCCCGGAGCCGGCGGTGTCGGACAGCCCCCGGCAGGGGTTCGCCTGAAGGGACAAGGGCAGGATTCCAGCGGGGAGAGGTGGGCTAAAGAAGGGCGGCGGCGGTGCCGCCCTTTGGACAAGCTGTTGCGGAGCTCCTGGCCGGAGAGCCGATCTCCCAGCGGCTTCCCCTCGGGGGTCTCCCCCTAAAACCCGGCGCCCCTGGGCTGGGGCTGCTGCGTCCTCCGCGGCGTGGGGAGAGGTGGGGCGAGCATCCCCGGTCGGCGGGTGCGCGCATCCGTCTGTAGCTGAGCGTGTCGGCGCTGGCGCGGCGTGCGTGTCTGTGTCTCCGTGTCCGTGTCTCCGTGCCTCCGTGTCTCCGTGCGGGTGTCTGCGTGTGCCCCTCTCCCCGTGTGTGACACCGCGCGTGTGTGCTCGCACACCTTCCTCTCCCGCTCCGTCTCCCGCGTGTCCGTGTGTCC
>VZSR01002340.1:10280943-10309662 GCA_013398615.1 Brachypodius melanocephalos
TCAACTACTTCTACCACCGAGAGACTGACCACGAAGAGCAGTGCCAGTACACCCACGTCACCTGTGGCCAGCAGCAGTCACCCTTCTCTGAGCCCAAGAAGGGGGACAGTAATCAGTCCCTCAGCAAATCTGAATTCCTGGAAGCAGAAGACCTTGAGTCCATGAAATATTCCAACTTCATTCCTCCCAATAACCAGGGATATAAAGAGAAGAAAATGCTAACAGAGGTGTGATGGATTTTGTTGTCCTGGGTCCAGACACGGAGCTGCAAGCTGCTGTTACAGTTGTCTTCCTACAAGCAACTGGATCTATTCAGCATTTCCATGCCAGACTGTGAATTGTGATACCGTAAACAGAATGATTGTGATAATGGGCTCTTCTGGCCTGATTTGCTGTTTCTCATTACTGTGTGCAGCCAGAAATGTTCTTGCTTTATTCCGTGGAGTGCTAGCTGTCATCCCCATTGCCTTGTGCATTTCTTTCTCTGCTGTTGATGACTGCTTTAATCCAACATTTGCTCCAAAACCAAGTCTTGTTACTCCACTAGCAGAGAAGCCCTTGCCACTGCTTCAGCAGAAGCATTCAGCAGAGTGAACAGTTAAAGGGGCTACAAACATCTGGCTCCAGCCGTGCTCTCAGTCCCTGTGCCAGCGCCGTGCCCTTGGCTGTGGGATCCGTCACGCCTGCCATGCCATTGCCTTTGAATAATGGAAACGCTGCAGCCACGATCACAGGGAGCTCTGCAGCTGTAGGGGAAAGCCAGCAAGCAGATGCCTGCCTTCTTTGCAACCTTTGGCATGCTGAAACTCCTGGTTTGTGTTTCAAAGAAAAAAAAGAAACAAAAGGTGCATAAATCTAAAAGCTCTTTGCTACTTGTGACCGTACATCATGTATCAAAAACAGGCTTAAGGCAGTCAACAGGCTTGGTGAAGATTCTCTGTGTTTTGAGCTTATCTCAGCCTTATTTGTGCCAGTGCCCTGATGTTAATTGGCTTTTATAGTACCAACTTAATCTTCATCGTGGTAAGTGCCTTCAGATGCAAGGCGTGTCCGAGTAAATTCGTTTGTTATCTGCAGAGTTCATCTTCACACACAATAGCGTTTAATGAGATGTGCTTTGTGCTTCAGATACCCAGCTCTGTGTTCGGGCATGTGGGAGCAGTTGACTCCGCTGCTTTTCTTAATTGGGCATTTGTGTAGCTGAGGGAAGTTTGCATGTTGGCGTTCTGTTGACGTGGCAGAAAAATCCCGACCCCAGACAGCTCTGCACCTGTGCTGTTTAGCAAGTCACAGGCGTAAAATGCCCCAAGGCGAGCCTGTCAACATTTGAAGCTGAGACTGGCACAGATACAAACTTCCCTAAGCTGTCTGCGCAGAGCCAGCAGCATCCTCCAGACCCTTTGAATGAGGGGAGAAACAGCGAGCCCTGAAGAGATGCTTTTGCTGTATTTATTGCTGGCCTAACCAGTTCCTGGTATTTCATGGGTAGGAGGGACAGCAGTGTTTTTGCACTTGGTTTTATGAGAGCAATTTGTGCCAGCCATGCAAAATATGCATAGCTTGGCTTGCAAACCAGTGCTGGGTTTGCCAAGGGACCAGAGGTTTATATCTTCAAATACACGTTTTGCTTCCCAGATATTTTCATTAGTTTCAGTCAGCTCTGCCTTACACCTAACTTTAAAAATGTTTCAAGCTCTGCCAGCAGGTGAGAAAGGGAAATGGATGCTTTCAGATTCCAGTGGCAGATTTTCCTGCAAGGAAAAGTCCATCTTGTTTTAATTCCAAGTGTTTATTCTGCATTCACACATCTGCATGTGTAGGAAAGCAAAGGCAGCCATTAATGCCTTGCATCATACTGTATGAAATGCATATTGGAATGTACTACATATTGCATGGGACACGTGTAATACATAAACCAGACATAATGCCAAGGTGCAAAAATACAGAGAAGAGATTTTGTACATATATTGTGCTTTTCAGCCATAAGACTAAGAATACTAAAGGCATATCATGGAATCATAGTGTGACCTTGGTTGGAAGGGACCTTAAAGGTCATCTCTTTCCAAAGAGGGACACCTTCCACTAGACCAGGTTGCTCAGAGGCCCATCCTTTAATATGGTCAAACTATAGCTATAGAACTGGTTGTGAGATGGGATCTGTTTGCATATTCATTACCCTGCTTGTTTTCAGTTGTCTTGAGATATGGCTCCATGCCTAGAGTGCTTTTATTGTGGCCTCTCTCTGTCCTGGCTCTGCTCATACAGTAGAAGTTGTTTGTGCAAATCCTACCTACTCCATTTCTCCAGAGTCCCGCTGCCTTCCCAAATGTTTTTAGTGTGCAGAGATCTCCCCTGGGGTCAGCACACAACCATTATATTAAAACCTCTGCTCTCTCTCTCTTGCTGAAATCAGTAGGTAAATGCCACTTGTCTCAGTCTGGGAGACACAAGTTTGATGAGGTGAGGGCTCATAGCTCAGAGGGGTTTGCCTGAATAAAGCCTAATTTCTCTTTGCTTCATGGGACTGATGCAAAGGTTTGTGAAGGTCTGAGCCTTGGGGACCATTCTGCATCCCTTGACACATATAATCAGCTGGTGGGCAAATTGTCCTGGTGAATAAGTGGGACTGAGGGGCATGGTGGCATCTCTGTTGATTTTGTGTAAAAGTTGTCCAGTTCTTAGTGTGTCTTAGTCTTGGTGGTGTTAGTTGTGTTTCGGGGTCACTTTGATGAAATCTTTACTGTGAGGCCAAGAGAGGGACTGTTCTTCAAATCTCGTGTTGCTGAAAAGAAGCTGCTATTTAAGAGGGATGTTTTGAGGCTGCTGCCCTCTCCCAGCAGAATGCCCATGTTTGGGGATATTTTATGCCTGAGTCTATCAGCTGATAAAAGTTCCCCTAAAAGTGAGATATAAAAAACTCAGGTTGAACACAAGTTCAGGAGGAGTCACGAGACACGCTGAGCCTACGTCAGAAAATACAAAATTCCTGTGCTCGTTTTTCCCCCTGGGCCTGGCCCTGTTGGCCCTGCCAGGCTGGAGCCCTCCCTGCCCAGAACAGGTTGTTCTCCTGACCAGCGTGACAGATGAGACTCCAGCAAGAAAAAAAGATGTGAGGCTGATCACTGGTAGCGCAATCCCTGCATCTCTCACACAGATCCTCTGGCAAAGAGGTGTCCTGCCCTTGGGTGGGATCCAGCTGTGAGTTTCCAGCAGGATTTTGGAGTCTCCCGCCTGCAGGTTGCACCCGAGGAGTGAAGGAATTCTGTGGTGAGCCAAGCAGCTCTGTGCAGTTTTTGGGAGGCATGTTTGTCAGTTCTGAAAAGAAAAGTGCAGGTGAAAATGTGTAAAGCTGGAGTGGTGTTTGCTCCCTTGGTTTTCTGTGTTGGCTCCAAGAGAAACACAGAACGCCAACAGAAGCGTGGAAACTGTAACCTTGGGACTCATTTGGGGCATGTAAATCCTTCTCTAAGCACCTCTTGAAAAGCAGTGAAGTCCCAGAATCATCAGTAATGCTATGTGTTACTGAACTTGTGGAATTTGACCTTTTTTAAGGAGCCTTCCGAATTCTTTTTCACATGACTGAAATGACACGGTGGCACCCATGCCAGTGACTTTAGCAGCAGTCCCATGCCACTGAATCACAGAGATGCTTTCAAGAACCTTACCTCAAGTTCTCAGCCCTTAGAGCACTCCCTCCGGCTGCTCAAAATGCAAATCTGTTTCCTTCTGAAGGTAGAGCACATCCCTGTGAAGCCAAGTAGGCACCTCCAGGGGCTTGTTTCCATAACAACCTCCCGGACTGTTTCTCTCTGTGCTGTGACTGTGTCTACTAGCGAAAGCACTCGGTGGATATTTTGTGTTCAGATATCAGCACCTTATCTTTACAGATGTTTTCTTTGCTTACTGGAGCTGATCCCATCACCTTATATCGTGTACAGCTGCCCTGTCCAACTTCAGGTGGGCAGTCTCCAGCCTTTGAAAGCAGGGAGTGCAAATCTGGAGTTGGGAAGAGATTTTATTTGTCCATCCTTGCAGACAGAGAGCTGGAGAGTGTGTGAAGGACAATGTGAGCACTCAGCCAGGGAGCTGAGGGGCAACCAGCCTGTGAATGTAGAGTCATCTGGGTGCCTGGTGACAAGGAATGCAAGTTAAAGTGTTACATTAAAGACCCAGAAATTCCTCTTGCAGCAATCTCACTAGGAAATAGTTTGGCAGTGGAAGAGACTATTGCTCCTTCCAGATCCCGTGGCTGGTTTGGGACAGTTGGTTCCCCTGATAATTTTCCCACAGGATGTTTTGCACCAAGCAGGGCAGAAATCATCTCCTTGGAGATGGGGAAAGAAAAAAGGAAGGAAAGCGAGAACTTTACTGAGGACACCATTTTTTTATCCACACAAAGGACTGGAAGCATGAAAGACATGAAGACCCGTTCTGTGGTGTTTTACTGGTGGATTCCTGCTCTTACCACCAAGATGAAATTCCTGTTCTGCTCCTTCTTGGAAAATGTTGGAATTTGGGATTTTTGAGTAATTTTCTGTTTGGGCCTTTTGATCCAGCTCTCATGGATAAAAATTCACTGCTACAGCAGCCATGGGGTTGAAGGTGACTGGACTTGGTCTTCTCTCCTGGGTCCTCTCATCCAGAGATCCCTATGGCATAAAGAAGAGTGAGTGTAAAGAAAATTCAGGGCAGCAAGAGACAGGGTAAGGACTGAAGTGTCTTCCACACGGTGATGGAAAGAGCAGCATCAACCCTAAAAGCAAAGGAACAAACAGCTCCAGCATCTGCTGCTATTGCAGAAATAGGTAAGGTTTCTTTTTGTTCTGGGAAATTAACGACCAAGAGTTTCTTGAAATTAATGAGCAAGGATTTCCTAATTAAGATTTGCAGCCTAAAGGGGGAATCTGGTTCTAGGTGAAGAAAGAAAGATAATTATAAACTACAGAAATGTAGTATGAGCCAGATCCTCACCATCTGCTGATTCAAGCTGGCAAAACTCCTTTTAGTACAACTACCTTGGATTATATCGGACTCCAGCTTCAATCTTCTGCATCAAATCCAAGCATATGTACTCTTTGTTAAATTGCTTCTTTTTGTTTGTTCTTTTCTTGAGGTCCTGTTTACATCAGGGAAAGATCTGCAGATTACAGCAGGAATCAACCCCACAGCTTTCCCAAAAGCTCTCATCTGACTCGAGTCCAAGTAAGTCCTACCAAACTTGGCAGAGCTAAGATTAACGTTAAGTTTATATTGACAGAAATTAAGAGCAGTGGCATTTTATGCATTTATTTCTCAGTGGTGGAAAGATATGGACAGATTCGTGAGGAATTGGAAGACACTGCCCTCCATGGCAGCTGTGTGAGCCCAGGATAGCCCTGTTTGTGCTGCTGTAGCCAAAAGGACAGCCTTGAGCCCTTTACTGTTGCTCTTTGAAGCTTGCCGTGGAGACAGATCCCTTCTGAAGACATTTGCAGCCATCAGCTATCAGCAGGTTTGCAGGAGAATGCCTGAATTGCAGGCACCTGCTTTAGGCATAAGGAGGAGAGCAGGTGTTGGCAGGATGAAAAGACTTAATCCCCTGATGAAAGGAACCAGGGGATGCTGCTTGTCCTTAGCTGCCACCAAAGAGTGGCTGACGAAATGGCCTGCCACTTTCAAGGAGCTCTTCTGGTTCACGCTGGGGTCCTACATAACACAAGACCCTATCCAGGGAGATAAATCCAGAAAAGTGTTTTTGGGGAAAGCAGACAGGGACTGTTTTAATTAACAGTGCAGCATATGCTGTTAGTACATGTAAATTCCACTTGCTTTTCCCTCTTTGGGTGGGTTTTCCCTTGCTCCAGGGAAGTCTAGGGCTCATTGGCTGGCTCAAAAAGCTTGAATATTATAACATGGCTTTACATTTTTGGGAAACTCATAGCTGAGGTCAGGGTGGGTTTTACAATCCTACAATATTCCCCAATGAACCCTCATCACTGGAAATATCCAGGTTGTCTGTAGTGCAAATTAATAAGAGGGGGCCCAAGAAGTAATTGAGTTTTGCTGTGTAAAACTTCTTCTTAGTGAAAGAAAAGAAAGGATTTGGAGGAGGGAGAGTGCTCATCAATTTCCCTGGTCACCATAAATACTGAAACTGTGTTGACTGTTCATTGGAGATATGAATTAGGGGAAGCTTTTGTCTTCACACAAAATATCGTTGAAAATTCAGCAAGTCCTTCTTTGGCTTCATTTTCACTAAGTTAATATAAAGGTATTTATTCAGTGGTATAAAATTTTGAAACACCCTTAGTCCAAAAGTGGCATAAGTCACAAATTTGTCAATTTAATTACCAGATCTAGCCATTGTGTGTTTAACAAAATGAGGGGCCTAAATTCTGCTCTCTACCCAAGGTTAGATAAATGTTTCCTCAGGATTTTGGATGGTATGACTCTTGACTTAAATGAGTGTGAGAGAAGAATCAGTCCCAAAGAAGAGGGCTGTAAGTGCACATGACTAGGCTGGATCTCTGCAGGTGCACATTGGTCCATTCACCTAAAATGTTGTATACAATTTTACACCAACAAAAGGTTTAGCTTTTAGAGTACATAACAGTTTATTCTCTTACATTCTCCGGAGGGAAATCAAATGATATTTTACAAGAAAACTGGAACATTACCATCCCTTCTTGCTGCTCCTTGATGCATCTGTTGTTTTCAATTAGCTTGATGGCATCCATTTTCAGAAAGCAGATGCTGCCCTCTTTTACACTGGTGCAATTCTGGAATAACTCCACTGACGTCAGTGAAGTGACTCCAAATTTATCCCTGGCAAACGCAGAATTGGACCACAGTCTCTTTGTCTGCCTCTCTGCTCTGGAGCTCTGGGCAAGATGTGCCAGTGCCACACCATAAGGTGAGGGTGAGTGCCTGTCTGCTGTGCTGTGCTTGGCATTTTTGTGTCCTTGACACCCCCACTCACGTGCCTGGCTGGAGCAGGAGCCAGGCTGGCCTGGGGCGTGCATGGCCACCATATTCCTCCTGCTGAATGGAGCACTTGCTGGCTCTGGATCCCTGACCACTCTCCACCTTAGCTTCCTCTTGCCTGGACATGTTTTCCAAGGAGTTTTTTAAATGGAAGAAATGTAGTTGCAATTCTTAAGCAGTAGAATGACAGCAGGGTGGCAGAGGTAGATGTGGAGACAAGCACTGTGCCTCCTACATTTTTTTTGCTCTTAGGGCTGTGTGAAAATCATTGCAGTCCAGGCAGGTTGGCTCTACATCTGCTGGTTTCAAAGTCTCCATTTACAGGGAGTGCTAGGTTGGAAAAAAATGGGGCTTTCCTGATCTAACTCTTCTGATCTCAGTCTTGTCTTCCCTGAAACTGGACAGAAAGCCTTGTGTAAAGTCATCAGTTGGCTGGAAGGGAAAATACCACTGGAGATGGGACAGGTGAGGGTGAAGAGAAGGAATAGTTGTGGAATCAAGGAATGGCCAGGGTTAGAAGGGACCTTAAAGACCACCTCATTCCATCCCTCTGCCTTGGGCAGGGATAGCTTGATTGCTTAGAGCCCTATTCAGCCTGGCCTTGAATATCTCCAGGGATGGAGCAGCCACAGCTTCTCTGGACAACCTGTGCCAGGACCTCACCACCCTCACAGGGAACAATTTCTTCCTCATATCCAATCTAACCCTGCTCTCTGTCAGTGTGAAGCTATTCCCCCTTGTCCTGTCTCTCCAGGCCCTTGTCAAGAGTCTCTCTCCATCTTTCCTGGGGGCTCCCTTCAGGCACTGCAAGGCCACAATGAGGTCACCCCAAAGCCTTCTCCTCTCCAGGCTGAACAATCCCAATTCCCTCAGCCTTTCCTCCCAGCAGAGCTGCTCCATCCCTCTGATGCCCTTGGTGTCCCTGCTCTGGCCTGGCTCCAGCAGCTCCCTGTTCTTCACTCAGCCAGAGTGCCAGTGTCACTAACTGAGCCACCAGAGTATTGCAGCCATGAAAATTGAGGTGCGAGTCTTGGAAAATCTTGGACAAACACGTTCAGTAACACCTGGGAAATGTTAATTCTGCAAGGTCTCATCTGGAATGCTGTGTGCATTGTTGGTGACCTAGATTTGGTCAGGCAGGATGCACAGAAGAACAAGAGGAATGATCAGGTGGATGGAAAGTGCTTTGCCAGTGGAAGCTGGAAGAGCCTGACTTTTCTAGGCCAGCAAAAGACTGACAAGACCTGTAGTTAGGAAAGTACTGGAGGCAAAATAACCAAAAAAAGAAGAAAATATGAGAATTTTTATGATCTTCTCACATTTCTTATGTCTCCAGATTGTTTGCCATACTGCATGTTTACCTACAAAGCGCCAAATCCTGGTGATTTTACTATTAAATACTTGGAGTTTGTGGGTAGGAGGGAGAGATAGGAGAGGAACTGTGAGTCTTGGGAGGTCTTTTTTAATGTGGGACTGAGGAGAGAGAAGGAAGTCCTAGGAGTGGGGTATAATGGCACAGGGGATACCATATCCCTCCAGGAGCTAGTCTGGAGGCAGAGAGCAAATTCACACCCTTTAGAAAACCCACCAAACTCTGTTCACTGCTCTTCCCCTCAACCTAGAATGGCTGCTCACCTTGTCCAATCCTTCCTCCCTATCCAGAGCTCTCCAGCTCTTTGCTGACCTTCCTCCTTCCTGAATCTGTGGTAATTCCTCACTCCCATGAGCTCCCTGGAATCATTGGAATGGTGCATTGCATCTAATGCCTTGAACCAGCTCTGCTGCAGCTCAGATTATCTGATTTGGTGGAAGGTGTTCCTGCCCCTCTGGCAGGAGGGTTGGAATGAGGTGACCTTTAAGGTCCTGTCCAACCCAAACCAGTCTGTGATTCTGTGTTTTGTTGCAGAAATATGCAGTGATGCATGGTCTTCAAGAGCTGCTGCTCACAGAATCATTAAGGTTGGAAAGATCATCAAGTCCAGCCTTCAGTGGAATATCATAATGCCCAGTAAACCATGTCATGAAGTGCTATGCCCGCTCATTCTTTGAATAGTTCCAGGGCTGGTGACTCCAGCATTTCCTTGGGCAGTCTGTTCTAATGCTTAACTGCTTTTTCAGTTAAAAAAAAAAAAAAATCTTACATGCAACCTGAACTTTTCCTGATGTGACTTCAGCCTTTTTGCTGTTGTCCTGTCCTTGTTCCCTTGGAGAAGAGGCTGTCCCTCACCTGGCCACACCCTCCTGTCAGGGAGTTGTGGGGAGCACCACTGTTGGGAAGGAGGTCAGAGCAGCTGATCCCCATGGCCACTCTGGCCCGAAGAGATGAGCAGAGTAATTTCCTATTGCAGGCACTCTTCTGACATAGACAGAACAAACTTCACATTTCCTCTCTTACCTCTCTCAAATCGTTTCCCCTTGTGGAGGTGAAGATCCCCTTAAGCTCAGGAGGCAGAAAAAATATTGACCCAAGTGGGAGCTTCATCCATTCAGCCAACTCTGTCACAGAAATGCCAGGAAGGAGTTGTGCTTAGACTTTGTCCTTGAGCTTTCCTGCTTGTTGATGCTCTTTGTTCACTTCAGTAAGGAAACCATTGTCTTTTTATTTCCATCTCTATTTTGGCCAACCAGTTCTGCTGTTTAGCTTTTCTCCTGTGAGTAGAAGGATGACGAAGGGCCTGGAGGTGAAGACACAAAAGGTGTGGCTGATGGCACTTGGTCTGTTCAGCTGGAGAAGAGGAGAGGCAGGCCCTGAGCTCTGCTCTGTGTGACCAGGGACAGCACCCAGGGAATGGCTGGAGCTGTATCAGGGGAGGGTCAGGGTGGATATCAGGAAAAGGTTCTTCCCCAGAGGGTGCTGGGGCACTGAACAGGCTCCCCAGGGAATGGTCACAGCCCCAAGGCTGCCAGAGCTCCAGGAGTGTTTGGACAATGCTCTCAGGGCTGCACAGGGTGGGATTGTCAGAGTGTCCTGCAAGGGCAGGAGTTGGACTCAAAGATCCTCAAAGTCCCTTCCCACTGAGTCTGTTCTGTGATTCAGTGAGGAGAAGAAGAAAAGCTAGGCAATGGAAATGTTATGAATATCCATGCACATGACAAAAGCCTGTGAATATGGACACCACTTGTGCTCTATCAGTGGCATTGGCAGGATGGTGCACACAAATCTGGTGGACCCTAAGATGTCTTAAGAACCTGTCCCAGGTGCTTGGCACCACTTGAGTTATGGCTACAAGCCACATTAGAAAGGAGTTGTAAGAAATACAGGTGTAAACCAAGGAGTTTGATTTGAGCCATGAACACAGTGTTGCATTTATTTCTGATCTCAGTTTACTCAGGGAATGATGGAATAGCCCAAGCTGGAAGGGACCCTTAGCAGTGTGTAGTTCTCAGGCTCTGAATTATTCTCATATTTTAGTGTGTCAGAAATAGCACTGTCTGGCACATTCCTTTGAGAACTGTAGACTATGGCCTTTCATGCTTATGACAAAGCAATTGATCTTTGTAGTCTGTCCTTGGAAGTGACTTTCAGAAACGTTTTGGAGAGTATTCACTGCTCCATTAGCCTGGTGTTTGATTATCTCCTACAGTTTTCAGCAGTGGACTGCAAACATTTCTCTAGGATGTATTTCCCTCAAAAGGTGCCCCTTCCTCAAAATCAGCAGTATTTGTGAGAAAAATTTCATTCCAGTTCATTTTGGTACTTTTTACAAAAGGCACGTTTGGAAAAGTTTGTAATGTGCACGATCCCTTTCTTAATGTTCTAAATATTTTTGCCTTTTTTTAAAAGAAAATTAATTTAAACAAGGTAAAATACAAAATTTTGCCCTCATTTGTTTGGTTTGGTTTGGTTTTTGTTTGGTTTTTTGGTTTTGGTGGTTTGTTGTTTGTTTGGGGTTTTTTTGTAGCTTTGATCTAGAATGAAATGTATAACATGGATTTGGGGTTTGTGGTTTTTTGGTTTTTGGTTGGGTTTTTTTTTGGTGGTTTTTTTTTTTTGTTGTTGTTGTTTTTTGTGGGGTTTTTTTGGTGTTGGTTTTTTTTCCTTTCTTTCTTTCTTTTGGAAGGGAGGGGATTATCCTCAGTTTAGGGGAGTTTATTTTAATAATTTTTTTTTTTCTTTTTAAGCAGTGTAGTGGTAGGCATTGGTTGTTCCTGTTCATTACCAGTGTAGCTCCAGTGTCAGCTCCAATACTTCTTGAATTCAGTTAGGGGATACTCAAATGCTCCAGAAGAGATGGAATGACAGCCCAAACCTCATGGATACTACAGCATGTATTCCCTGTGACAGAAGGGATGTTCCAGTGCTTTGGCTATGGCTGAGCCAAGCCAGTTCTTTTCTGCAGCTGCAACACCTGCCCAGGTGAGAAAGGGGTTTTTTGTGAGACTGAGCTGCTTTTCTAGCTCTGTCCGACTTGTTAGAACATATCATTCTGAATTGTGAGCTCCTCCTGTTCCCACTCAGCTGGTCAGCTTTTAGGAGATTTTTACTCTGAGATTATGTAATAAGAAAAAAAAAAAGTTAAAAAAACTACAAAAAACTTGTTACTGAAATTTTCTGGGTGAACTGAGAATAGCAGGAAAAGGTGCTATCTGCAGAGAACTGTAGCTCCCCGCTTACTTACTTTTTTCTTGGCTCTTTAAAAACCAAACCTGTGCAGATCTATGAGCTGCCACTAACACTTAGCTAAGGAGATTTCAGAGGAGATGAGTTGGGACTTCCTTGCACAGCACCCACTAATCAGCCTCCCCATAGAAGGTGTCTGAATACATATTGATCGAGCCAGCTGCAGCTGGGAGGGGTTCTGGAGGCTGATGCAGCTTTCCTTTCCATCCTCCATCCCCAGTCATGGAAACTGTGTAGAAAAGCCACCCACTGGTACTTCTGGCCCTGGCTTTTTTGCTTGTTGTGATTGCATCAGAACGTTTTGTGGGGATTTTTGATAGTAAAGAGACTGCTTAGGAAGGAAGGTGATTAAATGCTGGGCTTGGAGTCGAGGGGACAGTCCCAGTCCTGTCACGTAGCCTCAGTGCCTCAGCAGTAATATGGGACAGTCTAAAGCCGTTGGTTTCCTTCTTTTCCCTAAACCTTTTAGACGAGGAGATTTTTCTGAGTATTCCTCATCTCCTCCCTGACACCTGGATGATGTCAGGCACAGCTGGGGACCTCTCCTCCCTCAGGACACGGTGTTGTGCTGGTGTCACAGCAGCAGCAACAAACAGATGGGCAGTGAGGATGAGAAAGAACACAGTAAAATGTGTCCCTGTGCACGGGACTCCTGGAATACCCAAATGCTGACAAGTCCTGCTGTTACCTGGCTCTGTGTTGGGCTTGGCTGATCTGATCCCTGCTTTCCAGGCTCAGGCACAAAACCCTCAGAGCAGGCTCCTCGTTTGTGACCGCCCCCCTTCCCTTGCAGGCTGCCTGATAATTAGAAGCGTGCAAAATATATTTCTGTCTGTCAAAGCCCAGAGCTGACTTAAGTGCAAGGTAAATTGAAAGCTCCTGGAATGCTCGCTCCATGGAGATAAGAGGCTCACATCACTTTTCACAGCTAGTCCAGAAGAAGGGAATTGAAGCAAATTCTTCTCTTCTACCCCCCTGAGTTCCCCTCAGGGACCAAGGTGTTAAAACAGCAGAAGAAAAATATGCTGGAGGTGGAAGGAGTTCACCATCTCTTTCAGAGATTTATGTCAGCTCTCCAAGCATGAAGGACTGGTACTGAGCAGACGAATCTGCACTTTGATTCTGGAAAGACTGGGTTTGGGGAGGGTTTTTTTGCAGATTTTCACTGGCATTGTTAGAAGCTAATCCTCCTAAATGATTTGGTAGATTTTCTTCCTTTATGGTATTTCAGAGGGATATGAGGATACATAGAATAGCAATTACAGCTCTTCATGGTTTATATTTAGTCATATATTGGTGATTCAGAAGCAAGCATATGCAAAAAGGCCCAGATGAATCCTCTTGCAAATTCCTGCCTGTACTACAGCACATTCAGGTGCTGGGGTGTTAAAAGCAATGCATGAGTCTTACACAAACCTTATGTTTTTGAAGAGGGAATCTTGCCATGTCGTTGTGTCCACCATGATGTATGAAGAATTTTTTTATTTTTTTTTAATGGCTGAAATGTTTTAACAGCCTTGCTGACAAAGAGGCTTGGTTTCAGGCAAATGGAGCCGAATTCCCAGCTGGTGTTCATACATCGGCACATTTGTCTTCTGATGCCAACTAGGCAGCATGGTACAGGGTGTTTTAGAAAGGCTTTTTTATCATTTTGGGGTTTTTTGAGTCCATTTAGTGTATCATTGGGAAGCAAGACCTGTTTATCTTGAAAATTCAATGTTTTAGTGTAACTAAAATTCCTATTTGAATGTTTTTTGAGTTCTGACTCATGTGCCACATCACCATGCTGGTCTGTGGACAGACTGATGCTCACAGGCACGTTCTGGGTCGGGATCTGGGATGGATCTAACATTTCATTTTTCCTGTACCTTGATTCCTCTGACTCTGGAAGAGAAATAACACTTTTCTCTCCTCAGCATGCAGTTGTGTGTTTATCAGTGGTAAAGTTCTAGGTACACCCATTTGTCTTCAGATAATGCAAATGGCCATTGTTTTCCTACAGGGAATCACAGACAGATGGTGTGAGGCAGGCCTGGGAAATTAGAATCTTACAATTACAGAATGGCTTGGGTTGGAAGGGACCTTATAGATCATCTCATTCCAACCCTCTGCCATGGGCAGGGACACCTTCCACTATCCCAGGATGTTCAGAGCCCCATCCAGCCTGGTCTTGGACAACTCCAGGGATGGGGATTGAACCTAGATGTGCAGCTGGGACAGCTGCTAACTCTGAGATCTTCAAGGAGCTTCTCTGACCTGTTCCTGATTTCACATGGTTGTAACTTCTGTAAAGGGTGTTGTTATTTTCACAGCTGGGAACAGAATAAACAGGATATTGACCCTCTTTACTTGCCTCAGTAATATTTCTGCCATTATGTTTTTTTTGGGTTTTTTTTAGGAAGAAATTGTTCCCTGTGAGGGTGGTGAGGCCCTGGCACAGGTTTCCCAGAGCAGCTGTGGCTGCCCCATCCCTGGCAGTGTTCCAGGCCAGGCTGGATGGGGCTGGGAGCAAGCTGGGATAGTAGAAGGTGTCCTTGCCCATGGCAGGGTTTGGAAGCAAATGATCTTCTAGGATCCCTTCCAATCCAGGCTGTTCTATGATTCTCTGAATATTTCCCTGTGCCCCTACATCCCTTTCTGTGCTTTCTGTCAATAATTGGAAACCTCACTACTGTGTCTTCAGGAGACTATAGTGGGAGTATAAATAGGTAACTAAGCAGCCAGGCAGTCAGGAGATACCATAAATTCACACTTCCAGAACTTTGATAAAAGGTGGCATTTAGAAAAATGCTTAAACACACCATGGCCATTGGGAATTTTTTCTAGTGACTGTAGTGAAACAGAGTTGGAGCAACAGCAAGTGCATTTGAAAATCCTACCTCTTGCTCCAAGCAGCAGGTCAGGGAGTGATCCTGCCCCTCTGCCCAGCCCTGGGAGGCACATCTGGAGAGCTGTGTCCAGCTCTGGGATCCTCAGCACAGGAGGGACAGGGAGCTCCTGGAGCAGGGCCAGCAGAGGCTGTGGAGATGATTTAGGGCCTGGAGCATCCCTGACAGGGAAAGGCTGAGGGAGCTGGGGCTGTCCAGCCTCGAGAGGAGCCCCAGCTGAGAGGGGCCCTCATCCCTGTGTGTCCCTGTGAGCAGGGAGGGCTCAGAGCAGGGCCCAGGCTCTGCTCCGTGGGGCCCAGCAATGGCACCAGAGGAATGGGCAGGGACTGATCCCAGGAGGTTCCACCTGGACAGGAGGCAGAACTTCTGTCCTGGGCAGTGATTGAGTCTCCTTCACTGGAGACATGAACTTGCTGCTTGTATTCCCATTTTGATCACAGACCCTTGGGACAAGGGGAGAGAGGTACAGAGTGGAGATGACTACAGCCACTGCCACAATCATGGCAGGAATTTCCTTGTCCCAAGCCCCTTTCCCACATTTCTCAGCAGCAGCTGCCATCCTGGGGTGGAAGCAGAGCAGGCAGCAGCACCACGGCTGTTTTGCTGTCCCCAGCAGGCTGTTGTCCTTAGCAACTGCTGTCTTTGCCTCTGCTGCAGAGGGATATTCCAGACCTTGTGGCTCAGTATATAAAGTGGGGGAAGAAGAGAGAAGACAAAGGTATGTTCAGGGTTTGTTTTAGTGGGATTTTTTGTGCTGGTTCCCTTGGGATATTTCAAAAAGGCGTCTGAAACAGCAGTGAAGAGAAGAAAGATGAGGATTTAATGAGGGCTAGCAATGAGGTTAAAGCTGATAAGGGAGGTTGAATTCAGAGAGAAGTTGAGTAGAACTCTGGTTGCTTCATCTTCTCAGGCACTTTAAGCTGAAAACATTGACCTTTGTGGTCCTCTCCAAAAATTTTAATAAGGACAAGCGTATCTTGTTGAATTTTAATTTAAAGTCATTGACTCTGCAGTTCTCCCAAAATATTGCTCACGAAGGGATACTTTGCAAGCCAAGGGAAAAAATCTAAGCCCTGTGTCATAGGCTCCTCCAGCAGTGATGAGGAAAAGGCTTTGAAATCTGCACAGCCCAAATTTTCACGTCTGTGGTTTGGCTGCACCTTTGACCCCTAAATGGGAAAGGAATGGGAAACTGTGTGGGTGCTGTAGCAGTGGAATGAGAGCTTCTGTGCCAGGTGTGTCCATGCACATGAAGCTGTGGGGGATGTCAGTGCTGGAAAGCTGCAGGCTCCCCAAACTGCAAGGTTTGTGCAATGATCTTAAGTAAAATGCAAATGGTGGTGAATAGCAAGATTGCAAAGTGAATTTGGTTTTGTACAGTACTTTGAGGTGTGTTAGAAGCAATAGCTGATCATAGAATCAGAGAGTAATTAAGGTTGGGAAAGACCCCCAAGATCATCAAGTCCAGCTGTTTGATCCCCACCTTGGCACTGAGTGCCATGTCCAGTCATTCCCTGGATACCTCCAGGGATGGAGACTCCACTCTGTCCCTGGACAGCCCCTTTCAGTGCCTGACACCCTTTCCATGAAGAAATTCCTCCTGATGTCCAACCTGAGCCTCCCCTGGCACACCTTGAGGCCGTTCCCTCTCATCCTGTCCCTGTTCCCTGGGAGCAGAGCCCGATCCCCCCGGCTGTCCCCTCCTGTCAGGGAGTTGTGCAGAGCCACAAGGTCCCTCCTGAGCCTCCTTTTCTCCAGGCTGAGCCCCCACAGCTCCCTCCTGCTGCTCCTCACAGGACTGGCTCTCCAGCCCCTTCCTTGTTATCAATTAATCTCAGGGTTTACTGAATGTAATTTCTCATCACCAAAACCCCGTAGTTTTTCTGGAGGGTTGGTGTGTAGCTTCCAATGGACCTTTTTGGAGGGGAAGGATCACTGTTTATTCCAGCAAAATGCTCTCAGACAGGAATGATCTTTCTGGGCAAAGGCATGCACCGGTGTGGGAGATCCTGTGGAATTCTACTGAATCCCGAAAAGACTGAAAATTCAAAGGAAATTTGAATTGGAGTGGGAAAAAGTCTGACTTCGGGAGAAGTGCTGTCTGTTGCTGTCAGGGAGCGTCCCGAGAGCCCGGGAGGAGTTTGTGTCGCAGTGCCATCCTGTGGGCCAGGCAGGTATGAGACAAGGGACACCTGCACGGTGCCCTCGGGTGCTCCCTCACTGCCCACCAGCAGGATATGGGAGAGAACGGGAAGGGTAAAAAATGGAAAACCCCTGGGCTGCGATAAAGGCGGTTTTGTAGGGAAAGGAAGAGCAGTGCACACAAGCGAATCAAAACAAGGAATCAATTCCCTGCTTGCCGAGGGTAGGCAGGTGCTCAGGGCTCACCCCATCACGCTTCAGGGTGACATGGGAGGACAAACGCCGTCACCCTGAACATCCATCCCTTTCCATCTTCCTCTCCCCACGTTACACACTGATGATGATGCCATAAGGTCTGGGATGTCCCTTTGGTCACTTGGGGTCACCTGTCCCAGCTGTGTCTCCTGCTACCCACCCCCAGCCCTCTTGCCAGTGTAGGAAAATCAGCTGGGTCTGTGTCAGCACAGCCAGAACCATCCCTGTGATATCTACCCCGTGCTCAGTACAAACCCAAAACACAGCCCCTGTGAAGGAAATTAACTCTACTCCAACCAAAGCCAGCCCAGCCACAAAGGCTCTGCTCACACGAGCAGCGCTGTGTGCCTCAGCATTTATTAATCCATTTCCTTTTATGTAGAGAAATTCAGGATTTTCTGTGGTTTTTTTTGTCTCCAGGGTTAGCTTTGAAGGAGCTGCTTTGATGGCAGCTGAGGACAAGCACTTAGCCTTGGGATGGATTTAGGGAATGGATGTGGGACTTGCCACATGGTGCATTTTCTGGAGCAAGTCAGTGTAGTCTTTGCACAATGTCATTAAACCAAACAACATCCTTTTGATGTCAGAATTAAACACAACATGTGCTGGAAAGTCAGGATTGCTCGAGGGAGTCCCAGATGGCTCCCAGGGAGAGAAGTGTGAGCTGCATATGGCCAGCGCTGTGTGGGGTTAAACTGGGGTTTAATTTGAGGAAGGATGGTGCAGTGTTGGGAATTTCCTTGAATATTTTGATTTGCTCAGTTAAGCTGAAACAGCCAATCTCACACGAGGCTGTGCTGGATCTTTCCTCTCAGTTATGCCAGCTGATTTGATGTGTCCTTTGCTAGAGAGAAACACTGGAAGGAGTTCATCTTCTCGTTAGGTACAGAGCTGCTCACTTCCCAATCCTGCTGCTCTTTTCTGCTTCTCTGCTTGAAGATGGGCACTGTAAATACATTGGATCTGGTCTGTTTAATCACCTCTCCCTTATCTCTGCACAGTGTGGTAGCCTGGCTGCCACAGGGGTCTGTCCTAACAAAAGCGAGTACAATTTGCTTCAGTAGAGTTAATGGAGTTACAGCCACTTGAAGTAACTTTCCCTACATTTTTGCCATACCCAGGGAAAATTCAAAGCCTGAAATTATTCTCAGCTAACTCACTAGAAGTTGCTTCTGTCTGCAGATCTTCTTGCTTGCATATATAGTCTGAATGGGATTGCATCTCTCACCATTGAGGGGGATTCCAAGACCCTGAATGGTAGCGGGAGGCACCAGTTGGGGTTTAAACATGAATGTTATTCCATGGTTTCAATTCATAAATGTAGAAGGTGTCTGAAATGGAGCTGAAAAGTTGCCTGGGGGAGTTCAGATCCCATTCCAGAGCACAGTCCAATTTTTCATGTCTTTGGTCTCAGAAAACTTCACTGAGGAGTGTTGAGCTATTTATTATGACTTGAGACATCAGTATCAGGCTCTCAGAATTAGGGTCAATAAAGAATAGAGAAAATTAGCCCTTTTCAACCCTCTACACATAAATGAGGTCCACCTTGTAAAAAACAACAGCAGTGTGGTAGATTTTGTTTCTGTACAAGACCTGCATTCTGCTTTCTGGAACTCAACCCCTTTAGACTTCAAGCTGAGCATCCAATGCCATTCACCACGTGGGAAATTTTTGGTTTTGTTTTGTACTTTAAATAGTATTTAAAAGTAACTAAATACTGAGCAATGAGTAAGTCATAGGCAAGGAGTACTTTGGTATTTTGTTTCTCTTACACTTCACATTTGCCTTCATGTCCATTCCTTTTGGGTGCTTTATTACTTCTGTATTTATAGCTATAGAGATAGAAGAATCTTCTTTGGTCCACCTGCCACTCTTCTGGCCCAGTCCAAACTCTTCCTGTTGCTTTCTCTGTGTGAGTGAAAGTGATCATTATTTTGATGGTTTTAACTTTCCAAATAAATTTGGAAATAGGATGGCTTCATGCCAGTCAGTCTCTGCTGTGCTGTGCTGGCTAAACCCTGGCTTAGTGGGCAGATTTAGAATGTGAGATTTGCTGGCCACAACTGGTTGGGTTCTTCCCAATATTTGAAGAGTTGAATGATTGTTTGTTCTGCATAACTTGAATAAAACAGCTCAATTATACTTTCTGAGCTGTTTGCAGAGATCTGCTTAAGGCTGCAGTGTTTGATCCCTGCAGATGCTTTGTTTCTAGAATGCCCAATGAAAGGTTGTCCAGAAAAATTTAGACTTTTCGATTTACAGATAATTCAAGAAAATTTTTCGTGCTAAACTCAAAAACCTGTTTATAAAATTCATTACTTTTTTATTTACTGGGACCACTTCTTTTGCACCACCCTTGCTTTGAACTGGGAGATAACGTTACACACCTTAAACATGCAGCACTTCCAGTTCAAGAGGAGTCACGTTTGCTCCAGAGGGTTTTCCTGTATGAATTTAGAAACCATAAAGGAGCAGGAATCTTCTCCTTTCAGGTCAGAAACAAGCTGTAAGAGAGTATATTTTACCATTTCTAAGCATTTTTTTATTTTTAATATACACGGTGGATAGAAGGAGATCCTAGACATCAATTATTTACTATTTAGAGTCTCATCATCTGCTCTTTCCCAGTGGAACATCTCTTCTACCTTTAGGGAAGATTCTTGTACATAAATGTAAAACTAAAACTAGAATCAGACCAAACCACCACTGTGATTGCTCACCCTGCTGGGAAATCCAGGGATTTGTCAGAGGTTCAATTAATGCAGCTGCTGCAGATATATCTTTCTGCCTCTGAATTGTCTGGTGGGGTCTCTGCCTTACCAAACTCCAAACAATCACTGGAATTCAATTATTGCTGCTCTGAAGCTCTTGAAAACTGTGAGCTGGCCTCAGCAACTCAATTTGTTCATCCTCTGTAATCCCTGGAGTGAAAACTCTCTTTTCCAACATATAAATCCACGGGAAAAAAAACTTGACATGAAAGAAAGCTCTCTGAGGGAATTTTGCTTTGAAGATCAGCACATATTTAGCCTGGAAAGCAGAGATTGCTCACAACTTTGGTGAGCTCAAAGCAAGCAAGTTGTGCATTTTGTTGGTAGACCTGACTTTTCTTTGTCTTAGAAAACTTCTTGAAGAGCAGATGCAAATGTGTTGGTGTATATTTATATTTATGTAAGATTACATATTTATATATTTTTTGTGCTGCTGACATTTTCTCCTTTCAGAACCTAGGCAGAGCTCTTGACAGATCTTGCTCACTTTGTAGGCTTCTCCCATCTCTGATGTTCCTCCCACTTCTTTCTCCTCCTTTGGGCTTTGGCAATGTGACAAACAACCTTCTGGCCCAGGGCTTTCTCACTGCCACACTTTTTACAGCCTGTTCTTTTTCTTTTTCTGGCTACTTGAATCATTGCCAAGCAGTAGCAGGAACTGTGGGAGCTCAGGGACTGGAAAGTGTGTGGTTTTCATGGTGGAATAAGCTGCCTTCAAACCCCTGCACTGAGTGGGAAAGGGAATTGTGGTAGAAAATGCTGTGTAAAAGCATAAACGGTGCAAACTCCTTGCATTGCAAGGCTTGAGCTGCTCAGCATTTTGGCAGGCACAAGCTGAACTTCTTTAACCCCATTACTGGTCCTGCTCACACAGTGAAGTCTGGACCTCAGAGTTTTCTTTAGCACTCAGGAGTGCCGAAATGATGAATTTAAGATCACATCCCATCCATGTACCTGTGGTGGGTTAACCCTGGCTGGATTTCAGGTGCCCCCCAAAGACGCTCTGCTGCTCTCCATCCTCAGCTCTACAGTGGAGAGAAAATACCATTAAAGACTCCTCACATTCTCCCTCTGGTCCAGTGTGGGGTCTCTGCCATGGGAGTCAGTGCTCCAGGAACTTCTCCAGCGTGAGCCTTTCCCATGGGCTGCAGTTCTTCATGATCTGTCCAGTGTGGATGCCTTCCACAGGGTGCAGTCCTTCATTTATTCCAGTCATTTCTTCTTTCTCCTTCTTTTGTTGTGGAAGACTGCTGATACTTTTAATAACTTATTAATAGCCCTTTGGATTTCATGAGTCACCAGCAGAGATGCATCTGGAATGGACTGCACCAAAGTGTGACAATGGAGAAGTCCCTAAAGAAAGATAAGTTCTTGCAGACTGAACTTTTTTTGTTCTCCTGTCTCATAAATTGTTTCAGATCTAATTTTAAAAAAAAAATAAATTCTATTCTTTGCTTTGACAGACTTTCCTGCCCCTGGCAGAAAGGGAGGGGCTATAAGCCAAATTGTCATTACAGATCTGTCTTAAAAGGACTTAAAATTAAATGCCATGAAAATGGCTCTAGGAATTCCCAAAGTCCCAGTTATAGTAAGAATCAGACCTTGTGTCTCTGTCCTTGAAGAGCACAGCACTGCAATGCATCCTCAAAAATCTTGTAACCTTCTAATAAAAATATTTCATCTCATGCAAGAAGACAGGTGTGTAATTCCCAGGAGCTGCAAGGAAAAATGACCCCAAAGCCAATCCCAGTAGGCATCAAGGTAAGCAAAAAACGTTGCACTTTCCATTTTAGCCAGCTGACAACAGATTACAAATTCAGCTCCTTCAGACATTCTCATGAAGAAATGAACCCTTAGGTTGTTGTGGCTTTACTGTGATCCATGTAAAATAACACCTCTTTCTTGTGCATTTTTTTAACACAACACTTTTGTTGTTGTTGTTTTTCCCTTGCTAGGCTGGATTCTGGATGCTGCAAGGCTGTCATGTCAGGACGCTGCAGAAGAGGTTGTTGCATCTTCTTTCTGTAAAGTTGGTGGAGTTTCTCTCTATGCAGGGGGTACAACCTTTATGGTCAGGAAACTGTTTTCCTTCCCCTGTGGTTTTTTTTGTTGCTGTTGCTTTCAAAGGGGTCAACACTCTTAGTTCCAGGAAACTGAAACTAAATGTGAACAGGGACTGCAGGAAGGAAGCAAGGAGAATCCCCTACAAGATTCCAATGCATCTTATTTCTGGGAAAACTAAAAAAAAGCACGATTCAACTGCCAGTGGCTAAATTGCAGCAATTTATGAGCTGTTCCTCAAAAGCCCCAGACAAGCACCAAGTCCTGTGGGAAGCTGGAGATTGACACAGGACACCTCCAGAAGAGTCTGCTGTTGAAACTTCCTTTAAGCCTTTTTTTCAAGTGGAGCATCCAGACCTGGCAAATGCATAAGATCAGCCCTTAAAAGAGCAAAGAGCTCTCTCCAAGAAAATCAAACGAGTGGCCAAAGTCTGTCCATTTGTCTGCCTGTCTTTTTGGCCTTAGATTACTGTGCTTTTCAAAGCTGTGCTTTCATAACTCAGATAAAAAGGTAGATGTTTCATATAGCTCTACAAGTACTAATCACCCTGTTCATGCAAAATATCTGCTACCTGAGGGGTGGACCCAAACTAGAGGTGTTTCTCATTTACCCACAAAGCGTCTGGCTTTAGCATCTGTACAGTCAGTTTTTGTGAACACGTGAGTCCATTGCCTGCTCTAACGGAGTTAGTGACTTATTTTCAGTGGTTGTAGAGAGTTTCACTGAAATAGCACTGTTTGTAGTCTGTTACGTGACTTAGGAGACACAATAGCCAGACAATTCTGCAGCTGTAATGTAATTGTACGTGGCGTTCCCGGAAAACGCTCTGAAGTCTTCTCCCGTTGCACCATTGTGATAATAACCTCTGCTGCTTTTCAAGCTCCACGAGTCCATCTGTGCCGTGCTGAAAGTGAAAGAAAACCCAATTAGCTCTGAAAAATGAAGGGCAGAGAGGGGTGCTCTGGCCTGGAATTCCCTCCCTTTGGCAGCAGCCAAGGTTGGCTATGCAGCTGAATTTCCGTGACCTCGTGTGGATCCAGCTTGTGTGTGTTGCCAGCTCTCTGCACAGGAGGGTGGGAGGGCGGTAGGAAGAATTGATTCTGGAAGGGGAGAGCCTGAGAGGAAGAATGGAGTTAAATATGACAGCTGGCATTTTCAGAAGTTAGTTTGATGGATGCTGGGTATCCAGCTTCCTTAGAACTCTTTCTCAGTAACACCTTCTATATCTTCATGACTTTTAACCTGTCTGGCAGTTTTCAGCATCAGTGTGTGAGGGAAAAGAGGTGGAAGGCAGCTCTCTCTGATTTGGCAGCTGTGGGACTGCAATACCTCCTTGAGGCTGCTGGCTGAGGGTCTGGATCTCTGGGGAGCTTCCTGATTACCTGTGGCTCCCACAGGCTTGTAGGACTGGGATTAGAGAAGCCCTGAGCTGCCAGATGGAGGCTGCTTCTGGTGCAGCTCTCCTGAGTAGTCCTGGCTGTGGATGTGAGCCTGCAGTCCTTGGGAGGCAAAATGCCCTCCACAGTCCCAAGGGACCTGCTCTGTCTCTCAGTGCAGGCCAGCTGTGGGAATCCCTTTCTCCTGATCTGCGTGTCAAGGCCAAGCGGCTGACCATGAGTGACCAGAGCTGCCATGGACCCTTCTTGCAAGGGTCAGAGTCAGCATAGGTGCAGGCTACCTTTGGAAAGGTGTGAATATCCTGGGGAAAGCTGTGGGGCAGAAACCTTGGGCCGTACTGTGTGCCCACACCGTCAGCAGGGACAATATTGACAGAGGTGCTTTTGGTGTGAAACCTTGCTCTGATTCATCATTCCAAGGAAAACAGCTGGAATTTGCAGGCCAGATCAAGAAGTGAGATAAGTAATATAAAAGATTTATGCAAGTCACGTCCAGCATTTCTGATAAATTGTTGATGGTGGGGGCTTTTTTTTGTTCGTTTGTTTCACTGAAAACTTGAAGCCTTTCAAATAAAGAACGTGAGGTACGGGGAATTTTTAGCTGGTGTATGTGCTTCAGGATGTTTGCTGCATTCAGGCTTTGAGAACACAAATTCTCTGCAGACAATCACAGTGGGAGGTGAGGTTATTGGGCTTGGAAGTGCACCAGGGAGATGGGACTCCAGCGAGCTTTGAAGAGCAATCATTGTCATTAGTGGTGGTGCCATAATATGTGCTTGACTCAAACCCAGCGTTGCACAGGCGAGAACCTGATGAAACCTTGTAACTCGATGTTTGTGGTTGTTCCTGCCAGTGTGATCCACTGTTGAATAGGCTAGACATGAATAAAATCAGTATTTTTTAAAGTGTTGTGTGTGGGTTTTTTATATCAAAAAGGCTGATTGCCCTGTTGGACTTTACTGTGTTCGTATGAAATGTTTGATGTGGAATTAATACGGCTGTGCAGCTCTTTTAGGACAGTCCACTTGCAGAATTTCACCTTCCCTTGCTCAGAGGTGGATGCTGCAGTGCTGCACTGAACTCCTGCCACAGGGCAAGATGTGAAGATAATTTGGCATGTCCCCCTGCTAGTCCTGCAGGGGTGGTTCCTCTGTGCTGTGACAGCCCTGCTTGCCATCAGGCTGAAGTGATCTCCTGGCTGGAGATCAGCCTAGTGCTGTGAGGGATGTGTCTGATTCCATTCCAGCCCTTGCTCAAGTAAAGGTGTTTTTGAAGGGGCTTTTCCATCTCCCAGATTATGTGTCTGGTTGGATACCAAGACGAAACAGAGCCAACATGGGCACTCCCCAGAGTGTTCCCAACTTCCAACACCTGTCCCGCTCCACTGTGGGCACTGCATGAGGGAATGCTCAGTGGAAATCTCCAAATTACTCCTCACTCAGCTTTTGCTTGCTTCTGGAGTCGGGAGCCACAAAGGTAAGCCCATGTACATGGCATGTGTCTGCCTCACAGTCACACTGGAAGAGGGCAAGGAGACAACAGTCAAGGAAAAGCCTTGTTTCCCCACTGGATGCAGGAGTCTGTGTCTTGCTGAAGGGTAATGGTTCCCATTTGGATTTGGTTTTTTTCTTCTCCCCTGCCACTGTGGCATCATTGTTACTGGTGAGTACATGTGCTTGTCTGCTCTCTGTCACTCACTCAAAGTCCTCACTGCCTCTAATCCTTGAGCCCTTGTCATGTTTGCACATCTGAGTTAATCCACATCTTTGGTTTGTTTTACAAATGCTTTTGTTCTCTCAGCTACCACATTTCAAACCACACTTGCTTACTTTACTTCATCTCTTTCCCTTCTTCATCCAGCCCCGGTGATTCTTGACTCCCCTTCTGGAGGGAAGTTGCTGTCCCAAACCACACTGCATTAAAGTGAGTGGCACAAATGCCACTGAGGAGCTGTGTTTTGGATCCCATCACTGCAAACCTGCATCAGCAGTGCTCCAAACCTGCAGCAGCCTGTGTAGAACTGAGATTGTGCACAACTGCCAAAACATTTGACAGGTGTGTGTATAATGTCCAGGCAATATCACATAAATCATCTTTTCATCCCCAAAAAATGAATCGGATTTGGGTTACAGTGGTGCAAACCCCTTTATGTCCCTATCACCACCACCTCTCCCCCTTTTGTATTTATTAAGTAAAACTCAAAATATTTCTATTAAAAAACCCCATTTTTCTATGAAAATGTCTTTTTTATCTAGCAGATAGCAACGATCTGAAGGGAAGAGTGATCACCTCACCTGCCTCTGACTGCTGCAGGTGGTCACTCATCAGAATTGTAAATGGGTGATGGAGATTAAGGCATTTCTGGTCAGGCTGCAAGCACAGCCCTGACCTCCACTCTTGTAAATACTCATTTCATGGCTTCCTTCTGAAATCTGGGATTTAGGGAGCCCCAGCAAAAGGTAAGGCTGTGTCTGTGAGCCACAGGAATCTGTCCTCATACATTTTCTCAGTCCTTTGTATGGTGTTAAATTCTGTGACACTCTCTTCAGTCTGATTTACTGCAGATAAGATAAAAAGGGGTTTTTCATTCAATAAGGCTTAGGGTAAGTTTGGGGGAAGGTTTTTAGAGGGTGAATTATGAAGGCATAAGCTGTGCAAGGCTGACCAGTTGAGCTGCATCTGCCATAAGGGCCCACAGAATATTAAACTGCATTCATGCCAATACAGGTATAAAAGAAATGTCAGGAAGAAGGAGCAGCAGAGAGGAGTATAAGTGTATTAATTTTGAGTACAGAATTTGTATTTGCTGTCGTAATTGTCTGTTAAAATGATTTTCCTAAAAGTGAATTAGCAATCCCAGTAGAGAATACAATTTGGAGAGTCATTGAATTAGAAGAAATTAAATCAAAAACAGAGTAGCATCTCTTCTATTAAATAACTGTGGCAGAAACTGGGTTGCAGACAGATTGAATGCTGACAGATCATCAGAACTGAATGATATTCACTCATGATTTTCAAGGGAAATAGTGGAATTACTGACAACATTTCATTCACTTAATCCTCCATCGTTGCCTGAAGTCTGCAGAGTAACAAAGGTGATAACTTTCTTTAAAACTCTTTCCACAATCTAAGATACTGCAGTCTGTTAAATTTATCTTCTGTAGGAGGACAATTAATTGTGTAACAAGGATTTGAATCAATGAATGCCTGATAAATACAAAAAAATGTCCTTCATAAAAGTCGCCATAATTCCTGTTATGGAAGGTTTTGTTTTAGGACACTGATTTTTTTGGAGGGATAAACAAGCACAGTGGTAATGGTGAGTCTCTCTGGTTAGGTCAGAAGGTTTTAGAGGGAAATGCCCAATCATGGGACCAAAAGAGAAAATTCTGGCATGGTTAAAAATGGGAAACTGAGTTTGTAGGTATAGGTGATCTGCTTCTGGTCATTCTTCAGACTTTCATATTCATGCAGAAGATTGGCAGAATCAGGAAACTTACATCTAGACCAAAATCAGTTCAGCTTCTACAGTAAATGGTATTAACTGGTGTTATATAGCTTTGACCCTTTGGAGAGATCTAGATCCGACCTTTCCCAAGCTCTGATGGAGTAAAATAACTATTTCCCAGTGTTTTATTTGCAAATACTCTATTGTTGCTGGGGATGAGAATAGCAGTACAGTAAATACTAGCTTGCTGACAACCAATTATTTTTTCTGTGTGACCTTTATGGACTCCTTAAAACTTGTCCACAGACCCTTACAGAGTCTTGAACCATAGCTTGATGGACATTGGCTGCACTGTGCAGAGTTCATCCCTAGTTTTCAAATTTATTGCAGGCAGACATGCACTCCTGGAAAAGGAGCAAGTAGTCACAAGGGTGAGAGTCTGAAGCTCATGAATAAGGAAGAGGTGAAGTTCTCACCAGAGAAATGTGGCAACCCTGTGTCTATTTCTCTTTGTGACCTGGCCAAGTTTGTGTGAAGTGTTGAGGTTCTTGGTGACACCATCAGGTCTGCACAGCACATTCTTTTTCCAAAGGGGGAAATGATATTCCATATCCCAGAGCAATCCAAGCCAGTGTGGCTGCTGTGTTTGTGGAGCAGACAAACTGCCCAAGTATCGATTTGTGCACATTAACAGCTCTCCACAGCCCAGGCCATTTCCAGAGCAGCGATTTGCAGGGTCATAGGGGAATCATTTCCTTGTTTATTATTAGAAAAATTCACCCTTTCCAGTATCTTGATACTGTGTTTCAGGAAGTCACTTCCTACCCTAAACTTGTTATATAGGGATGTGCAGCTGTAGCTTCTTCCAAATCAACCAGGTGCTATTTGCCTCCTGCAGCTGCTCACTTTGTGTGTTCTGATTGCTCTGCACACCCAGTACAGTCCTGCCATTCCTTTGCACATCCACATAGGAACCAAACCTGGGCAGCACAGAAGGAGGGAAGAAAGCTCCCAGGGCTTTTCATCCATCCCACACAGCCCTGACCAAGCTGCAGTTCCAGACTGGAGGCAGCACCAGGTGTCAGAGGTACAAATGCACTGTGCTGTAAAGGGCTGAGCCTCAGTGATACCTTTGCCCTGTGCATCCCCAGAAGTGGGGATGGCCACTCCAGCATCTGCTGATGTGCTCCTGCTCTGAGTATCCCTGAAGCCAGAGGCCTGGAGGAAGCTTGCAAGGATACGTCTACGTACCTTACATCTGCTGCTCAGTGTTGTTGTTGGGACATCAGAGGAGACCATGAAACTTCCTGGGAAAGTGGCTGCAGTGAGATGAGCAGCACAGGTGGAGGTGGAGCCTTCCCCAGAGGCTGGGCAGGCAGTGCCCTTCATCCATACCATGATTTGACCTGTGCTTGGAGAAAAGATTGGCACCATTCTCAGGCATGCCAGAGATTTCTGGTGAAGTTTTTAGTAAACCTGACATTCCAAATTCTCCTCTGCTGTAGTGTCCAAATTTTGGGGTCTGATCTTTGCTGTGAAGTGAGCTGAGACAGCCCCAAATCCCTTTGTCCATCCATCCCCCTCTGGGCACCCTGTAGGGAGCAAGATCCCGCCTCATCACCTACTGTGTAATGCTTCCTTTTCCCCCATGAATAGCCTTTACATGGCATTATATCCCTTGAGCTTCCTCCCTCCTAAGTGGCCCCTGCCTGTTCCCAGCTCTGACCCTCCCAAGGCATACCTGTACTCCATTCTCTGTCCTGGCTGGGCTGGGATGAGCACAGCGCTCCAGCAGAGGGCGCGGGATCCATTCAGGAATGAGCTGTTCCAATGCCTGATTATCTTTTTTTTTTTTTTTTTTTTTTTTTTTCTTCCGCTCTGCAGTGCTGTTTCAGGTGTGTGAATACTTGCCGCTACAGACTTTGCCTCTAGGACAGTCTCTAGATTTTTCTCTCTTCTTTTGCTGATGGAAGTGTGGGGTGTTTGCCTGCCGAGGTCATTCCATTAGAGTACCATAGAATGATAGAATCATTGAATAACAGAATCATTCAGGTTGGAAAAGACCTTTAGGATCATGGAGTCCAACCTATGACCGAACACCACGGTGTCACCCAGCCCAGAGCACTGAGAGCCACATCCAGTCATTCCTTGAACACCTCCAGGGATGGGGAC
>VZSR01002340.1:10312866-10325706 GCA_013398615.1 Brachypodius melanocephalos
GCAGTGTTCCAGGCCAGGTTGGATGGGGCTCTGAGCAACCTGCGATGGTGTAAGGTGTCCCTGCCCATAGCAGGGGATTGGAGTTGGATGATCGTTAAGATCTCTTCCAACCCAAACCATTCCATGATACTGTGATTATAAATTAACATGGCCTTCCTTGCTAACTAAGGTCAGACAGACACTCTTTTTCCCTTGGTCCTGGTGACAAGAATTTCCTGACTCTGTTTCTCAGTGTTGTTGTACCTGCCCACCTGGATATCATCTGTATGCTGCTGGCATGAGGACCTGTTCCTGCTCCTCTGAGGGCTGTATATCAGTGTTGAATAATGCAGCCAGAGGTGTCTAGAGCTCATGTCCTGCAAGTCATTAAGCTGTATAGACTGGCTCCATTCATGGTGAACAAGCTGTTCTTTTTAAAACACTGATTTATTGTCTTGGATTGCAGTAAATTCTGCCGTGTAAAACCAGAGAATCTCCAGTTTGCATGAAGACAGTTGTTTCAAGGTATCTAAAGACACTTTAATTGATCTCTTGGTTAAATTGTGGTCATTTCTCCTCCCTGTCATCTTGATTTCAAAGCAGTATATAAAACACCTGAACATTTTTTTTCTAGGCCACTGGGGTGCTTTTCACCCATAGAAAGTTTCTCCAGCTGTACCTTTGCAATCTTTCAAAATTTCTTCCACAGTTCCTTCTTCTTTCTCACCTGTTTGATCTTCTCCTTTTGTCTTATGAACTGTGCCAAAGGCTTCCTTGAGTTCTTCCAGATGAAGACACCTTTTTCATTCTGCTGATGGATTGTGGCAGAGTGAAAGATATTTTTTTCTTTTCCCTTTGTGGTAGCCCTCTCAGAATAGAAGTGATAATTTTAGTGCTGTTTATGGATAGGGCTGTTTGGTGACAAAAATCCTTACTTTTGCTCACTGATGTCTGAGGGTTAAGATACCTGTGGTGGGAAAGGGGAAAAGAATGGACAAGTGAATTTTCTTACTAACCTTCTTCTGGTTCTTGAGTTTTCATCTGTAGAAAGCCATACCAGGCTCATAACTGCAAAACTGCATTTCCAGGGGGTTTCCCATTACTTTCCATTGCTTCTCCCATTTTAAGTACATTGAGGTTTCAGGGGACTAATTCAGCTCATAATTCTCATGTCCTGAGTTGTATTTTTTTAATGGTATCTCTGCATTCAGCTTGATGTTGAAGGTCCATGTGAGAATATCTAGCATGGGCTGAAAAGTTAATCTTCTCCTTGGTATCAAAAAGTGCCAGCCCACTGTGCCAGCCAGGAATGTCATCCTGGTGTCTGGAAGCTCTGTGGAATGGAGCACTCCTTCACTGTCAGCATCTATGAGTGGGTGGGGAAATGGGACTGGAACCTTGTGGGGAAAAACTGCTCCATGCTTGGTGACGTTTCCTGTTCCTCTGGAGGGTTCCTCCCAGGAGCAGAGAGAGCTGGGGCAGGGTTGTGAGGGAGGACTCAGCCATGACATTCCTCAGCTGGAGAAACCCAGAACAGCCTGGATCTGCTGCTTAGAGTGTACCCACCCTGTGAGGAGGACACTGACAATCAGGAGACTGCATGGCACTTCCATGACTCCAAAGGTAACTCAATTTTCTTGTGGTCTTGGGGAACAAAAAAATCAGAACTGGGATGATCAAAGTTAAAGGAAGGAGACCCTAGATAAGAAAACCTGGTTTCTTTTGCAACAGAGAGCACCTGGAAAAGAGGGTCACAGGAACAGGATAATCCCAGAAGGAAAGTGCTGTCACATCTTCAGGATCCACCATTGGGAGACCCTAGGAATGACACACAGACAAACACACACACACACAAGGCTCAGCTTCTGCTGAACCCACTCCTTAGTAAATAACACAGAACTGCAGAAAGAAGGAGTGCAACTGATCAAGCAAACAGAACATCTGCACTGAGTGTTTGTAAGGCAGCTGCCTATAGCACAGGCACAACTTAGCCTGGCTGAATTTGGTGCCTACCTTACAGGAAGAGAATTCCTTGGAGGTTCCCAGGTGTTCTATAAGGTGGCAGAGTGGCATTTCTAGGGTGCCTGACCCGTGGCTGTGTCTTTCCATTGCACTCCTGTCAAAAACTCAGGCTAGCCCCTTTCCTCCCCTGCCACTCTCTAGGGGAAATCAGGTTATTCCCAACAGGTTATTCCCATGGCCATTTTAAGTGGCTCCCCATTCTCATTGGTGTCTTCTCCACTAGTGATGCCAGGATTTTAACCCATGGGATGCCACAGTCCTCAGATATGTCTGTCCCAGCACATCCCACTGACTGCAGCTGTCCAGCCCTTCCCAAACTGGTTGTTGGCTGGTGCCAAGTTAAAGTAGGGCAGCTAACTTGGAGTCCATCTCTGGTTAGCCTCCAGCAAGGTTACTGGTGTGCTTCTGGCCACTGGAGGGCTCTGGTTTTATCTCATAACTATGAGAGAATGATACTATAAAAATTATTAGTGTCATGGGTCAAAAGGAGGGTCTAAACTCCTGCAGAAGCCTCATGCCTTATCCTCATACTTGGGCGTGAAAATTGAAAATGGGATGTCCAGCTTGCTGCATCACGGATAACCAAGAATCTAGGACGCTTGCTTGCAATTATTTGGGTTATTGCAATGATTTTCTCAGTCTCCTGAGGTCTGTCTCTGTGCCAGTGCAGCAAAGATGTGCTCACAAAATCTGTTTTTGTGGGAAGGAGCACTGGCACTGGGGAACAGAAGCAGGGGTGTGTGTGGAGGGAGAAGCAAAGGTAGATCCACAGCACTTCTGGGAGATGTTTTTATCAAGGGCTGCTCGGGGGTAGGAAGGAGGGGAAACCTTGGATTGTACCTACTTGAATTTGCTTAAATTCTGCCTTTTTCCTCTTCCCCCTTCATTGACAGATCAGTGCAACACAGGAAAAAATCAGAGAGGGAGCTTTCATTCATTGCAGAGAACTGCAATGCATTCACTCTGTGTCCTCAAAGGAACCCCACATTTTGCAGCTGACCCTGAGCTTTAGCATCAGCAAAGCCTTTTTTTTTTTTTTTTTTTTTTTTTTTTTTTTTTTTTTTTTTGGTGTGTGTGGCCTTCCTCAGCTCTAGTCCTATTTTTAGAGCCTGTCGTTTTCTCAGGGGCTTCACAGTCTATTTTTAAAAAGACTTTGCAGGCTGCCAAACCATTGTTATTTTCTCTAGGGTGATGTCAACACAGTGCCTATAGTAAACATGCCTGGCATTTACCATAGGTGATGCTTTGGAACAGATAAACATTAATGCTGAGGGTGAAAAATGCTTTTGCAAGCAGAGCCCCACTGTGAAGTGTTTCATTTCCACAGAGCATCCTTTGGCTTGCCTCGTGGCTTTCCCCTTTTCTGAAACGCTGTTGGTCTGACCGTCAAATTGCTCACTGCTGCATGAACCTGATCTGTACATTATTAGATCATCTAGAGTGACTGTAAATCAGGTTTGGCCCAAGTCCTGCAGCATGTTTAATGTTTTTTACAAAGCTTTCTTTTTCCTTGCCTTTTATATTGGGAATTAATTTAACAGCCCAGCTCTGAAAGAAATGTGGGGAAGAATTTAAAGGGCTTAAAATATGAACAGCAGCAAATATTGGTAATAGTCATTGTGGTATCATCAATTTTGGTGAAATTTCGCAAATTAATCCAGCATAATCACAGCTTCTTTTCACCTGTGGGGAGGGAAAAAAAAATAAAAAGGAAAATTCAGAAACAGTTATGTAAGGATGTGGGAGCAGATGTACTGCTGGTGTAAGCTGGCACTGCTCCACTCATGTCAGTCAAAGTAGTTGATGTGGGGAACATTCATCTGCAAGGGAAACAAGATTTATCACTGAGCTCTGGTGGCTCCATGGAAATCACAGAATGGCCTGGCTTGGAAGGGACACCGAGGATCAGGTGGCTCCACCCCCCTGCCATGGGCCCATCCACTGTCCCAGGTTGCTCCCAGCCCCATCCAGCCTGGCCTTGGACACTTCCAGGGATGTGGCAGCCACAGCTCCTCTGGGCATCCTGTGCCAGGGCGTCCTCACCCTCACAGAGGATGATCACACATCAGTTCAATGTAGTATTTGCCCATGTCGTGCTCTGATCCCCTCACAAATGTGAGGGATGATGTCTGAATTCCATCTTTTTGTAGATGGTTAAGCCAATGTCTCTTCTACACTTTCTGCTGTAGACAACACTGCCCGAGAGGACAATTCCTTGCCCTTCAACCACATGGATTTGTTCCCTGGGCTGCACTAGCTCAGCTGTGCCTTTGAACACTGATTTTGCAGATCATGGACACATGAGGAGCACCTCCTCCATCTGCCACTTGTGTGAACATCATGGGAAGACAGCAAAAGTCTCTGTGGGAGGTGGTGAGCCACCCTTCTGCAGAATCACAAAGGCACAGAAACTTAAACTCTCTTGTTTCAGTAAAACTTGATATGATAAATGATTTTGCACCTTTGGACCCTGAGTGCTGGTCAAGGAAATAATGCAGTACAAGGAATGCCTCTTTGTGCTGTTCTTGCTCTGAGTCCATTCCCTGAACCCAGAAAAAGTCCAGAAGCTTCATAAGTTGGTAGAATTTATTTCAAATATAAACCTCCAAGGGATTTCTCTTCCATGAGTTTGACCAGCTGAACCCTTGTAAACAACTACATTTCACAGCATCCTGCAGCAAGGAGTCCAAGGCCAGGTTGGATGGGACTCTGAGCAACCTGGGATAGTGGAAGTGGAATCCCCAAGGCCAGGGATGCAGAAATGGATGATCATTTAGGTCCCTTCCCACCCAGCCATTCTATGATTTAATGATTCCTATCCCTCCTGTCCTAACCCTTCAACTCCCATCAGATTTTCAGATTCCTACAAGCCACTCTTATGGGACAGTAGTGCTCCAGAGTGCTAATACCCAGCTTGCAGTGGAAGCACAGCAGTGACCTGGGGCTGCTCACTGGACACTCAACCCTCCCAAAGAGAGAGTCACCACCTCTTGCACGATCCTGTCCCTTTGTTTGTTGCCTCCTCACTCATTATCTTGATCTCAAAGGGTTGTTCAGGACTCTAAATTTCCCAGCATCCAGTTCTGGTTCTCAGAAGGCCCATCTCAAGTTCACCAGGAGACCTTTGAACTTTTGTGAACCTAACCTGAGACTCACATTTGTAACCAAACCAGGGGGATTTTCTCCTGGGTTTGCTTTTCATTGCAAGTGCCTCACACTCTTCTTACATTTCATGCCACTGGACAAAGAACGACCATTTGGAAGCCCCCAGGAAAACTGCCTGACTTCAAATTCTGTTGGCAGCAGCCCCCATGCTCTGAGAAGGCACCAATTCTGCTTCATGCTGCTGGCAGCTGAGCTGGTTGGCTGCCGCTGAAGGTACAATTGCCACAGCAGATGGCTGGGAGGTTAGCAGGGAATTTATTCAGAGCTCTGCATAAATGAGGCTGCCTTTCCTCTGGAGGAACGGCAGTGGGAGCACGCTCACATCCCCACCCACATCTGCATGGTGTCACCCAGCTGCTCCGTGGTGACCCAGGAGTGGAGGAGCCAGCCTGTCTGTCACACACCAACTCCTCTGCACTGCTCTAGCCCACAGTCTGTGCCAGCTCAGCGGGGCTGTGGGCTCTGTCTGCACCAATGAACAGCGGAGGTGTTCCAGCAAGAGCTGAACCCACTCTGTTCATGGGGGAATGGAGCAGAACCTCATCTCAGGTACAGCCTTTCAGACACCCTTTGTGACCCGTGCCCAGTCAGCAGCCCCAGGTCACTGCTGTGCTTCCACTGCAAACTGGGTATCAGAACTTGGGCAGGGACACCTTCCACTATCCCAGAGCCCCATCCAACCTGGCCTGGAACACTGCCAGGGATGGAGCAGCCACAGCTTCTCTGGACAAACTGTGCCAGGGCCTCACCACCCTCACAGGGAACAATTTCTTCCCAATATCCAATCTAACCCTGCTCTGTGTCAGTGTGAAGCCATTCCCCCTTGTCCTGTCACTCCAGGCCCTTGTCAAGAGTCTCTCTCCATCTTTCCTGTAGGTTCCCTTCAGGCACTGGAAGGCCACACACCCAAAGCTTTTCTTCTCCAGTCACAAGCAATCCCAATTCCTTCAGCCTTTCCTCCCAGCAGAGCTGCTCCATCCCTCTGCCCCTCTTGATGTCCTTGCTCTTGACCTGTTCCAGCAGCTCCCTGTCCTTCCTGTGCTGGGATCCCAGAGCTGGAGGTAGCTCTTCAGGGTAGGAGGTTCTCACCAGAGCAGGGCAGAGGGGCAGAATTCCCCCCTCCCTTCCCCTGCTGCCCACACTGGGAGCTCAGCCCAGCACACGCAGCCAGGGCAGGGTCAGCTCTCACCCAGCAGAACCCCGAAGTCCTTTCTGGCAAAAATTCCCTCTATTTTCCTGAGCAATAATGCAGTGTTAGATGCTGGTGTTGCAGTGAAGATGGCTGAACAGAAAGACAGCTGCAAACTCTCAAGAGGTTTCCCCTTCAGTGCCTGTTTGTAAGGGTTAAGCATCTCCACCATGAGCCGAAGCAGATGTGAAAGGCCCTTGGTCAGAGGCTGTGACTGCTTGCAGAGATACCCACAGGTAATGGGATTTGAGCTGCCAGTTCCTTCACTTCTCTCTCTGTTCCTAGAGTAGCTGCATTAATTTTTTATCTTTAAACACTCCTGCTATGCAGAAAAATCCCCACTGATGTTACCACCTCTGAGTCATGCCACCAAATTTGTGTGCTGGTATATTTTAGAAGCAAAGCTGCTGGAGTTCAATAAGTATAAAGCAGGACTTGATAAGCAGGGTAGTGGTAGTAGCAGGCTATTTAGATAAGGGAAAGGAGGTGTGGTATGCTCTCAGTAAATACTTGGGACCTTGCAGTATTGATCCCAAATGAGTTTGGCCCAGGCTGTCTCTCCGTCCCTGGATTTTCTGCAGATTGAATTCCTTTCCTCAGGCTTGGAGGACATATCAGTGTTATCAGCCCGATAGATCACAGAATATGGAATTGTAGAGTTTCCTGAGCTGAAAGGGACCCACAAGGATCACTGAGGCCAGCCCTTAGCCCTGCACAACACAGTCCCAAGAAGATATGCTGTCCTTTGCTTCAGATCTGTTCTTACCACTACAGGCACTTGAAGACCTTATCTGCTAGGTGATAAGACTAATGTATCATATCTGTCTTCTCTTCCCTTCTCCCTTCAGGCTGTTGCGCAACTAATGATCACTGATATGGGATTAAAGCAGTGTTGGATCATACAGCAGGACTGCTGGAAAGAAGGTATGGATGTTCCTCATATTTCTGCTGCACTAGATAGCACACATAGGAGCTGCTCACCACAGCTGCAGGAAGAACAGCACCTGCTCTGACATAAGGTCCAGTGGGACAGACTTATTCTTGTTCATTTTGGGCTGCATTTGAATGGACACTGTATGTGCTTTTGCTCTGTGGCTGTGCCATATTTGCTTTAGCAACAGAAGTCCTCAAAGGAATTTGCAGTGTCCTTTCTTGGGATGTAGACTCTTGCCATGTGCTATTCCTGGGCCTGTACCACAGTGGGTGTGTAATCAAGATCTGAAGTGTGGGTGGAAACCTGTGTGGCATCCCTGGACATATAGTGCCCTGGAGATGTGCTGGACCATGCAAACACGGCTCCCAACTCCCTAGCTGCTTTATTCCAAAGGAATGGTCACCACAGAATCATAGAATAGCCTGGGTTGGGAAGGCAGTGAAATTCATCTTGTTCCACCCCCCTGCCATGGGCAGGGACACCTGCCATTAGCTCAGGTTGCTCAGAGCCCCATCCACCCTGGCCTTGATCCCAGAGATCAGATCAGAGCTCTGCCTTTTCAGTCCTATCCCAGAAACTCACCTGCTCCCTGAAATACAGGAGAGCAGCCCTTCATTCAGTCTGTATCCCTGAAATACAGGAGAGCAGCCCTTCATTCAGTCTCTAACTGAGCTCTTTGCTCGGATCTGCATGCAGACAAGCCCTGCTTGTCAGGCTGTGGATTCTGGGTTGCTGCTCTGCAGAGCCCTTGCTGCTGTTCCAGGGGAATTGGCTGGTGCAAGGTGATGGTTTTTCTCTGCTTCCAGCTGCCAGAGAGCACGGCAAGAAGCTAAAAATACCTCTGAGCCAACACCTAATGTGACTTCTCCTCACGAGGGGTTTCTGCAGTTGCCACGGGGATCTGAAGCAATTGCACAGGGGAGGGGATAAATCTCTTTATTTTTGTGAATAGGGAGGGAGGTGCCCAGGAGAAAAATCCCTCTATGAAAAAGCTGTGCAGCCGCGTGCTTTGATGCCTGGGTTGAAAAAGCTAAATGTCCACAGATTTAGACCAGCCAATAGTGTGTGAGTGCTATTTTTGGAAAGCACAGTGCAGAATTATGGCACATGCATCACATGTGAATTGGGAAAGTGCAAGCTATTTTTGGAGCCTGTTTGCATATGTGCTGAGTCAAGGTTTGCACACAGAGCAAGGCTGCACCTAGCATCTCTTAAATCTGCTTTAGCAAGGTTATTAGCTTTCAAGCAAGCTCTGTGTCCCACCAAAAAATCCTTTCTTCTTCTGATTTTATTAGAATCTCAGTATTGCATGGAGATTAATTAGAAAAGACAAAAAATTAAGTGCAAAAGGGGAAGCACAAGGAAAGGAGAAGCAATTTAGAGCTGAAGGGGGTTGGATTCTGAAAAGGTATTACCTAGGTAAGTACAGAAGACCAGAACAACATTAAAAAACAAAACAAAACAAACATGGAAAGGAAGGAGGGGCTCGTAAAGAAGGTGGGAAATTTACACCTTGTGCTATTATTGTGGAAGGAAGACTATTTAAAAGAAACAACTGCTGGGGAAAACAGGAATTAGGGAAAGAACTGGAGCAGCATTACATGAATTATAACCACCCCTTATGCTAGTTTGAAAACAAACCAACAGGACATCCCAAGTCAGACCTGTCATCCTGTTGGCCAGGGTGATGAGTAGCTGGTTAATTACCCAGTAAAATGCTGCACCCAATTAAATGGTGGCTGCAGTCCTCTTGAAGTGATAGATGTGGTTCTGTTGAGGCAGTGATCCTGTAGAAGGGTCTGGTCTTCCTCTGAAGGTCCAGTGGTAGGTAGCTGTTGTCCTCTGGGAATGCAGTCGATAAGGCACCCCTGGTGTACCAAGCCTCAGATTTATATCCGGGTAGGAATGCTTTGTTCCTCTCCCTGGACAGAGCATCTCACAGTGGGATGATGTAATTTTGGGAGTCATTCAATGAGACTCAATGGCCCATTAACAGAAGATATCCCTCCAGAGGGAGTTATCAGGGATGAGTCATGAAGGAGATAAGGAGCACTGCTCCACCTGCTTTAACAGCTTATGAAGATGGCAGTAGAATACATACTTTAGGTTACATCTCACATTGTAACCTAAGACAGCCCTGGGTTTGGAGGCAGGGAAGAAAAGCCCCTGGCTTGCATGGCAAAGGGATGCCAGCTGAGGATAACATAAGACTGACTGGCTGGGGATGGTCTCAGTGGGTGGACTGTGTTCCCAGAGGACACAGCTTTTGCAGACTGCCTTCCAGAGCACTGCTGGCTGTCCTCACTGATGATGGACACTCAGACAGAGTTCCCTCTATGGCCAGAGGTGCTGCCTTTAGCAAGGGATCTTTCTTATCAACTATTTCCAGGTGGCAAAGGCCTCAAAGATGGAGACAATTAGGCTGGTGTGGTCATTAGGGAGGACTTCAAGCAGGCCAAGTGCTGGGTCTTACACTTTGGCCCCAACAGCTTCCTGCAGTGCTCCAGTCTGGGGCAGAATGGCTGGAAAGGGAAACGGCCCAGGGACGCTGGTGACAGTGACTGAATGTGACCCAACATGTGGGCAAGAAGGCCAATGACACCCATCTGGGATCAGCAATGGTGTGGCAGCAGGATCAGAGCTGTGATTGTCCCCCTGTGTTGGGCACTGGTGAGGCCACAGCTCAAATCCTCTGTTCAGTTCTAGGTCTGTCACTGCAAGATGGACATTGAGGGACTGGAGTGTGTCCAGGGAAGGGAACAGAGCTGGGCAAGCGGCTGGAGCACAAATCCTATGAGAAGCAGCTGAGAGAGCTGGGAAAGGTGCTCATCCTGGAGAAAAGGAGGCTCAGAGGGGGACCTTCTGGCTCTGCACAACTCCCTCACAGGACAGTGCAGCCAGATGCTCCCATGGAACAAGGCACAGGATGAGAGGAAACGGCCTCAAGCTGCACCAGGAGAGGTTCAGATTGGACATTAGGAAAAATTGCTCTACTGAAAGGGTGATTAAATATTGGAAGGGGCTGTCCAGGGTGGTGATGGAGTGTCCCCATCCCCAGAAGTGTTTAAGGAAAGACTGGACATGGCACTGGGTGCCATGTTCTGATGTTTGGTCACAGGTTGGACTTGATCTCAGAGGTCTTTTCCAACCTGAATGATTCTGTGATTCTGTGATTCTGGTGTTCTCCTGTGCCACAGTTTGCCTTCTGCTGGTGGGAAGCACCAGCCCAAATCTGCAGAGTGGATGAGAGCGGGGCAGATGGGAGGCTCTGTCCATTCAGGTGTGGCACTGGAGAACCTTCTGGGTCTGGTGTGCACAGAAATAGGCTTGTAGGCATGGAGAATACAGTTCTGGCAACAGCAGCAGGCCCACCAAGCAGACAGGAAGGGAGCAGGAAGGTGCCTGGGAGCTCTGGAGGAGCAGGAAAGTGTTTTTAAACTAAACTGAGCACTGGCTTGTTGGTGGAGGTCTGGATGAGGGCCAGAGCAGAAACATTCTGCATTGTTCACACCAAGTGCAGTCCTGCAGAGTTTGTAGGAATGTTTTAAAGCCCTTGAAGTCCTGGTGAGGTTGGCTGTAGAGACTGACCCCAGGTGAAAGAAGAAAAAGGAGCAGCAGTACCTGGAGACAGATAAACGTCCTGTTATGTTGATAATACTATGTCATGCAGCAGGACACAAAAAAGAGATGGGAATCATGCTGATCTCCCTAGGGGGGCCATCTTCACTCAATTTATTATTTCAGTTCCTAGAGACAAGATGTCAGCATCAGATCTCACGCACACCTTTAAACAGGTTAAGACACAGCATGAGCACCCCTGGCACACTGCCTCGTGTTTGCCCTCCTGGAGGCTTTAATCCTGATAGAACCAGACCTACATGGTCCTTTCTGGGCCCTTATCTGCCTAAGTATGTGTGGTTCAGGGGAGTTTGATAAAATGATACCTGTTCTGTTTTTCCTCTTTCAATCAGAGAAAATAAAAAGTAAAATCAACTCTGGCAAAGGGAAAAAAAAAGAAAAAAGGTTTGAAATACATGCAGGTCTCAAGACCTTGTCTTGAAGATGAGACTGAGAATGGGTTAAAACAAGAATTAAAAAATGCAAATGTTGATGTAATTTCCCAATTTGGAATGCAGACACAAGCCAAAAAAATGCCAACATAATAATGCCCACAAAACAAATCAAATCAGAATTCCCCTCCAGTTTCCAGCTTGAACAAGGATCCTAAATCTGAGGAGAGGCAGAGGAAAATTGTGCAGGACCCCACTTTTAAGCAGCTCTATTAGTATTTTTTTTACTTTCTTTTACATCATTTTATTCTTCATATAACCAGATAATGAAAGCAGCACTTTTCTAGATCTTAGTTTGGAGTGGTTCCAGGTAAAACCACTCAGGTTCATCACCTTCCTTTCTGCAACCATAGATGCCCAACCTGAGAGCTGAGCTGAATCTAAACATGACTTGGACCTCCTGGAAATCTGAGCACTCATTTCTCTCAATACTCAGCTCCCATCCTGGAACTTTGATGAACCCAACCTGAGATTCGTGCTTGTAACCAAACCTAAACAGAGATCAGTTTTACCTGGGTTTTAGTTTCGAGTAAGGAGGTGCCCACCTTCCTACCTGTCTTCACCTTGACCAGGCAGTGGGATGTCTGGCTATCTCCTTGCATATCAGCATTAGCTATCAGGATATATGATCAGCCTCCTTGTCCTGCAATTTGTAATCCACCCATTTGTGTTTCATTGTCATAAAATCAGCTTATTCCAGATTAGTGTTCCCTGCATCTGACAGTGTCTTGAGTTGCAATATGTAACCAAAAATGTGTATTCTATTGCCATCTGTTGAAACTGGTTGGGGAGGTGATTTCCTTTATCTCTTGTATAACCCATTTCTCATAACTCCAGGGAGGAGAGGGCAGGTGCTTTCTGCTAATGGGCCACCTGTTAAAACCTGGTGGATCAATGTTCTTATTTCTTCCACAACCCATCTTCCCTCCAGGAAGAGCCCATTATCTGCTGTTAATGGGCCATTGAGTCTTACTGCATGACTGATAAAATTACATCATTCCATTGGGAGATGCTCCACCCGGTGGGAGGAGCCAAGAATTTCTACCTGGATAAAATCTGAAATTCAGAACACCAGGATAGCCTGCTTCCATTTCCCAGAGGAAGACTGGACTCATCTCACCACCACTGGACCCTTCTACAGGATCATCTCTACTCCAACAGAACCACATCTGTCTCTCCAGGAGGACTTATTTGGACTGCTCCCAACACCATGACCATCAGGGCGTCAGGTCTTATTCTGATTCTGTGAGTGTTTCTAGGATTTTTTTGTTTGTTTGCCCTTTTTTTTTTTTTTTTTTTTTTCCTACTACATTTGTATTTTAATATTCCTACTAAAGAACTCTTATTCCTGTTCCCATATCTTTGCCTGAAAGTGCTTTTAATTTCAAAATTATAATAATTTGGAGGGAGGGGGTTTACATTCTCCATTCCAGGGGAAGCTCCAGCTTTCCTTGGCAGACACCTGTCTTCCCAAACCAAGA
>VZSR01002340.1:10339823-10354703 GCA_013398615.1 Brachypodius melanocephalos
TCTGGTCCAGTAGGTGTCCTTGCCCATGACAGGGGATTAGAACTGGATGATCTTTAAGGTCCCCTCCAACACAAACCGTTTTGTGATTCCATGAGCATTGTTGGAAATCTTTAAAATTCCTCAGATGAGTCTCGAGGACAGGCACATTTGCTCCTGCATTTTATGTTGGATAAGAAAGCAGATGATGAGAGTGCAATGAATCTAGAGATTTGGAAGGATTGGCTCTGTTTTCCTTCTGCTCTGGGTGTTAATATCACAGAAGATGCTGCAGAAACTGCTACTAGATAGATAGCAAATATGTTATTAAGTATGGTTCTTCACTGCTCCAGGACAGAAGTAGTGAATGAGTGCTGGACCATTTCCACTCTGAATTTCATGATGAAAGGATATTTGTACGTTAAAAATTGTCTTCAGTGTCAAGAGAACAGACTTAAAGTAAAGCTGGGAAAAATGTATTCTGAAGAAATAATAAAATTTTTTCTTCCACTGACTTTTGGAGAACTTCTGGCCCACTGAGGCCATTTTACAGGGAAAAATACTAACCCTTATTCCACCACACAAGTTTTGCAAAAAGCCTGAATAAATTCCTGGGGAAAACTGGGGAAAAATTAGAAACATTTTTTCTGAGAACCAGATTTAGATTTGTGGTTTAGTCAAATGCCTATTATGTAATTTTGTAACCTTCACTATTTGAGCAGATATCACATATATTCATTGAACTGCTCCACTTAAAATTAGGTATGTTCTAAATCCTCCTGGTTATCAGAATTCTGAGTCAGCCACTAATAAACATGTCTTCAGTGGTGCTAGCCAAATCCACCTTGTTTCAGAACGTTTTTCCACAGAACAATTTGTTATCACTACCATGTTTAGTGCAAAGGTCTCATGATAGAGGATAATGTATTAATTGTTGTTTAATCCCACTACTTCTTGATTAAAGTAAAAGTAGAGCCTTTAAAATTCTCTCTGAAATATCAGAAATTTTTGGGTTTTTTTTTTCCCCTCCCACATGCACTAAAAGAGAGGCTTCCATTTGACCTGGAAAATCAAAATTTAAAGGAAGGAACAGGGAGCTATTGTTCACATTTCTATTACCTTCTGGTTTCAAAGTAAAATGGCAAATAAATAAATTATTAATTAACATGATCATTAACATGATTTCAGGCAAACCTGAGTAGGAGTTCCCTCTTTCTGTTTGGCAATTAAATTAATTGGCCCCTTATCTTGCAAAGCTTAATTGTGTGCCTGAATCATGTGAGACTTGATATTCGTGCTGAAGGTTAAATTCACTTATCAGGGCTTGCAGTGCTGAGCTTTCCTGGGCGAAGGCAAGGCAGCAGACACACAGGCAGGGTTTAATGGGATGTTGGGAACAGCAGGGTGATGAGAGAAGAGGTGAAAAATCGCCAGCTGACAAGGACTGGGGAGTAGGTGGGTGCTTGAGCTCAGCCTCCAAGTGAGCATGACTGGAAAGGTTCCATTTGTCTGGCACAGTGCCTGTGGAAGATGGCAAAGGGTACGACTAAAAGTTGTGCATTGTCCAATCTCCCTGAATAGCAGATGTTTCTGAGGCTCAGAGGACTGCAGAGGCTGAGAGGAAAGCTGCAGGTATAATGAAAATCATATTTTGTTAAAAAAATCTATTCCACAAATAGTCTGTGTCTTTCCAGTTTGCTTCCAGACAGCATTGCCTATTTTATATTTTGTATTTTTTTTGTTTGTTTGTTTGTTTGTTTTGTTTTTTTGGGGTTTTTTTTGTATTTTTTTTTTTAATTTGGACAGTTATTTTAAAAGAGATGCAGGATCCTAGCACTGGGATTTAAGGAAGCCAGGATCAAATCCCATTTTTACCACAGCTATTGTGTGCTGATAGCCAAGGCAGAGACAGGCTGATGTGTCCAGCATTCAGGTGTGTATCCCATGTTGTGTGTGATCAATCCATGTGTCATTTTCCCATAAAACATCCCTTCTATCTTCTTGGATTGTAGGATGTTTAGGCAGGGACTCATCTGGGCTGCCTGGTTGCTACCACAAACCAATACATTAAAAGTTCACTACCTTACAGCAATGTTAGGATTCAACAGATAAATGATCTGCTCCCTTAACTTTATGGAAAGGCACAAATATTCCAAGCTTTAAAAGTCAAAATTGTCTTAGAGGAGATGTATAAATCACACTTTTTTTTAATGAGAAGAAAAAATGGTAATTATTTCAAAGAGAACTCTAAAATAAAAAATACGACCTTCAAGAACTAAAAAATGTGATTCACAAAGGGGGTAATATAGGGAAGAACAGTAAGAAAGCTATCAAAGAGCAGTTACATCACCACATGTTCCCTGAGGACTTCTTGGACTTCTTGAGGATTTTTTCTGGTGATAAATCCCTGCTGTGATCCAAATCTTATAGCATGATTTATGGTCACAGAATCACAGAACTGTTGGGGTTGGAAGGGGCCTCTGGGGATCACCCAGTCCAAGCCTCCTGTCCAGGCAGGGCCACTGCCACGGGTGACATCCCTCCACCAGACACACAGACCTAAATGGAAATATGGGGGGTTTTCTGGCTTAAAATTTAGATGGAATTACTTTAAGTCTGCCAGTCCTACGGGTACCTCCTATAAAATGGGGTTCTTCGGTTCTATCAAGTGAAAAGGCTTCTGGATAAAAATAAATGGCACTTTTTTCTGAATTTCCTGACATGCTGCTTACTCTACTGTTTAAACTTCTGCCTTGCCTTCAGCATCTTCCCTCCTCTGGTCAGAATCCAGAGTTTTACAGACACATTGCTGATGCCTTAAAATTCCTTTGTAGCTCCTCACAGAAGAGGTGATGGAGTTCTACATTCTTTGTTTGCTTGGTTGGTTTAAAAGCTTGGTAGGTAAAAGAAAAAAAAATCTATTCAGGCTTAAAAATTTACTTTAAATGAAAAAAAAAAAGAGAAAAAAAAGGAAAGAAAAGGAAAAAAAAAAGAAAGAAATTGCTCCAATCTGGAACAAAATGTTTCATTGCAGCAACAACAAATAGCAGTGATTTTTTTCAGAGTTACTCAGATTGAAAAGGTTCACAGTGAAAGTTTTGAACTCATGTTGGGGGAATACAAGAAAATTTCCTCTATCTGATTTGCCTTAGAAGGAGTTAGAAAATCCAGGCTAAAATTTTAATTTTGATGAGCAAATGTTTAGCTTTGGGCTTAAAAGAAAATTTGAAAGCAAATGTGTTCACCATACTTGTATTCCCAGTTTTAGGGGTGTCCTCTGTTTTGAACTCCTCCCTCTGAAGAAGTCGTGTTGGAGGCTTGATACCTGTGCTCTGCACTGCAGCAGATGCATTAGAATCTCCCAGCCCTTACACACAGCAAATGCAGGAGCTCCACTGGCCTATAAACCCTGGAAATTAATGACATGACAGCCTCAGGAAATAGTGCTTCAGATATGCAAGTGCCTCATGGGAGGAACTCATTACTGGAGTTACAGTAAATTGCCACTGAGTGAACGCTGGAGGAGCTTCCCACACTTCATAAGCTTGATCTTGTCCGATTTCAAGGGCTAAGTGAATTTTGGCATGATTAAATACTAGAATCTGTGGCCATCTGAGAGCACTTGGACTTGCAGGCTTCTTCCATGCACTTGTGGGGATAGGAGAGCACAGAGTGCATTGTAGCAGCTTTCTCCAGGTTTTGGATATTGGTTTCTGTTAAATCAAAGTCCAGCTGCTGAGCTAGGCAGATGTATTATAGTGGAGACCCTGCTGCTCAGATTTGAGGCTGGTTTTGTGTATCTATGAGCTGCTGGGGTTTTGGGGATGTGGGGGTGCAGAAAGGCATACTACAGATATTTTATTTTTGGTCCCTTGCAGGCTCAGTGCATTTGACTAAATATACATCAAGAGAGAAGCCAAGCTTGAACAGCTGCTTGCTTTGCTGGATAAGACTTATATTTTCATTTTAAAAGCTATTTTTGACTGTCTAATGTAACTGATGTAATAGCAAAGTTAACTATCCTGAAAACACCCTGCACTGAGGTGTCGTCTCAAAAAGCTTCTTCAAACTGAAATTAAATCAGTCAACAATTCACAGTCAACAATTAAAGTGCCATAAGGACAAAAGGTGTCTCATGTGTCACACCAGATTAGATAAAGTGTTTTGTGCTGGCCACAATTTCCCTTTTCCCCATCACAGTGTTTGCTTCGTTTATTATTGTGGTTCTCCTCAAAATCAAGCTCCCAGCTCTAGATGTGAGAGTTCAGAATTGCAGTTGTCATCCAGAGGGGATGGCAAATTCCCCTTTCCTCTTTCCAATGGGCTGGTGAAGGAAAGGTGAGCACTAATGCTGGGAACATGGGCACTGTGTACCCTTGTGCTGGCCTATGCAGACACACATTTGATATGGATGCAGCACTGATGAAAAACAAGAGGGTTCTGCTTGTTTACATGAAGATTAGTGGTGTCCATCTGTGGTCTTACACTGCTTAACTGCCTGTTTTTAAAGATATTTGTAGTAGAGAAATGAACTGTAAAAAAAGCAAATGCTGCCTTAGTAAGATTTTAAGTGCTGGTGGGCAAACAATGGAAAAATGTATTAAACAGAATATTTCCCAGTCCAGAACGTGATGGGCTGGCATACCCAAGATTAAACTTATGTTCAACTATTGCTAAATTGGCAAAATACTATCCTGCACCTTTCTAATTTCTGTCCTGCCATTTAATGTGAGTTGTTCTCAAGGCAAAATGCAGGTTTAATGCAAGAATTAGTGGACAGGATACTCTGCCATAGGGATGTGCAACTGCAAGGTCAGGAGCTTTCTTTAAGGCTTAAAAGTGAAAACACCACCCACAAATATTCAGGGATACCCAAATATATTTGGTGTTCATTGTCCTGTTATCAGGTTTCAGCTGCTGACTTGATGACCCAAACAATACTGCGTCCTTGAAAATAATTTTTTTCATCTTCTTCTCTTTGCCATGAAGAAAACATGAGTTTTAGTCTGCACTGATGTATTTCAAATGCCTCTCAACTAGAGCTTTGCAGGAAATGCTACATTTTGGCTCAGCATCTTAATGCCTGCTGCTTTAGCTTGGCAGAAAGAAGGAGGAGACAGAGATGAGGGGGCCAAAATCCTTCCCAACTGCAGCTCACTCGGCTCTGAGTGAGAGTTTTGTGTGCATTCTTCACACTGTGAACCACTCTGCATTACACTGGGGACTTCAGAGGAATTTCTAACAGCATGGGCAGACAGTGGCTGTGATCCAGCTGTCTTCATTTGGCTGCAAAATTAAATTCCTGTTCTTAGAAAATCGAAGAATGTCACTTATTCACTTTTCTAATAAAGGTATTCAGGTGTGCATGTGACACCAGAGGAACAAGGGGTTCACCTGCTGAAAGACACATCCTTTTCAAAAGTTCCTCAAAATCCAAGGACAGCAGGATGAAGGATGTTGAGGAAAGACTGTCCTTCACGGGGTTGTATCTTCTGTGCTCTTGAATGGCTCAAAGCTCCTGCCTGTTGGAAATGACACCTCTCTGCAGAAGCACTTTAAACACATGCTCAGCCCTGGGTAGATCCACCCTGGCTGCAGTGTTTCTTAACTTGGGGACAACCTCTAGATCTGATTAAAAATACAAACAGAACTACATCTCTTCTGCCCCAGCATCTGTTTCCCTTCTAATCTGCTCATTGCCGACAATCCTTTTGGAGTCAGATAAGATCTGTTTCTGTCCTGCAGTGAAAAACTCAAGTAGAAATACAACCAATTGTTGAGAAGGAAATTTAGGCTCACATCTGCATTAAGAAAGGGCATGCAATTAGAAAGATCATTTGTCATTTTAGTTAGTTTGTATGATGGGGTAGACAAGGTAATGAATTAAAACCAATCTATGAGTGGAAATGGAAAAGGCAAAGACTTTCATCCCTCCATAAACTTTTTGTTTTGTTTTGTTTGACTTTATTTTTGTAAGTTTGGTTGGGCTGGGAAGAAAAGGTTTGCAGTCGAACAGCTCTTCCCCAGAAATTTTTCTGGAGGATAACTCTGATGAATCTGATCAGACAAAATTTTTTTTATTGTTCTTTCCCTCTCATTTGCAGAGGTGGTTTCCCCTGTGCTAGAGCAAGTCTGTAAGTTCATATTAACAGAGACCCCCCTGCAGGGCTGCATCCAGCCCTGGAATCCCAGCACAGGAAGGACAGGGAGCTGCTGGAGCCAGGCCAGAGCAGGGACACCAAGGGCATCAGAGGGATGGAGCAGCTCTGCTGGGAGGAAAGGCTGAGGGAATTGGGATTGTTCAGCCTGGAGAGGAGAAGGCTTTGGGGTGACCTCATTGTGGCCTTGCAGTGCCTGAAGGGAGCCCCCAGGAAAGATGGAGAGAGACTCTTGACAAGGGCCTGGAGTGACAGGAGCAGGGGCAATGGCTTCACACTGACAGAGAGCAGGGTTAGATTGGATATTGGGAAGAAATTGTTCCCTGTGAGGGTGGTGAGGCCCTGGTACAGGTTGTCCAGAGGAGCTGTGGCTGCTCCATCCCTGGCAATGTCCAAGGCCAGGTTGGATGGGGCTGTGAGTAACCCGGGATAGTGGGAGGTGTCGCTGTCCGTGGCAGGGGGTGGAATTGGATGATCTTTAAGGCCCTTTCCAATCCAAACCCTTCCATAATTTTGTGATTCTTTGATCTCAATTTGCCATATCCTCAGTGGCTCAGGCTCCGTCACCTTGGATGCAGCACCACGGCTGTTCCTGGTGTTTGAGGCAATTTCCTGCAGCTCTGACTCAGGTGTAATGAAATGGGAACAGCAGCATTACCTGACTTTGGGAGGAGCAGGAAATGGATTATTTTGGGATATATGAATCCCTGTTTGAGCAGTTTGTGACCAACACAAAGGCAATGGGATCAGCTTAAGTCCATTTTTATAAGGTGCTGGCAAACGTGGGAGATGAAGCACATCCATTTCATTAGGCTGGGTGAAGGGGTGCCCTGTGAACATTGTTAGTGGACACTGTGGTGTTGACAGCACCTTCCCAGTGACACAAACCCATCTCCTAATCACTCATGCTCTCTAAGAGATCAATTACGCTTTTCTCAAGTGTTGTAGGGCCATTAACCTTAGCTTACTGCTCAAATTCAGTGTGGTTAATTATAGCCCAAGTATCTAGGCTTTCATCTTGCAATGGCAATGGGATATGGGGATCTGCACTTCTCCATGCCCTGAAGGGGTGCACAGGGCTGTTGTGAGCTGCTAAACAGCTGCCATGTCCTGCTCTGGGAGTTTTGCACAGAGGGAGATGCTGGAATTTATAAAGACAGCTATTTTTCTGTGTATATTCAGTGTCAGTGGAAGTGAGTAGGGCTACAAATGAAAAATAGACATGGGCTGGAAGGCATAAAACATTTCAGAGCAGTAGAAACATAAACATTCTTTTTGTAGGCTAATCAGCAGGAATACAAAATAGCCTCAATATCAAAATCTACCATTTTATGTCCTCACTGATGGAGCCTTGGAATTGCAGTTTCCTGAAGAAACAAAGACTGACCCTTTCAACTAATTTCTTCTTCAGCTGACACATCTTTGGCTTCTCTCATTTGGTCCCTCTCATATACATTGGCAGTCACTTGATATTGCTGTTCCTAGACAGGAACAGTGGTTGTTGTCTAAGGTCTTGTTGTGTCACGCAGAACCAGAGCCTCACTTTCTACCAAGAGCTACAGTACTGATGATATTTTCCATTTTTGCCCTTCAGAAGCAATTCTGCCCAGAACCAGAAGCTGTGTCTTGGCACAAAATGACCCGGGCATCCAATGGGCCTTGATTATGTCCAGGAGTCTGGACAAACTTCAATGGAAAATAAGGAAGAAAATGGGTTGGCATGTCACTCCAGTCCTGTGACACAGAGAGCGCACGAGCTGCCGTGGCCTTAGCAGGTTCCCACTGCTCTTGCCACAGATTGCTGGGCCTTACTCATCCTTTGTGAATCACTGTTTGCTGAACGCAGAACTTCACGGCACTTACAGCACCCAAAATGGAGTGAATCACCTGTTCTGATGTATTTGTTGATATCCAGATTCTGTAAGAGCTGCTTACTGGATTCAGGAGAGGGGTCTGATAAACCTTGCTTCACTCTACTCACTCACAGTGCTCTAAAGATTCCATAGCCCCTGCCATGCTGCTGGTCCCCTGCAACCCTTCTCCACCCAGACCGCACTCCTCTCACATGCAGTTGTATCAACCCTTCCTTGATTTTTTTCTTGACTCTTGACTCTCTTTTTTCTTGGCTCACCATGTGCCAGGATCCCTTCCTCACCATTCAGCCATTTGGACTGCCAAATGTTCACTTCTCTCGTGTGTTTCCTTCCTCATCCTGGTCCTACTCTGCTGCTGCTGCTGCTGCAGAATAGAAAGATCTCCAGGCAGCAAAACTAAATGGTGCCTTCTGTGAGCTGTGTTGGGAAGAAGGGCTCTGAGTAAGTTCTGAATCATGAGAAATTTGAGATTCAGAAAGCATTTCCCCCAGAGGAAGCATCTGAGCTCTGTGAGTTTATCCAGGAAGTAGTTTGTGCTTTCTAAACTTTATGGTGCAGGGAGCTGCACGATTTTCCTGACCCAGGTGGGATGGAGACAGGAGGCAGGCAGGACTGATATAACTCTGAGGCAATGCCTGGCCAACATGCAGCTGGAGGGTAGGGGGTGCTACATCCTTGGGTTTTTTCCCCTGACCCCCAACTCTGGTTCTGATTTTGCCCTTGGTAGTGAAAACCTTGGGCGTTTCCACTGGCGATGCTGGGCAGTGGAATTTGGGCACAACCATGAGCAGCAAGCCAAACTTTTGACCCTCTTGCAAGTACAGCCTAAGAAGTTGAGCTCATGTTGGAGGACATGGGTTAGCCAGTGATCAACTAATTTTCCACAGCGCTGACTGTTCCAGAGCCCTCACAGCAGCAGAGGCATCATTTCTCTGCCACCGAAAAAAACCCAGAGCCTAAAACCAGGAACCTCTACAGGTTTATTATTCTGCCACTGCTCTGAAAGTCAAAATTTGAAAACACAACCTCTTTCCAGGCTGAAATATCTCCTTCCTATTTCTGACAATATTTCCCCCAAGTCTAATCAAGGGGTAAACCTCTAAAAGTACTCAGATGCAATACAATCTAATCATCATTACTGTGTTAAAAAGTCAATGGCATGGAAGCCTCTGAGTAGCCAGCTTGGTAGCATTTATTAGGATTTAAGTGCTTCCTATAATTATCATGTCCAGTAACTGCCTGGATTGATGTGTGAGGGGGGAAAGAAGGGAAGGTGGAAGCGTGTCTTGTCAGGGTGTGCACAAGATCAGTGAATGGAGGGTTGGGCAGATATGAGTGGATAAATATGTGTTTTTTCAGGCAATTTTATGTTTTCCCAGGCAGCTCTCCCTGTTCTTCTGACACGCCTTGCAACAGATCTGACAAAGGTTAGGCCCACCTGTGGATTGAGATCGTGGTGTGATTTTGTCCAATCTTCATGACTATTATTTTTCGGTGCCTACACACTTCCAAAAATCCAAATATTTCAATTTTCCATGAGATTGCCTTTTTTTTTTTTTTTTTTTTTTCCTTTTCCCTAAGAAAATGCTGCCTAGACAGGTGAGCTCCTAGCACACAAATCAAAATCACTGGAGAAAGCACATTTTACATGACTCTGGATGCTTGTAGCCACAAAACAGTTACGGCAGATTCCCAGGAATACACTTTTCTCTCTTGAAAGTTCATGACTTTGCCCAGGGTCTGTTCCCATCTATCCCACTGGGCTGGATCTACCCTTTTGGCCCTTTCTATGGCACCAGTTTCTTTCTTGGTCTCTTTTGGAAACCATAAGAAAACCTGAAATGTCCTAGCTTTTTGGGTCTTCATCACAGTCTAAGCCAGACATCCTCTCTTATCATCCTATTATTTCCAGCCAGTGGTTTTTTTTTGGGTTTTTTTTTTTTTTTTTTTTTTTTTTTTTTTTTTTTTTTTTTTTTTTTTTTTTTTTCCTGACAGAAAGAAAATTAAAGTCTTGTTTTAATTAATTTTTTCCTAAGGTAATTTTGGTGCCTTGAGGTCCAAGATAATTTTCAGGATGATGGACTCACATTATTTGGTGAACTTGCCACTACTAATGTAAATAAATTGTAATTGGTAGTAATTGCACTATTAATGTAATAAACTAGTAATGTTTTACTAGTGTAAAACAGATTTTAAACTCATGGAAAGTCCAGCAAGAAATGTCCCATAAAGGTTCTTGCCCACATTAGATTCTTCTCATACAGATCTACATTCCCTCAGTCTATCAAAGAACGGAAATTGGATTTTAACATTTTAAGTTCAATGCAGCCTGAGACTAGACATTGGGGGTTTTTTGTTTGTTTTTGTTTTGTTTTGTTTTGTTTTGTTTTGTTTTGTTTTAATGTGGGATTTTCATTGAGCTCTTGAATGTTTATTTCATATTCTTTATGATTTATGAGGGGCTTCCCCATCTGCCTTTGCCTCATTCCCTGAGATCCTCCCCATCGTCTGTCTTAGGGGAGCCTGGCTGCCACAGCAGTCTCTGATGAGATTAGTCACAATAATGCTGCAGAGCTAAGCTCCTTACACTCAAGCCTGGAAGAGCTGGTAATATTATCCAAAGAGCAAAAGGCTAAAGCAATATTTGGCCTCTGTTGTTTCATTCAAATTATGGCTTGAGAGAGTGGTGGGCAGGTGTGGTTTGACCACCTGGAACCACTTTCCCAGAATCACAGAATGGTTGGAATGAATTTTAAATATCCAGTTCCAACCCCTGCTCAGAGCCCCATCCAACCTGGCCTGGAACATTTCCAGGGATGGGGCAGCCACAGCTGCTCTGGGAAACCTGTGCCAGGACCTCACCACCCTCACAGGGAACAATTTCTTCCCAGTATCCAATCTACCCCTGCTCTCTGTCAGTGTGAAGCCATTGCCCCTGGTCCTGTCACTCCAGGCCCTCATCAAGAGTCCTTCTTCATGTTCCCTCTCCAAGTAAACCACTAGGAATTTTCTGCAGTTACCATCTTCACCACTTTTGTGTCACCCCACTGTGCTGCTGTGAGTTGCCCTGTGAATTAAAGTGTGTTATTTCGGCTGTGACTGGATAAACATTATATGACATATTTTGTAATCCTCTCCATAGTAGGATGCCCTGGCATGACTTTCAATGGCTTCACACTGACCAAGAGCAGGTTTAGAATGAAAATTATGAAGAAATCCTGGCTAGCAAAAGGTAACACTTTGAAGCAAACAAGCTTGTTTGAGATCATATTTTGATATATAATATCTACTTGGGAAAGTCACAGAAAGAAAATGTAACATGGCAAAATACTCCGAGGTACAATTTAAGTTTTGGTCACTGAACTTTGCACCCCTGCTCTCTATGGACCAGAAAGCTCAAATTAAGAGCCTGTGTGAAAGGAATTTTACTATTTCCACATCCATCTTTGCACATTTGCATTGTACAAGCAGATCCCTAAAGGCCAGCCCTGCATTCAAAGAATGCACTTAGCACGAATTGCTTCTGGCAGGGAAGCTATTCCTAGCTTTACCTTGAACAGGTAATATTCTAAAACCAGCTTCATTTAAGCCTGAAAAATACACAGAGGAGGTTTGAGAAAAATATACAACATTTCACTGTGGTTGTTTATATTTTGGGGTGCACTGGGTTTGCAGAGCACACTTTTGGTAGCAGGGGTGACAAGCTGCTGGAAGCTTCCCCTGTGTCCAACAAAGCCAAATCCAGGTGGCTCCAGGATGGACCTGCCACTGGCCAAGGCTGAGTCCATCAGGGATAGCAGTAACACCTCTGGGGTAACAGATTTAAGAAGGGGAAAACCCCCACACGATGCACAATGGTGGAGACAGAAGTTCAGTGTCTGAAAACCGATTTAGGAAAATACCTGTCTCCAAGGATCTGAGATACCTGCACTGTGTCAATCTTTGATGCGCTGAGTAGACAAATCTTTAGAATTAACCATCAGATTTCTGTCCACACTTTCCTGGTTGAGTCTTGTCTAAGGCACCATTACTGATGACTGTTCCATAATTTGCACTGTCTTTTTATCTATATCCAGATGGCCAATCCTTGTGCCCACCCATGCAGGGACTTCCGTGTCCAGCAGGTTCTTGCAGGTCAGGAAAATAAAATGCTGTTGGACTCTGGAAGCCTTGGAGAGTTTAACTGCTGTGCTTTGAAATGCAACTCCAGCTGTCCACACTGAATTTCTGCTCTTGCTTCACCCATAGTAAAAGCAGCACAGGAAAACACTCTTTCATTAACTTCTCAGGTTTGTACTCCAAGATAATCAAATTCCTCAGCTAGCTCAGCTTTTCTAGGTACACACTGCTGCCTGTTATTTCTGTCGCACAGACAAGCACAGGCACAAAAATCATGAATTACATCAGTCAAAACTCCAGTACAGCTCAGCAAAAACACTGCAGAGCCTAAATGAATGCCACTGTGCTGGGAAAGGTAATTTTGACTTCAAGTGACTTTTTCTGTGCATTTGGAAATACAAAATGATCCCTTGGACTTAGCTGAAATGGTTTGCATGGGGTTTTGTTTGTTTTGTTTTGTTTTCAAGACAAACCAAAAATTTCTTATGGATGTTTCACAAGTATGCAGCAGAATAGCACACTGCTGATCTGTAATAATTCAGATCCTGACACAAGAAGATTAAAGGCACACTTTAGCTATGATGTTTTCATATCCCTTTCTTTTTCCTGTTGTTCATTTGTTTTGAATGCATGAACTTTTTTGGGGGGGATATTGAAATGTTGGTATCTCTTGCCTAATTTGATTTACAACAGAGCATTGCATTTCCTCTACGTGGTATCGGAAATGCTGTTTTCTTTGGAAACTTTGTCAAGCTCGCTGGAATATGATGATGGTCTCTTATTTTTTTAATAATGCTCACGTATCTGCTGCTGGAGGCTGCTTCTTGAGGCTGTATCTGAACTTCCTGACCCTTTTTTCACTCTTCTGGCATCCTCAGTGAGGAGCAAATCAATCAGAAGCCATGGCTTTGCACTGCACCAAGAGCTTGAATCTGGTTCCACAGCTCCCTTCTGCCACAGCCCCAAGGCAGAAGAGCAGGAAAAGGGATTTCTGTAAAATTCTTCAGGTCTTGGAACAGGAACCATCATCTTGAAGTGTCCATCCCTGTTTATTTTCTAAGAGAGATTCAGAGTTTCAGAGGGAAAGGAAGATTGTCCTTGTATCTGAAGATTTGGTTGTTGTTTTGAAAACATTCAGTGGCCCATGGAAAATGCTACTTATCTCCAAAAAATAGGAAAGTGGAAAATTCTTCCTTCGTAAAATATGAGTTTTAACTCAGTGTGGGCCTGAGCAAGTTGAAAGCTCTTGATTTGCCTTTATTGAAATGATTAAAAGCACATAGAGGGAATGAGAACTAAAATGGATGTTTTTAATTGAACTAAATCTACCCGTGGATATCTTGTTCATTCCTTGCTGTGATACCTGGTTCCCCATCTTAAGGTTGCTTTTGTTTTTGTCACAACTGAATGTTGATTGGACTAATCTGCTAGAAACTCGATTTTTTAATTCCACAGCATCATGTGCCCAAAAGCAGGCTAATGCTGAGACACAATGTGATGAAAGTGGGTGGAGAGAGCAGATAGGAAAGGTACAGTGCCAAGAAAATGTTCCATTTCAATGCTGCACCAAGGGGACATTCTCTGTCCCTCCTGTGAGAAAATCAGGGGGAAATCTGAGCTGTTTAGGAATCTGAGGTTGGAATTTTAGCTGAGCCTGTAGATTGTCCTCAGGACTAAGTCCACCATGTCAGTAAGGGCCAGCTGTCTCTGGACTTCTCCCTTTGCTTATTCCTCAGTTATTTGAATCAATGTGCTCATATTGCTGAGAGCCCACAACAGGAGATAAGCTGCCACACATCAGCTGCCAAGTGGGGGGTTTTTTCCCCTCTTTTTTTGCTGCTTCATAGTGAGATGCAGACGATGGAAAAATGAACTGGCTCATCTTGGCAGCGGACAGTGCTGCATTGCCATCTGCTGCAAAGCCAAAGGTGTTCCAGCATGCAAGATGGATTTATAGGAGAGAACTTGTGAAGGGTTTTGAAGGAAAGGAGGGCTGCAGTGGGGCCAGCAAGCTTTGGATCGCCAATTCTTGCTAAAGATCCAGAGTAAATGCAGAGAAAATATTCCTCATGCCACAGGAGATCCCCCTGGTCTATAATTGCATCCAGGACACCACTGCTGGCAGGGAGCACCATTTCCCCCCAGCAGGGACAGAGAGCTGGGAGTTCCTGCTGCAGCTGGGGAACCATCTAGGAGCAAAAAAGAACAGCACAGCAGGGGAAGCAGGACGAAAGGACCTGGGAAAGCTTTCTTTTCTTTAGTGATCAAAGCTGGACAGAGCCAGAGGTCATGCTCCATTAGGAACAAACGGTACTGTTGATCTCTCTCCGACTTTCCAGCTGCGTTGCTGTGTGTCTAATGAGATTTTTATACTTTTTACTGGCACAGGATCAGGGCCACCTGAATCACATATCACATGGACATGCAAACTCTTGCTCCACAGAGACTACAGTCTGCACAGGAAAGGCAAGATGAAAGATAAGACGGGAAGCGGAAGAAAAGTGTGTGGACCAAGCTAACGCTGCTGCTGCTGAGGGTCACAAGTGAGAACCAGAGCTCTGGGACTAGAATCCAGCATCTAGAACTTCGTCTAGGTTTTAGGATTTATTCTGTGGATAAAAAAAAAAAAAAAAGATTACCCTGTCCAGAGTTTTTCTCTGATACTTTTTCAATACCAGTTTTTCTCTGCTTCTTGCAATGTGTTTGAATTTCATGGGCTCATAGAATGACTGGGGTTGGAAGGAACCTTAAAG
>VZSR01002340.1:10354803-10425375 GCA_013398615.1 Brachypodius melanocephalos
ACTATCCCAGGTTGCTCAGAGCTCCATCCAAGCTGGCCTGGAACACTTCCAGGGATGGAGCAGCCGCAGCTTCTCCGGGCAACCTGTGCCAGGGCCTCACCACCCTCACAGAATTTTTTCCTCATATCCAGTGTAACCCTATTCTGTGTCTGTGTGAAACCATTCCCTTTCATCCTGTCACTCCAGGCCCTTGTATCTTTAAATTTTCTTTTTCCTTTTAAGAAAGGAGGCATGAAGGTATCAGTCCCCCTACAAAAGATCTCTCAGAGCTCATGGCCCCAGCAAGTGGTGGGTGTAAGTGTTTATTTGCTTTTATTGAAAGATTTTTATACATCAAAGTGCCTCAGGCACAAAGAGGTATAAAAGCCAGAGCATAAATTCACCTTTTTAAGCTTACACAGTATCTTAAGGAGTGTCATTTGACAGAACTATAGATCTGAATAATCTCCTTTCCGCTGCCTGCTGCAGAACAGAGCTGTGATAGATGCAGGAGCCACTGCCAAGGAACCTGCGGAAAAAATATGCAAGAGGAACAAGAACAGATCATCACAACGAGGCATAAACCAAAAACCCAAGCAAAATAAATTCACACACCCTGTGCAAAAGGTATCTGAAGCCATCTTTCACAGTTTGGTTGTTACCTTCAAAAAGCAGCAACATTTAGACACCGCCTTGCTGATTTCAGCCCATTTTCCAGCCAGACACATTCTCTGAAAACAAGCAGATATTTTTCCATCTCTTTTTTAAATTATTTTTTTTTTAGAAAACAGGAAGTTGGTCATGCTGGCTCAGATCAATAAACTGTCAGAAGAGACCTCCTGCCTTTATCCTTGGCTCGTGCTTGATGCAAAGCTCCTCCTTGCCTTGCTTTCCCAGCCAGATATGTAATGATGCCGGTAAGACACATACACTACTTGCCGAGCCCTGTGGGGAATCAAGGCACACCATAAACCATAAGTTTGGATTATCAGGATGTCAGAAGTTAAAGCTACAGCTGCAAGTGAGACAGAGCCTCAGCCAGACCTTCCTGAACACAGCAGCATCATTCCACTGATGAGACCCACTGCAGACTTTCCCATGGCTCGGCTGTCTCCGCGATGGGTAAAAATCATTGTGCAGACAACACACACAGGGTTTATGAATCACTTGAATGTCCTTTAAATCCTCAAAGCAGGGATTAAGTAGGACTTAAGAGGAACATATGACTTGTGCTTGTCCTCAATACAGTGGTGACTTTCATATTATGTGAGGAAATAACTCCTTTGATTGTTCTGTGTTTATTAGATGCTAGTATCACTGGACGTCTTTGTTGTTTCCCTGGCTAGTGTGAAAGAGCAGCCTGGTCTGCTCCCGTAGCTCTTCCACAAACAGGATTCCACTGCAAATGGACACCTGCTGTGCCAGGTCCTAGCAGTGATCTGATTAATTCAATGCTCCCAGTTAAAATTCCCAGATCATCCCTGCAGCGGGCTGAGCAGGTGCAGCTCTTTGCCTTGGTGGGCTGGCTGGCAAAGTGAATCTTTGCACAAGTGAATTTGATTTCTGTACCACTTTCTCCGTAATGGGGAGGATTCTCCTTTATCTCCTTCAGTTGATTGTTTTCCCCGATTTTGCAGCACAAAGGTCAGAGTTCTGCTCCACGCTCTGATTCTCCAGCTGGTAGCAATCCAATGAGATATGCACAGTCACAGGTGCCTGTGTGTTAGAAGGGTGATCATTCTTTTACCAAGGTTAACTCTAAAAGTCCACAGCTGGAGATAACCTGAAACCACTCGTGATTTGTGATAAATTTAACAAATTGTAGAAACCAATGAAAGAAGGACTTGGTTTATGTTGAAATACATTATTTTTACACATTTTCTTTTTTTCCTATACCATTCACTGTCTTTAGCTGCTATATTTAATGCATTTTCAACCTCTGCCTTTTCCCCACAATACAAGATACCCAAACACAGAAATAGTGTTGCAGATGAAGATATCTGATATTGCTTCTTAATGATTAGATTTCTATCTCTTTTTATCAATCAAAAAAACCATCATAATTACTTTTCTACTGCTTTGCTGTTGTAGGAAATTGGCTTTGTTGAACCACACATAGTGACCTCGGGCAGGTCTAGGTAAAATTTTCATAAGTGAACCTGAAATCCATCCGTAGTTTGGGAACTCTAAATGAGCCCATATTCATTCACAGGAGAAAAGGGATGGACTTGTCATGTGTAAGACATGCCAGGACACTGGAGGCCTGGGTGTTTGGGTAATTACCTCTCCTTGCAGGTAGGTGGGATTCCTTTCACCCAAGCCATGGCAGTTTCCACAGGAAAAGTGTTGGCTTGTGAGGACAGAGGAAAGCACCACGTCTTATTTTTAAACTGTAAAACAGTTTATGCTTTTAAGAATAACAACCAGTTTATGTTTTTAAACTGTATCAGTAAGCATGAGGGAAATCAAAGATGATGATTGGGACAGGCTCTGAATCCAAATGATCAAACATGGATCACCTTGAGGGTTCAGGCAGTCAGCAAACTCCCTTCCACGAGTGGGTTTTACTGGCTTCTGCCTCACTTCCCAGAGGCTGAGATCTCTGCCAAGGGCTCTGCTGCTTTGGGGATGTGGCTTTGACAGTGATTACCTGTTCCAAAGCACATATCAGGGTGTAGGAAAAGCAGATATTTGGTAAGACTGGGTGAGAACAGTGTTCTGCTATTCTGGCTCAGATTTGGAGCATCCCAGAGCGTTTCTTCACCTCTTACACACACTGTTATTAGCAGAACATTTGGGAGTAGCTTCTGGCAAGGCGTTTTGCCCTGTGCTGTTGTGTTTGCCCTACAACATCCATCTTGCCATGCTCACTGCTGCCTGTCCCTTGTCGAAAGGCTCTTCCTGGCATGACTCACACTATCAATGTATTTCTCTGCCCCCCAGTACAATGGGATCATTATCCTGGGATCAGTCCTTAGACGCTGCTGAAGTCAGAAAATACTGCTGTAAGTGTTGAATATTAACTCACTCACTGTTGCCTTGAGGCAATTGGACACAGACAGGAGGTAACTGCAGCTGAACGTCCTTTCTCTTTTCCTACATAATGCACAAAGATTTGAAAAGCAGGACAAAACGGGACAAAAGCCTTAGAAATTCTAAAGGCAAGCAATTTGTAAATAGATCAGCAAGTTGCCACATAGGGAGGGAGAGATTTGTCTGAAGTGTAATGGCCCTACTGCAATGTGTTCCCTAAGTACTCAGTGGCGTTTTAAACACTGTGAGACTGGATTTTGAGACTTCAAGTGAAAATAAATCATAAAAAGAGGTGCTCAAAACTCAAGAGCTGTGATCTAACAAAGCACTTAAGGAATACAACCAACAGAAAGCAGACCATTCCCTTCCGCCACAGCCAGCACAGAAGAGGCTCCAGAAAGGGAATAGGTCACAAACTTCTCGAGTCCAGGACAGACCCTGGCCCAGATATAAAGTAGGACAAGGCACAAAAAAGCGAAGCTGAGAAGCTGGAACAACAGCAGTGCCCAAGGCACAGAAAAGATGGGACATTGATGGCCTGGCAGTGTCTGAGGGGTGCCTCGCTGCCTTCATTTTGGGTAAGACTTAGAATTATTCTGAAGCACTTAAAATCACCTGGGGACAAGGCTTCAAAGCATCTGGATCTTTCACTTTAATATGCAGTAGCCGCTGGTGTTTTTGTTTACTCAAGTTCTTTCTTTTTCTGTAAATAATTGCTTCTGCTTCACTTGAGCTGTCTCTCCAGCAGACAAGAAACATTCTGGGCAGGCAGGTCAGCAAGAACCCTGTTCCCGAAAGAGGACATGCAACTGGAACTCTAAATTTGGGCTCTAAGGAAAGTATATGTTTGAAACACATCCTGTTAAGCATTTTTGCCTCTCCTGTATGCTGAAAATAAAGCAAGAGGAAGCCCTGCTGCCAAAGCAGCTCTGCAAAACAACCTGCACTGGGAATTTTCAGCAGGGAAGGACAACAGTAGCAGGCAGCATTTCCAACCCTCTGCCACAGACACTTGAACTACCTGCTCAGCATTTTCTGCCCTTGTGTGGTTTTTCAGGCTTTCTACAGGCTTAGAGCTGGGGCTGGAGATCCTGAGCTCCTCCGAGAGATAAGGACCCCCTTATTGCCAGGCTTTTGATTGCCCTAATAGCTTTTAGGTTACAACATTTCCTGCTGGTGTGGCTCTGCTGCACAAACAGCTTGGTGCTGATGTTTTCTGGTTTGGTCTCTGCTCAGGCTGTATCATGACATTTCTCCCAGCTCTGCAGCTACCTCTGGCATTCCTTTAGCACTCTCCTGTCACTGTAGCTGCCACCTATGATCCCTGCCAGGTTGCAGCTTCTTTCCTTTGGCCTTACCTGTGCTGCTGCTCTCTGTCTGTCTCGGTATGTGCTCCACTCTGAGCAGCTGATGCAAAAGACCTTCTGTTTTCTCCATTTCTTTAGTGTGAGTGTCCTGTTTGGTGTAACTGCTGCTAAAGCCTGGCTGCTGGACTGCAAGCCACTCTCCTCCACGTGTTTCCTTCAGTAGATGTACTGGTTATTCTCTGTTTAATCTTAGGGAAAAAGCTTTGCTGGGTCCCAGCTTAGGCAGGTAAGGATCACTTTCCTGATTGCCTTGTTTTGACTATCAATCCCTGCACTGTTTATGCTGTTAACTTTGTTTGCTCTCGCTCTTCTTCATCTTTGATACCCATGGCAAGACATCTGGTGCTCAAATCTGGCCTGTGAAGTGCTGAGTGGCACAAATTCTGCTGCAGAGTGCATGGAGCCGTGTCAGAGCAGGGCATGCAAGGGCTGTCAGGGGGTGGGAAGGCACTGCCCCACTCCTGATCAGCTCTTGCCAGAGCTTCCTCCACAGCCAGCTCCCAGAAAGCCGACCATCCATCTCCTGCCCTTGAAAATGGCCATTTGCAAAGGTGTCTTGGAAGATCCCAAGTGATCAGTGCTCACCCTGACCGTGCTCTGCAGTGCACATTGGTGCCTGGCCAGTGGAACAGTCTGGCTCCAACAAAGCACCCTCTATCCCTAGGTATGAATTTATTCATTTCCTGATGGTAGCTCTTATATCCTCAGTGATTACTGCTTGTCCTGCTTTAAATAAAATCCCATCTTGCCCGTGTGCACACACACAGAGACACAAACACTCAATCTTTTGCCTGGTAACGAGAGGGGCAGTGCCTGTGCTGCTTCTTCCTCCCAGCAGAGCTGGACACAAAGTGGTTCCATGCCTTTGTCATGGCACCCAGACAGCTTCCAGGAGCGCTCAGCACTTCCTCAGCATGCTCTCCTTGGGCTGGAGCTCATGCTGCACCTTCATGGCGTGTCCCAAAGTGGCACACTGGGGCTGTCCCTGCCCCTGTGCAGGAGCAGCAGCACCTTGTTCATCTGGCTCCACCAGGAAGTGCTCCAGGTGCTGACTTTGCAGCAAGGTCCAAGCTTTCTGTGGCTCTGTCTGTTCCAGGGGTTTATAGCAATTTGGGACTGGTTCCCTATGCTGGATTGCCTTTACCCTATCACATGGAGCCCTGACTGCTGCCAAATCTTGTCTCTGTATGATAACTTCTTCAATAATTCTTGTGTCCTGAGAGGCAGGAGGACAAAAAGAAGGATCTAGTAGTTTATCTTCTCTATGAACCACTAGAAATCCTTCACCACTTTTGCTCTGGACATTTCCTTTGTGGCTCTAAGGTTTTTGTGATATAATTGGAAACACTGAAGAGTTTGTAGATGTCACTTTTCTCTGAAAGCTTCAGCTTATCTGCATTCAGTCTAATACGCCGTTCTGAGGGTCTGGAATCATGGCTGGGGCTCTTTCTCCTTCAACACTTCTAGTTCCAGTGGAAACTGCCCTCAGCCACTGCCTTGGTGCCTTGGAATCCCTGCATTGCATGTCTTTGTTTCTGCTGGGAGCATACATGATCAGCATCCCAGCATTCACATTCTGCCAGGTGTGATAGAGACAATCATGAATCCAGTGTAAGATGCTGCCCTGACTCATAACAAACACTGAATACTTTTGAATTTGATACACCCAATTGAGCCTGACTTCTATTACTGCTGAAGACTGGTGACTTCAATTCTATACACACTGATTTGGCATCAGTGTAGATTCTCATTTTATGCAGATACCTCTTGCTTTTCTTTTTCACTGCCACTGATGTACACTCTGCTCCTTTCTCTGTAGGTCTCTTCACATCTCTCCGTTGCAATTCTCCTTTTCAGGAATTTTCCCCACTGAGAGTGCCAACAGACTGCCATGTTTTGGTAGTCTGAATTGCAGGTCTGCAGTCAGCTTTTGAGGCAGGCACCAGCCTGTTAAACAATAAAGCAACACTTTTTGGGAAGCCTAATGAAGCCCGTGAGGACTCCCCCCTCCACATAGCTTGCTTAGTGATGGATGGTTTTTTCATGGCAACTCATCAGGAGCTTGCAACTGTCCACTGGCCTTAAAATATCCTCTGCTATAAACTCTAAGTCCCATTGCTGCAGTCTAATGTTGCTGTTAATGAATGTTCCTGGAGTTCTGTTGCAGGTGACCTTGCAGCCCAGCTAGGGCTAAACCTGGTTCTGATTTTGTAGGGTAGCTGTGATTATGGCTGTGGTGAGACTGGTAGATTGTTTGAGCGCTAGGAGTATCCTGCTATGCTTTGGGATTCCTAAAGCACACTTTGTTTTCTTAGAGAATTCCACTAAGTGTGTTTGTTCAGCCTGGAGAGGAGAAGGCTTTGGGGTGACCTCATTGTGGCATTCTAGTGCCTGAAGGGAGCTTCCAAAAAAGATGGAGAGGGACACTTGACAAGGGCCTGGAGTGACAGGACAAGGGGCAATGGCTTCACACTGACAGAGAGCAGGGTTAGATTGAATATAGGGAAGACATTATTCCCTGTGAGGGTGGTGAGGTCCTGGCACAGGTTTCCCAGAGCAGCTGTGGCTGCCCCATCCCTGACAGTGTTCCAGGCCAGGTTGGATGGGACTCTGAGCAACCTGGGAGAGTGGAAGGTGCCCCTGCCCATGGTAGGGGGGTGGAACTGAATGATCTTCAAGATCCCTCCCAATCCAAACCATTCTATGATTATGTGATTCTATCACTCATCACCACTCAGCCTCACACTTGGGGCTTCCTAACAAGGCTTGTTTCAAAAACATCACCATTTTCTGATTCGCTCCTGGACAGCTTGATGTCATGTGAGGTGGGGCTTTGTTCAGATACGTGTCAGAATCTTTTTTTAAAGTGTGGAATCATCCTGCAAATGAACTCACACTGGAGCAAACTCAGACTTCCCAAAGCTGACTACTTGGCTGTATATTGCAAGGACTCACTGTAAGGACTGGCTTTGGGATTTTACAGGAACATACTTGCTCTGGTGGTGCTCTGCCCTCCTCAGGTGTTCCCTTCTCTGACAGTGGCACTTCGTGTGATGCTCGTCCCTCATGACATGGGGAAAGGTCACTCTCTGCTCTCTGCACTTGGTGGCCAGCAGCACTCTTGATAAATATATTCTTGCTTTTACAAGATCTCGTACTAAGTCATCCAATTATGGGAAATTAAAAGTGGCTCCTGTTAAGAAAAAAGTCCTGTGTGTTAAAAATGTGAATATGCCCAGGGGTGGATTGGCACCTTGTCTCCATTTCTGATTAAACAGCCAGTTTTGAGGAGGACAGAAGAAAACTCCAGCCCAACCTGATACAGAACATTTTCTGTTCTTCCCTGCCCAGCCATCCTCCTATTGCCATATTTTGTGCCTTTCCAAGCCACTGATATGGGATACAGAGGCAAGGCAGGGACATCTTTTCTCTCCAGCTTGGTCCTTATGGCACTCTCATATGAGTGAGAGCAGTTTCTGATTCCTTCTTCACAGGGATAAGTCCCAAGCTTTCCTCTTCCCTAGATGTAACAACAGGACTGGGTTTATTCCTTGGCTTTTTCAATCACAGAGAGCCCATATTTAAGGTTTTAAAAGGTAACTGGACGAAAAATGAAATGATATAACAAGAGGGAATCAAAGTTATTGTCATCTCCCATCAGCTACCAGTTCTTTGAAGCATGAGATTTGATTATCCCGGTCACAAAAATGCCTAATAACACTGAAGGATATTAGCAAGGCCCATAAATCAGTGTTAAAAGATTAAAAGCTGTTAAAGGATTCTTTGTTCCCCTCAAGGAAGAAAACCCAACTGTCAACACCACAAGTTCACCTTTGGTTCCATCTGTTGACTCTTTCCAGGTCATGAACCAGAACTCTTGACAGAGCCTCTGCACGGCAAATTTGGGCCAAAACATCTCACTTTATCCTCTGCCTCCCAAGGCCATTAAATGAGGTGTGTGGTGACACCTGCACAACTCAATGGTGGCTTTAGGCAGCTCAAAATGGAGCTAGAATGTGTCCAGGTTGGTTTCCAGGCTTAGATGGATTGGGATTACAGTGCTTGTCAAGATCCACAGTGTTCAAACAACCAGAGCATCCTCTGCCATTGGATTTCACAATGGTTTTTATCACACAAAATGTGTGAGGAAATTTTCGGGGTCACTCAAGAAGGAGTGAGGAAATTTTGAGGATCACTCGGGACACTCAGGAATGATGCCATGCTCAGAAATCCACTGTGCTTCTGCATCCGTTGATTTCAATCAGGATTTTCCAGGTTCCCTCGCGACCCTGTTTAAAGCCTGTTTCACTGTGTAAAACCAATGCTTATTTTTTAATCCTGTTTCAGATTCACATTCATTCAATACAATTTTTTTTGTAATCCTGACAACACACCAGGACTTTTAATCAACAACTCGATTCTTTCATTCTAAAACAAAGACAAACAAAGTAAAGAAGAAAAATACTGTTCTTTTTCATCACAACAGTACTACCAGACTTCCCACCACAAAAAAACTACAAAGTTTTTTGCAATTTTTAGTTTCCTATGAAAAAGCTTTGTTCCTGAAGAGAATTTCTCAGTATGGCTCTTGAGGGGATTACCAGTTTAACTGCTGCTGGCCATTTTCTTTAACAGAGAAGGTAGGAAATAGCAGCAGCCTGACTTTAAATTTGGCAGCAAGCTGGATTCTCCTTCCATTCCTCACCATTTAAGTGAAGCTACTTAGCACTATAATGTGCAACATATGACCTTCTTGCAAGCCCTAGTTACACTGCTCATTAGTCTGTGTACTTTAACAAGATTTTATTGACCCTGTGGCTAATAGCCCACTTAGAAAGATCCCTCCCTTCCAGCGTGACTGCTTGTCAGTAATGGTAGTTGGATTGCAAAGAGAAACCCCACAGTTAAAGCTATTCAAAATGAGGAGGGGGGAGAGCAATATCTCAGTTTGTCTTTTTGCTGCAATGGAAAAACAAAGGTTGTTATCACTCCCCTTTTTTTTTTTTTTTAAATTTTTTTTTTATTTCTGTGCCTGGTGTGCACACAGCTCCCAGTGAGGATTTGGGTTCTGCTGTGCTAAGGCAGCTCTCAGAAACCAGCAGCCTAAGGAGCTGTGACAGGCAGAGGAAGCCCTTTTAAGTCCTGTTTTCCAGATGCAAAAGCAAAATGCATAGCCTTGCCTGCAATCCTGCAGGAAACCAAGGGCAGAGCAGCACGGTGAACTCGGGCCTCTGTTTGTCGGATCTGCATTTTCAGCCGGCTCCTGAGCATCCTTTGGGCTGGGACAGGGGGACAAAGCGCTGCACCCGGGGCGGGGGAGCGCTCCCTCCCAGAGCTCCTCCTGCACAGCAGCTCCGGGCGCACGGAATGAATGCAGCGCTCTCGGAACGCTCTGCAGCCGGAGTGTCACCCATCCACTGCCTTAAGAGGATATTGACTCCAAGCCTGTCACTGAGCTTCTCGAGGGGTTCAGAAACAGCCTGGTTAGCTTGGGTGATGGGACAGCCTTTCTTTTTTGTTGTTGTTTTTCGGTTTCTTTGTTTAGTTTTTACAGGGTCCAGGGCTGCAGGGTCCAGGGCTGGGCGCTGGTGCTGAGCTGCTGAACTTCAAACAGAAAACTGTGCTTTATTTTTCACTGGAAGAAGACCCTCTCTTTTTTTTTTTTTTTTTTTTTTTTTTTGTTTCATGTTTTAATTGTTTCGCCCGGGAGTAGCAGAAAGAGACTTTGCTCTTCCTCAGAACTTCACCAGAAGTTTCTCACAAACTTTCAGCATATGTGATACTAAAAACAAACAAACCAAACAACAGCAAAACCCACCCTTGTACCGGGCTAGACAGGGAATCTGTTTGTTTCTTTGCACTTATGTTTCCACAGGGCTGGTGAATGCAGCATCCTAACTGGCTGTGATTGCAGCACTGCCAGGGGTAGAGGATTTTAGAATGGTTTTTACTCTAGTAAAAAAAAAAAAAAAATTAAAATAAACCACAACATCCTCAAAAAAACTCATCCCAAACTACAAAACGCGGGCATAAGTAAAGGGAAGAAGATACAGAAACCACCAGGGAGGTCAGGTGGTTAAGTATTTTTGGACTGCCAAGGTGGTGATCTTAAGTGAAGATAATGCATTATGCAGTGGAAAGCTAATGAGACCAGGTCTGTTAAACACAGAGTTGGTGTTACTTAGCTCTGGAGTGCCTCAAATTACACAGGCACGGGTCGTATTTGATCACCGCTGCCGCTCTGACAAAGTGAGCAGCAGGCTTTTATATAACGTGAGCGATCATATACTGTGGGGAACAATCCTGTGCTGGCAGGGGAGGCCAGCTGATGGCATGATGGGTCTTTTCCGTCTCGAAGTTGTGTGATTCATCAATTAAAAGAATTCGGTGGGATAAAGCAGCCCGAAAGGGCACTGTCCCTGCCTGATGATTAACCCTCCCAATCCCAGCCACTCCGCTCGGGATTCAGCCTCCACCAGGGTGTCCAGGAGGTTCCGGATGTGCAGCCCCGTTCAGTACCGAGGCGGACCGGGGCCGGGGGGCTCCGGGCACTGCGGGCACAGCCGCCGCCCTCCGGGGCCGCAGCCCGGGTCAGTGCGGGATGCGCGGCTCCGCTCCGTGCGGGATGCGCGGCTCCGCTCCGCCGCAAGTGCTGCGGGGGAACCTGCGGGGGTCGAAGGGCTGTCCCGCCGTGCCTCGGCGCGTCGGGAAGCGGCTGCTGGGCGCACCTGTCCGGGCTGCCCGTGCCTGCCCTGCCGGCTGCCCGGAATCCCGCTGTCTCCCGCAGCCCCATCCCGGGGCCGCCCGCATTGCGTCGGGGGCGCGGCGCGCAGCGTGCGGGGGCGGCCGGCCCGGGGGCAGCGCGCATCCCTCCCTCCTCCGCCGGCCCCGGCCCCCGGCTCCCCCGCCCTCCCGAGCCCCGAGCTGCACCAAACAGCTCTCAGGTTTCTGCTGATACTGCAGCGTCAAGAAATGGCTCGAGTTTGCTCCTCGCTCTTATGCATTCAGCAGCGCTCTCGCTCCTGCCGCACGCGTCCAGCTCCTGCCTCCTCCTGCCTCCAACGCTGCTGCTGCTGCCGGGACGAGCCAACACCGACTCCGGGGATGCGGCTGCAGGGCTGCGGCGCTCTGACATCTCCCCCGCCGCCGCTGCCCAGCGCCCGGCTGCTTTTCCAGCTGTCCTAAGGGAAGAGAGCTGGAGAGCCAGCGGCTATCTAGGACTCCTTGATTTTATTGACTAACTCGAGCCTTTTGGGAAAGGTACTTTGCACTCTTTTCCACGCACACCCCCCACCCCCCACTGCGGTTCTCAGCAGAAACTAATTAAACCCACTCGCCCTTGGTGCAGCCTAAGACAGTGTATGAATATTTCAGTGTCTCGCAGGCAGCCCTGTAAAGCGATCGCTGTGTTATAAAGAGGGGCGCAAGAGGAGGAGGAGGAGGGTTAAGTTTGCCGCTGCGGTTTTTGTTTTGGTTTGGTTTTTTTGGATGCTGCTGCAAGGCGACTTGACGCATTCCGGCACTGGCTCCTACTCCTGAGCGGCGCGTCTCACCCGGAGCAGGTAAGGAAAAAGCCCCTTCTCCCTGCCGCTGTTACGCTCGATTTTGGACGGTTTGGGTCTGGGATGTCGACCTCCCTCCCCTTGTCTCTCTCTCTCAGTTACCTTTAGCTGCTGCAGAGCAGGAGAGGAGATGCTTTGCTCCCCGTCTCCTAATTCCGCCCACCCCCCCCCAGTTGGTGTGATGAAGTTGTCAGTGCTCAGCTAAATCTCCACCGCGGGGAGCGCGGTGCTCGGGAGATTCCTTGCAGGAACTGACCCCGCTGAAGTTGCCCGGGAAGCCCTCCCGAGGAGTTCGGAGCACCTTCCTGCCTCGGAGGCCTTGGTGCATGTCCGGGGATGTGTAGGAACGCGTAGAACTCCGCCTGTGCTGCCGTAGTGGGCAGAACGGGATGTTCCTGCTGGTGTGAAAGCTAATCTATTGCGACCGAGTGCGTGTGTGTATGTGGAGGGGTTTGGGGGCTGGTTTATTCTGTTTCTCTCCTCCCTGGCAGCCTCCATCCTGCGAGTGAGCTTTATGCCTTCAAAGCAGAGTATTTCCATCCCTCCCTCCCTCCCCAGTACAAGAGAGGACCAGGGCAGTGGTGGTGGGGGGAGGAAGGAAGAGGCAGGTGATGGAAATTTGCTGAGTTGGCATTGCAAGGACTCTCCTCCCAGCCGGCCCGTGATTTATATATTTATTTCTGTATTTATTTATTTATTTTATGTGTATGTGCGTGTGTGTGCGTGTGTGTGTGTGGTAGCTTCGTGACAGCAGCTGCGGCGATGGTCGAGCCGGCGAGAAAAGTGGACGGATCGAGTTAAAGGCTAAAGGAGACGGCTGGGGAGGGGAGCCCCGGCCCGGGGGTGCACTCCATAGACCTTCAGCCTCCCGGTTTAGGGGACAGGACACCTCACCTTACCTGCCCTCTGCCCCCCCTAAAGGTACTTCTTCCCTCTTTCTTCACCCTCCCACCATCCCTGATGCCTCTCCCTTCATCCCACCTCTCTTTTCTCCTTTTGGGTGTTTCCATCCTTTAGGCTCCACATCCACCCCTTCCTCAAGCCCCCCATCCCACCTCAACCCTCCCACCCTTGAACCGCCCTGGGTCTCTCTGTGCTCCTCCATCCTCCTCCTCCTCCCTTTCCCTCACTTCTCCCCTGCCCCTCGGTCCCCTTTCCCGTGTGCCACCATGACCGTGATGGCTGGAGAGAACATGGACGAGACCTCTGCGCTACCTGGCCACCCCCAGGATAGCTACCAGCCCGCTGCCCACGACGACCACGAGTGCTGTGAGCGCGTGGTGATCAACATCGCGGGGCTGCGCTTCGAGACGCAGCTCAAGACTCTAGCCCAGTTCCCCAACACGCTGCTGGGCAACCCCAAGAAGCGCATGCGATACTTCGACCCGCTCCGCAACGAGTACTTCTTCGACCGCAACCGGCCCAGCTTCGATGCCATCCTCTACTACTACCAGTCCGGGGGACGGCTGCGCCGGCCCGTCAATGTCCCCCTGGACATGTTCTCTGAGGAGATCAAGTTTTACGAGCTGGGCGAGGAGGCCATGGAGAAGTTCCGGGAAGATGAAGGGTTCATTAAAGATGAGGAGAGACCCTTGCCGGAGGGGGAGTACCAGCGCCAAGTGTGGCTGCTCTTTGAGTACCCAGAGAGCTCTGGGCCGGCAAGGGTTATTGCCATAGTGTCTGTCATGGTGATCCTCATCTCCATCGTGATCTTCTGCCTAGAGACATTACCTGAGCTCAAGGAGGACAAGGAGTACACGGTGCACCGCACTGACAACACCACCCAGGTCTACAAATCCAACATCTTCACAGATCCCTTCTTTGTCGTGGAGACCCTGTGCATCATCTGGTTCTCCTTTGAGCTGGTGGTGCGCTTCTTTGCTTGCCCTAGCAAGACTGATTTCTTCAAGAACATAATGAACTTCATTGACATTGTGGCCATCATCCCTTACTTCATCACCTTGGGCACAGAGATGGCTGAGCGGGAGGGGACTCAGAAAGGAGAGCAGGCCACCTCCTTGGCCATCCTGAGAGTCATCAGACTGGTAAGAGTCTTTCGAATCTTCAAACTCTCCCGGCACTCTAAGGGCCTCCAGATTTTGGGACAGACCCTCAAAGCAAGTATGAGAGAGCTAGGTTTACTAATCTTCTTCCTCTTCATTGGGGTGATTTTGTTCTCTAGTGCGGTATATTTTGCTGAGGCTGAAGAACCTGAGTCTCATTTCACAAGTATCCCTGATGCTTTCTGGTGGGCGGTGGTATCCATGACCACTGTGGGATATGGTGACATGTACCCTGTGACAATTGGAGGCAAAATCGTAGGCTCCTTGTGTGCCATCGCTGGTGTGCTGACAATTGCCCTGCCTGTACCTGTCATCGTGTCCAACTTCAACTACTTCTACCACCGAGAAACAGAAGGGGAAGAACAGGCTCAGTTACTTCACGTTAGCTCCCCTAATTTAGCATCTGACAGTGATCTCAGTCGCCGCAGCTCCTCCACAATCAGCAAATCTGAGTACATGGAAATCGAAGAGGATATGAATAATAGCATAGACAATTTTAGAGAGGCTAATCTCAGAACTGGCAACTGCACTGTAGCCAACCAAAACTGCGTTAATAAAAGCAAGCTGCTGACTGATGTGTAAACAAACAAACAAAAAAACAAAACAAAATCCCCACTCACAGCTTGAAGACTTTAGTGACACAGTCACACTTTGTAGATGCTTTACTGATAGTCTTTGAATGCTTTATTTACCTCGTAAATGCATTGTTGCATTGCAAATCTTTGCTCTGCGATAAAGAAGCTTCCAGGATCCATGAAAGATAAAATTCTGTTTATTTTCAAAAAAACATTTTCCACCTGGTAAATGATAACCATTTGAACTAGTTTAGTTTTAAGCCGTTATGATGCTAGACCTAAACTTTTCCTCTCCTATCTCCTTTTATTTTTTTTCTTTTATTTTTTTCTTTTTGGATAAAGTTATCTTAAACTAAGCAAGACAGTTTTTAGAGCTATTAAGCATATGCATGGATTCCAGTAAAAATATTCTGCAAAACTGCACAGTTGCAAGAAAGTGCATCAGATAATAATAGTAAAAAAAAAAGATCAGCCAAAACCTGTGGCGAGCATTTGCCGTGGTGTTTATGAAGGAGTGCAAATTTTCCTTCCGCCCCCTCTGTGAAAGATTCCATCCTTCCAATCTACAGATCCACACAGCACCTTATTAAAAAACCTTCTTAAGCCTGGTCTCTTTTGCAGTCTGTAGAAGAACTATCCTAAAAGGAGAATAACAAACAAAACTGAAGACAAAACATCTGCAATGCTGCTAAGTTCTCTCACATGCAGATGATAGAAACACACTTTTCCCCGCACTCCCCTTTTGGAACTGGATACAAAACTTTAAGCCCCTCTGTTGCAAGACAGCACAATGGAGTTTAATATAAGCATGTTTGAATTTGATACTATTTATTTTATGATCGCATGCTTGAAACGTTACCTCAGACAATAGCGGATAAGCTTTCGTTTGAACTGAATCTTCTAAAAATAGGTCCTTCCTCCTCTCTTTTTTCATTTCTTTTCTTTTTCTTTTTGATTTGCATTCACCAGAAGTGCACTCCTTAATTTATTAAATCGTTGACTAGTAATTTAAAGTACTGTATTTAAGTGCGTATGTTAGTCAAATGGGAACAATAACTTTTGGAGATCAAAGCATGTTCAAATATTCAGCATTATGGCCTATTTGATTAAAGTGTAACTTGAATTAATTAGTGCATGAAGTCAATGATAATAATAATAATAATAATGATGATAATAATAACAATAATGATAACAATAAAAATTAAAAAACGCTCTTGATAGACTGAGGGCCTGAATGAACTGATTAGAGAAACCTGATTGTTTTCCTGCATTGCTCAGGGAAATGTGTTGGCTTTTGTCCGGGCATTGTTGGAAAGGAACATATCCCATCCCTTAAAGGGAAAGCTATATGGAAAATTAAGAAGTCGAGTTATATATAGCAACACCTAAAAACCTAGTATCCTCTATAGATGAAAGGTGCAGATGCATGCTGTTTGGTGCATTCTCAGAATGTAAATGAAACTTATCTATTATATGCATCCAAATTGCAGCAGCTGGTTTCTTTTGCAGTCATCAGTTGAGACTTTTTTGTATTCCCCCCAAAACTCACTGAAGAGACTCAGCAGATTGATTGAGGGAGTTGTGCAGTGCCTTTATCTTACACTCCCCAAAATTGCTGAAAGTGCCTCCAGGAAGTGAGTGGATCAGAGACACAGAGAGAAAGGACAAGGAGTCAGTCCACTGTCAGGAGTGTCCTGTGCTGTCTGCTGGCACAGCACGGAAGGGTTTAGGGATAGAAAGATCAAGTGTGAGTGAGAGGGATGCTGAAGAGGAGGGAAGAGACCACCAGTGCCCATGGAATACTTTCCTTCCCCAGGCAGTGTGAAGCTGCAGGGCTCTGCATTGGCCTCTGCCAAATAACTCATAGTTGTGAACATGCAAGGCTTCAGGTTTCCCCAGGTTGTTCACAGAGGCATCGCTGCCACCACTGTATCTGCCTGCCCTTTCCCTGAGGTGGCTTTTTGGCAGCTTGTCCCTGCAGGGCAGGGTGCAGGAGGAACAGGAGCCCTGGCATCACCCAATCAGGGAACCAGAGTGGAGGACTGTGCTATTTTTCCCTTAGATTCCCCAGCAGGTAGATGGGAAAGGTTTTGCAGGGCCCTCCCATCCCTCTCTCCTCCGTCCCCTTTCAGATCTTAGATCCCATCACAGCCTTTGAACCATGTTCTTCTTCCTGGTCCCTGGTCTTACTCTACTTCCATAATTTCCTGGTGAGGGAAGCAATGCTAGGAGAAGGTATCTTCTACAACATGCCAGCCTTGACTGCTAGGCCCTGGAAGATAATAACCTTTGATCTGAAGGAACGTAGGCACTGATTTAATTTTTCAAATGGACAAAGTTGAGGATCTTCATTCTGCACTTAGCATGTGGCCAACTGCTGTTGAACACATCTCTTTCCACGCTGTACAGATCCTTTCCTCCCCTATCTTTCTGATGTATGTATATATGTGTATAAATATATATATATGTATGTCTGCTCCTGTGTGTGTCACATACGTATGCAGACACATGTATACATAGAATAAAATCGAGGCACTTAGAGTTAAAACCCAATCCTAACTCTGCAGTTACGCACAAGCTTGACCTGCCAGGTTTCCAGGAAGACTTGACTTTATTTCCCACTGTGTGACTTCTGTGAATCTTAGCGATGAGAAAGATCAAGAACTGAGGGAGCTCTAACTCCTGCAAGAAGGGCAAAGCATCAGATGAAACAGGGCATTACATCCTCTAGGCAGATGTTGTAAAGCTTCTTTCCTGTTCTCTGCTCATGCCTTTGCCCATTGCACACCTCTCTCCCCCTTAAATTCCAGTGGTCCTGATCTTCCCAAACTCTTGGATCATAGGATATGACTTCTGATGTCAAAATGGACTTGAATGCTGCACTCAGCTTATAAAACCACCATCTGACTAAACTAAACAGCAATAATCAGTTCAGTGCTATGGGACCGACGATCAGAAGGATGCATTTGGGAGATGAGGCCTCTCTTGGGTACCTTCTGCCCCAGCTGGATGTGCACACCTTAATTTAATGTGCAGAGTGATGATCATTCTGCTTATGCACAGAGAAAAGTGCTGCATGCAGCGATTCTTTGTCAGGAGACCGGGATGGACCATAAGAACTCGTGGTTTGGGGAGCCTGAATGTTGCTTTGTCCATTTACAGCTCACTGCAAAGGATCTCAAACCATATGGAGTACAGGAATTAACCTCATGTAGCATAGGCATGCATTTTTGACAAGTTTGACACAAAAAAATAAACAACAAAACCAAGGTTCTTACTCTCTTTACACAGGAGTGCTGAAATGTCTTTGTGGGCCTGAAGGTGCACTTAACAAACCGCCTGTTCTTATCAGAAAGTATCTTTTTTTGTTTCTTTATTTCTTTCTTTTCTTTTTATATCTCTTTTTCCCCCCCTGTTTTGACTCTTATGTTTCTTTTTGCCACGTGTGGACTCTGAGGGGTTTTTATGTAACTGGAAGAGGACTGGAAATGAGCTGATGGCCACTGTAATGTTTCTCTGAAAGAGTCAAGAGAATTCCTTTGGTAGGGACCTCCTGGAAGTGATGATGGACAGGGAACCCAGTGGATATGGCAGGCTTTAGTTTGATGAGGGGAAGGCAGCTTTTCCAACAGGAGTCATTCCCCAAGCCCCCTCTACCACCCACTGCTCTGTGCTTCTCTGTGCTTCTTAGCTGGTCCTGTGCAGCTTTTCCTTCACCAGCTCAGGGAAAGGAGTGAGGGAATTTACCTGGCAAGGGCAAGGCAGCAGTGCACTGCAGTGCAGAGGCAGGAATGAAGCAGAGTCAGCGGGCAGGCATCCCATAGGCTGGTATCCATGCCAGAATTCCCCATCTGGTTCTACCATACTTAGCTCTAGAGCACTAGGGAGAGGCAGAGGAGCAAGGGTGAGAGGGAAAATGAAGGACTCTGTCCCCTGTTCCTTCACAGAACAGAGGGGTTGCTGCAAGACTGCTGACAGCTCAAACCCTCTGTGTGGCAACTCCAGCACAGGCTATGAACTGGATTTAGTCACCTTCATGAGGAAGCTAGGGTGCAGTAAGCCAGGCTGTGAGTTCACAGCATCCTAACAAACCCATGCAGATTCCCTGTGTGGGGTCTCCTAAGCCTTATCTCCACCGGGGAAAGCTAATCCGAATTAACGAAAGGTGTGCATTTAAAGTAGATTTGTTAAACTGCTTTAAAGCCCAGCATGGACATTCTGTTGCAGCATTAAAGCAACCTTAATCTGATTTGGAGTCATTCTTTTTGAAAGGGAAGTAACCTGAATTGAATTAAGGCTGCTTTAATTCCGAACACAATGGGGCTTAATGCAGTTTACCTCATCTGCCTCACAAGTCCATTCAGACAGATAAGCCTGTAGTAATCACTGGATGTACTGGAAGTGACCCCACTGTGCATGGGGTGCCCACGTGCACCAAAACTCTTGGTACACGAGTGCTGCAGATTCACAGCCTGGCTGACTGAGGGGGAAACCAACACTTGATCCTGCTGCCAGTTCTGGTGAGTCCCTCCCTTTGTTCCTGGTTTACACCTTTGTGAGGATAACCCACCCTGCTGCCTTCGGGGAAGGTGAAAACAATCGTGGCCCAAGGAAATTAATTTCCACTTCCCAAAACTGCACACGTGCTAGCCTGATGTACTGTTGGCCACATGGACAAGCACTTGTGAGACAGAACAAAGCTCTGGAGACAGGACGAAATTCAGCCAAAGCCCTCTTGTTTGCAGCAGGGGTTTTTGCCCTTTCAGGGATCAGACCCATCTTAGCAAACCAGCTGTGTATCATTTGGCTGCAGCAGCCCACATTGGCAACAGGAGCAGTGGCAACTCCTATTGACAGGGGGTTTTTTCTTTACTAAGGGACAATCGTTTCCATTAGGCAGAAGTACAGGAAGTTAATTTCTGCTGTGAGAGAGCTGAAGCCCGAGTGTAACCTCAAAACCTGCTGATTTTGAGGAACTGAGGGCGAGTTTCACTTTTCCATAATCCACACTTGAACAATGCAGTTTCTTATATTTATTAAACAAAACACAACCAACTCTAGGTCAAAAACGTCTGAAATTTATTAGAAAAAGGTGGAAAGAAAGGTGTATTTTAGAACAAAATCTTCTGCATACATATGCAATACAAAGAGAGAATGTATTCCTTGCCAAATGCTACCTTGATAACAGTTGCTTGAGGGGTGCCATTCTGGATTAATCTTTTCCCCTGACCTGAAGAAGAGGGAGGTACTGCAACTTTTCCAGGAATGGTCTGATCCTGTAGGCTTCCAGGAGCCTGATGCCAGTGATCCTCAGAGTGATTTCAGACTCACAGGGATGCAGAGTCAGCTCCAAGGTGTGATTTAGCCTCTGTAGCCGCAGAGCTGGAAGGAACTGGAAAGCTGTCCTTGCAATTGCACAGCAGGGCGAGTTTGTCCCAGACCTGCCTCCTGCAAGTTTGGAACAGGCTCCTTTTCTGAGATGCTTTAACCAGGGACCTACACTTCAATTTTGGTTGGACTTAATTTAGGCTGAGTTTCTTTTTCTGTTTTCTGTTGTCCTGGCTTTACTTAATAAGGTGTAGGGAATTTCTTTTTTCCTGAAATGCTTTTCAAGTATTCTTAAAGGTGTCAGTATTTGTATCTGCAAAAAACAAAAAAAAAAAAAAGAAAAAAAAGAAAAAAAAAAAAACTTCAGGGTGTTCTACAGTTTTACTCACAATACAGGTGAACTTGCCACCGGTGAGGTCAACAATTTATGCTGTCAAGGCATAGCATGCTTTGATATTTTCAAAGGAAATAAAATGAAACTGAGGTCTTAACTGAAATTTGTCTCAAGGTTTCTGTTAATATTTATGTAATTCTGTATATTTCACCTGTTCACAGGCTCTAGCAAATGTCACTACAAGTTATATATAAAAAGAAATCATCTTCTATTTCTAGTTTCTATAATAAAATGAAGACATTGCATTCAGTTCCTTTAGGTGCATCAGTCTTTGATCCATGTTATTGTTTCAGTGACATTTCTACAATGTAATTGGGATCAAATGTATATTTTACTTTTGTACAAAAGTAAAAATGATATTTTTATGACTAAATTAAGCAAACCCTTACCTATAACCTGCTATGATAAAATCTTTTTTTTTCCTTTCCTTTACATGTAAAACATTGGGGGTTTTGCAGTATGTTGGTTTGAAATGAATAAATAACAGCTGTCAATAGAAATGTAAATGGCCTCTCAGACAATACCTCTGACTTTCAAGATCAAATATTGCCAATGTGAAATATATAAACTGAATAGTCTCCAGATGAAAGTGCACCATCAGGGCAACAAACCATTTAAGCTGACACAGCTGTACTTATTTCCACCATTTACCAATCGCTTATACTTTGGGTCAAGTATGTACTTCATTGTCACATTACAGCTCATTTTACTTCCAAGTAGTGAAATTGTTTGACTCACCATTTTTAGAACATCTGATGTTATGAGTTCTTGAACTATTTGAAATGCATAGTTTTCATCTATGCAGTTTTACCTGCTTCTGTACTCGTTCATCTGTTCATACTTGGCATCAATTAAAGATAATTTTTAAGGATCTTACCCAGGTTTATTCTGTCTGGTTATTTTCTGGTTTCTGGTTATTTTCTGGTTTCTGTGCTGTCACTGTTGGCCAGTTCTGTCTGAAATGAATGGTTGCTTTATTGACAGTTTTCCTACTGAGTGGTATAGGAAGTGGGAATGTAGTGAGTGGGAAATGTGGCTGTGGGCTTTGAGAGGCTTGTAAATGTCAACTCAAGGTTTACAAAGGTTTGGCTTTCTGCAAGCTTTGTACCTAGCCCTGAATAATATTCTGGGGCCAAACTGTGCTGCCCTCACTTCTGAGACATCACTCAGTCCCACCAAAACTCAAAATCGGGTTAAGCCTACTGGCCATGAACACTGATTGCACCCTCCAAAGGTTTGTGGCTGTTAACATTATTGTCTAAGTGCAGACTTGTAGCCAAGTTTCAAACCACCCTGTGACCGACCATGGACTTTGGGTTGTTTGGATGTCAGCAAATCCAAGTGAGTTGATGTTGTTTTCTGTGGAAAATTGCTTTATCAAGGCGTGTTTCGTGCAGAGCCATGTGTGCCGTATCCCAGTGTTGCGTTGTACACAGAGGAGGCGATGACATAAATGCTCATTATTTTGTGCCAAAGCTGTTGTGTGTTGGGAGTCCACCCAGAGATGGGTTTTCCAGGAGATAGGGGCAGTTTCCAACGGGAGGATGCAAAGTGCTGATCACACATTGGTGAAATGAAGTGAAAATATCCTGACCTTACACCAGGCAGAACATTCTGTGTGGCCTGTCCTGTGATTTTGTTGCCTGACTTGTTTTGCCTTCTTGGTTGAGAAAAGCTTTTGTCAATGAAACCCTCGTTCATCGATGGCTTTGAGTGTTTAGCCAGTTGATTGAATGTCACTTACAAACTGTCTGAAAGGGTTTTGTTGAGTTGTTGGTAAGGATTTGCCGTTATCTTCAATGGGTCTGGTCCAAGCTGTTTGTCTGTTGTTGGCTGCTTTGTGGTGGTCAAGGGGGTGATCACTGTCATTGAGTTTTGCTGGCTCTAGGTGTGTCTGAAGTCTCATTGTTTCTTTCTTTTTTCTTTCTTGTGTTTAAAAAAACAACCCAAATGAAAAAAAAAAAAGCTTGTTTATCATCTCTGCAGTAACAATCTTCTCCCATTTGCTCTTACCAAAGCTCCTGTTATTTCCTGTTGAAACTTTGTGCGTTCAGAACCAGGTCCTAGGACAGGATTTTGCCCTCTAAAATCACTCAATTTAAAAAACCCAAACAAACACAACCCAAAACCAAACCAACAAAAACCCAACCAACACTGTGTACTGGGTTAGTTGAATCTCTGTGCTAATTCCTTACTTAATCTCAAAATTTGTAGGGGTTTTTACCTCAAAATGCAAATCCTCCTAGGTTGTATTTTATACTTCATAATTTACAAAAAGGTTGTATGTTGACTCCTTCCTTTGGTTACACCTCCTGTATAGGTTGTCTCTAAAAACCTCCTGAACTGAGGGAAAAAAAATGTGTCTCTGCAGTTATAGCTTAGATAACAGACATGAAGATCTATGGAATAAGCTCCTTTCTTTTTCAGCTGCTCTGGCAAGTGTGTTCTAAGAGGAGCAATGATTCAGCAGACTTTCAATACAGAGAGGGACTGAGTCCATTCAGTAACAAGGTGCTATTTTCCTGTTACCTTCTTTGTATAATATTGACGATTTCAACATAAATTTGATTTATCCAGCAGTTAATCTTGGAAGTTGGTCAGTTTTCCCGTACTGTTTGATAAATGGCTACAAAACAATTGCTGTATGGAATCCTACGGACCTCAGGTGTGAGTATACACTCTCTTGCCATGCAGAAACCAGGTCTTTATTCTCCAATGAATGAGAGTCCTAAAACCCCTCCAAACCGTAAAACAACTTTTAGTTCTGAAAGCAAAACCAGACTTTTCTGATGGGTGCACCCTTCCCCAGAGTTAAAGTGCTTCCCATCCTCTGCAGCATCTGGAGCAGGTGCCTTCAGGGCTGGCAGTTTGAGTCAGATGGTCTGACTGCCAAAGCAGATCAGACATCTGACTCAGGGCTGTGCCCAAAAACAGCTGCTCTGGCCTGCCACAGCCAAATTCAGGCTCTTGAGGTAACCCAGAGCCCACAGGAGTAAAGAGGGTCGTGTCTTTTCCCCTCAGCAGGCTGTAAAACACCACGATTTCGTGCTCCTTTTCAGTCTGTGGAGAAAAGAAGATGAGAAATGTTCTGTGCTCAAGGCTTCTGCCAGGTAATTTTGGAGATGCATTACCTCCCATGGCTGGCCTTGCTATAAGAATGCTCACTTCACAGAGTGTTAGATTAAGCTTTGGAAAATCAAAGAAGCTTTAATTAGCACAACAATGCTTCAATCCACTCGGCTTCTCTAAGAGCTTCCTAAAATACCTCACATTTTATTCCAACGAGAAGACAATTGCGACTCTTGAATAGAAACCTTTTACAGCTAGCAGAAGAAACTCTAATTGTACATGGTATATTTGGTGACCTCCTCTCACTAGGTAGGAGCTGAAGCACATTTGGCTTTGGAGCAAGGGAAAGCTGCAGAAAAGGCAGTGGTTGATCCTTAGGAGGAGGAGGAGAGGTCAAGGACAGGTGCATTTCATGGGTCACCCTTTTTCATCCTCCCTCACCTGTTTTCAGGTCACATAAGAATTTTGCTGAGTGAAACCCAGGTGCAGGAGAAGTGGCATTTAGAGTCCCACATCTCCTAGGCTGATACCCAGGTGGATCCTCCAGCTCTTTCATCGTGAATACTGAGAACACACAATAGATTTTAACTACTTTTTTTCAGGTTGGGGAGGAAAAAAAAAAAGTTTTTTGATTTCTTGAATGTTTAGCTCATTGCTGTTTGGCCATTCTGAACACAAATCTGCATGCAGAATTCTGCACTGAACTCTGAATGAAGGATTTTCTAGCTTCCTGTGGCAACTGGGTCATGACAAATTCTGGATTGATGGTGGGAGCTGAGACTGGCCTTCAAGTGGAATCACTCAGGCAATGGTAGGTGTTTAGATGTGTCTTTGCCTTCTTTGAGTCTTCTGTTTTGTTTTCAGTATGTTCCAGTAGTCATCTTCAGTCCAAAAAAGCCAATTCCATCTTTCAGGGATGTAGCTCTCCTTAACTCCTTTTCTATTTAGCCAAACAAACCTGATTTGCTGGGCTTTGGCTGTTGCTGTGGCTCCTAATGCAGATAAATCACCTACAAATGTCCCTGAAATACTCATGGATATGCCTTTTTCCCACTGCCCTGACACCTGTAGCTTCAATTAGTATCATCAAATCTGGTTGCTTCAGTTGTTTTTTTGGTTTTTTTTTTTTTTTTTGACAGAATTTGGAAATCTAGAAGGAGAAATAAAAAAAAATCTTGCTACTTGGGATACATACCCTTGTTAGGATTATTTAGGTGATAAAAAATTTGCTGGCATTCCAAGAGAAGGATATTTACTGTTATGAGGCTTTAGGCTTTAAACTCTTGTGGTATTTAATATTTAAATCCTGAAGAGGGTAAGGTGTGAATACTGCAGGGGCAGCTGCTGCGTGTGTACAGTGACAGGGTGGTGTTCAAAGGGCTGTGTTCTTCTGGGATAACATCCACACCTGCTCTCTGGAGTGTAGGGATGCAGCTGGAGCTGGGTGTTGCCTGCTGAGCTGAGACCCCAAAGCCACCATGGGTGATTGTTTTAATTCAACAGAAGGATGGATTAACTTTAAGGCTCCAAACACAAAATGGGAAATCTTTTTTGCCGGTGAGGAAAACGCTGCTCTGACACAAACTTCCTTGTCTTGAACAAATTTGTGCAATAAATCATGATGGGTTATTGTCTTCCTGTGGACTTCATGCCACATTGGCTTCTGGCATTTTGGCTCTTAAGATTTTGCACCTTATTCCTTTATGCTTTAATTTATCTTCCTGTGTTTGAGACATAAAAGTGGCATGAACCAGACCATTGCCTTTTTTTGTCCTGTGGCCAGTCTGTCAAAAACACACAGTTTGTGTGAAGTTTTTGCTGAGTTTCCAGCAAGCCTGTATGTTTGGTGTGGAGATTTTGAACCTGCTGCTTTGGTCCTCCTGGGGTAATGTTGAATTGATCTCCAGCGCAGCATCTTGTTGGGACTTGGGATGAGGAATGCAGTAAGATCTCAGTGTCATTGCAAACTGTGAAGCTTTCTGGTGTCTGGGCAGGCCTGGAGTTCTGCTTTGGTCTGCTTTGGCTCTGTGTCTGTTTGCCCTGTGAATATTTCATGTGCTGCTTTCATCTTTTGGTAGCATTTCAGTGTTGGAGAGAAACCGTGTTCCGTCTCAGGAGTTTCAGAAATGGGAAGGGAGCTTTTGTGTCAGTGCCTTAGACCAGTCAAGGGTCTGGGGATGCTCAGGCTGTGCTGTCTTAGTCCAGGGTATCAATCTATTTATCGAGGATCCTGAACAGCAGTCGGAAACGATGGGAGTCAATACCTTCAATTATTAATGAAAGGTAGCAAATAGAAGCTGGGTATCACAGCAGGGTACAGAGCCACTAATGAATATTCTGTCTGACAGGACTGGGGTGTGCTTCTCCTGGCCTGCAGGTGTCTGTGATCTCACCTGTTTGTGACACCTTCCAAAGGCTGCTGAAATCCCCCAACACGGAGAGCAGCTCAGAACAGACCAGTGTGTGTCCACACAACCCCACGTCCTGGCTGGAACATTTGGGACTGGCAGACAGGGACCAGAGTGGGGGAGTGTTGCTCTTTAGATTTCTGTGTCTCTTTTTGGTAATACTTAGTTCTTACCCCTCTGGCTTGGGTACCATAATGAACATGAAGAATGTGGGAACAGAGATTTCACTGACTCCATTTGTGCAGCTCATTGCTCCTGTGGAAAATGAAAAAATGCCCTGGTACAAGTCAACATAACTCATTTCTTCTAACTAACCTGCTCAGGGTCTTCCTTTCCTATTCACATCTGATAAAGTTTTACATAAATAAGAGCTTCAGTTTGGCCAGAAGGAAAGAATCTTGCCCATCAGTACACTGTAGTGCAATAAATAGGAAAAACCCCACCTCTTTTAAAGGAGAGCTGTGTTAATGTGACACCAAGTATATTTTCATCTGTTGGTGTTCTGTGACTGGAAAGTGTTCTGTGATCACACAGGGTCTATGCTTTAAGATAATAAAAATTAAGGCAATGAAATAAAGACATGAACATCCTTTATTTTGCCTGTTTTGCTGTTTTAGTGAAGACTTAAATTGTTCCCTTTTATTGTGCATAGATTTGAACTTAATATGGAATAGTTTATGAAAAACATGAGTGAAAGAGAATTAATTTTATACATGTATCTTTATTTAAGATGTATGGAAAAGGTCATCTTTCGTGGAGACATTTACAGAGCAAGCAAAGTTGTTAATTCCTACTTTTCTCCAGAATTTTTTAACAGTCCTGTGATAAAGCTGCTGTAGCAGTATCAGAAAATATGATTTACTGTAGTGGAAGTTAATATGTTCCAAGTTTTATTTGCTTTTAAAAGAAAACCTAAAACCTCCTGCAGATAATTATTATCTGGAAGTGTAGGGGAATGAGCTCCTTATTTCTCTCACAGTAAATCTCTACTGTGATACTTTAAGTCTGCTCGTGTATCTCACTTTGTGCAGAACATGGTTAAAAACACACGCCAGAATTTTTTTTTTTTTTTTCCTACAAACATAATCCACATGCACTTTGGAGGTGAGTCTCCTCAATTTAAGTGTGAATTGCACCAAAACTTACACCCAGCTTCAGGACTTCTTACTGTCCATGGTGAAGCACTGGTGAGCAGTGATGATGACAAAGCAATTAAAACAGCTGGATCTTTTCAGAGCTCCGTGGCTGGTAGGATGTGACTGACTCCTCTACATCACACAGAGAGTTATTAGATACATCCCAGGGGATATTTGTTTGTTTGTTTGTTTCAGGGTCGGGGAGGATCATAGAATCACAGAATGATTTGAGATGGAAGAGACCTTAAAGATCACCTCCCTGCCATGGGCAGGGACACCTTCCACTGTCCCAGGTTGCTCCCAGCCCCACCCAACCTGATCTTCAACACTCCCAGGGATGGGGCAGCCACAGCTTCTGTGGCCAGCCTGTCCAGGGCCTGACCACCCTCACAGGGAACAATTTTTTCCCAATATCCAATCTAACCCTGCTCTCTGTCAGTGTGAGGCCATTCCCCCTTGTCCTGTCCCTCCTTACGGGATGGTGCCATGGGAGGGAATGAAGCCCCTACAGAATGTCTCTGTAGTAGGAAAGGAGACTAAGGAGCCCTTAGATGCTCAGCTGGTTTAAATGGGCTGGGTCTGGGGAAGCCAGTGGCCCTGTGAGATTACCAGTGTGAAGTGAATGAGCAGGAAACAGCCATGAAATTGTAGTACAAAAGCCGCTTACGGCAGCGGGGAGCAATTGAGGGCATTGGTCTGTGAGTCCCCGTGCATTTCTGAGCTGATCTTTCCAAGTGCCCTAAATTCCTGTGGAGTTCAGCACCTCTTAATATGTTACTGAGCAGGAATTACATTAACAATGACATGTGGGAGGGAGTAGATGCTGTTCCTTGAATGATGTTCCGTGGTTAGCCCAGATGAAATTCCCGTGCTTTGTCGCCCAATCAAGACAGGAACTGCTGGTGTAAAGCACCAAGTAAAATGGATCCCTTGATCCCAGAGTGTGACTACACCACAAACATGAGTAAAACCAAGCATTTTTATTTTTTTTTAAAAATATAATCTTGGTGATTAGTGTTTAAAACAAAGCCCTCTCTGATTATTTCCATTCAGTGACATCTGGAGTGAGGCAGGTGTTTTGTGGATAAATTGGAGTAAAGCTCTCTGACTCATTTTATTTACAACCTGTGTGAGCAGCATCTCTGTGGAAGATGAGATTGTGGCTGATGAGGAAACTGAGACATAAAAAGGTCTTGCTATTTCCATTTGTTTGAACTTTCCCAGGCAATACTTTTTATTGCATGAATAGAAGATTGATTCACCCTTTGCTGCACTCTTTCTTTTGTGGTTTCTGTTGAGCGACATGATGTGAAGCTCAGTAGAAGCAGCAAGTTTATGGGTCTGCTAGGAAATGGGTTTGGTGAATGTCTCTCTGTCCATAAATATGGTGAAGGGACATTATAACCCATTGATGCTGTGATCAAGTTCCAGCCTTCCAAGTGATTGTTTGAGCCTTCCCAGTCTTCAGGATAAATAGCTACATAAAAAAAAAAAGCCACATCTACAAATTCGCTGTCCAACACACATGACAATTTGCTGTGAGAAAACTTGAGTACCAACACTGCCTCCATCACTATCTGACTCTGCAAAGTCCCAGGGCATAGAGGCAGAAGGAATTCCTGGTGTTCCAGGCTCCAGGGCACACAGGAATTCTTTGGGGTCTCTGTGGTTGCCTGAACTTCAGCCTTTGGAGCAGCATCACCGTGAGGGGTAAGTTGGAGACCTCTTCCAGCATTCCCTTTCTCCACAGTTCTCCAAGGAATATGGTACTTGTCCTGCAGCCATGGGCCACATGGACATCTTGGTCTGTGGCTCACTTTTGTCCTCTTAGGAGGGTGAAGAAATGTTACAGTTCAAAGAGCAGTTAAAGTGCAGGACATCCTGGTCCTTGCCCTCCTGTACCCTTGCCTCCCTCCTCACCCCTTCCCTTGTCATTCCTTGTGTTCCAAATTTCAGAATGGATGGTGTCTGTAAATACTTCATCTTTGCACTCTTTAACAAATAATTGTAGTTGTCAGGTGATGTTTCCATTTGTGTTGGGCCAGATGTTGAAAATTGTCATTTTCTTGCTCAGCAGCAGCACAGAATCACAGAAATTCTGAGTGTGGAGGAAATCTCTGGTGATTTTCCAGTCCAACCTCTGTGCCCCAAGCAGGATCTCCTGGAGCTGCAAAGGGCCATGTGCAATCATGTTTTTTTTGAATAGCTCCAAGGATGGAGATTTCACAGCCTCTCTGGGAAATGTGCCCCACTGTTCAATCCCCTTCACACTCAAAACCAGTGTTTTTCTTACGTTTCTGTGAAATTCCTTGTTCAGTTCATGCCCATTGACTCTTGGGCTGTCACTGGGTACTGCTGACAAGAGTCTGGCTCTGTCTTCTTTACACCCTGCCCCATCAGGGATTTATCCACATTGGTGGGGCCTTCCTGAGTCTTCCCTTCTCCAGGAACAGTCCCAGCTCTCCCAGCCTCTCCTGGAGCATATGGTAGATGTTCCCAGTCCTTTGATCATCTCTGTGGGATGTGTGATCACAAGTGGGGCAGTGTGATCACGAGGAACTGTGAATCCAGACAGAGGCACTTGGAGACCCATCCCTGCCCATCCATGCCAGATAAGGAGCTGGGAGTTTGTCCCAGGCTCTGTGACTGGCAGCCCTGAAGGCACAGAAACCCTGGAGAATTTATATGTATGGTCATCTAAATCACCTTATAGATATATTCTTCTATAAGAGAGAGAATATATCTATAAGATATATAGATACCCAGTTTCTGGTACATAGAGTTTACTTTAAAACCTAAAGGGTGATGGTCAGCATTTCTTTCAAAAGTTAAACAGGTAGTTGTAGAAATGAGAAATACCCTTGATATCTATAGATAAATACACAAGATTCTCCCTTTCTCTCTCCCTTTCTCTCTCCCTTTCTCTCTCCCTTTCTCTCTCCCTTTCTCTTTCTCCCTTTCTCTTTCTCCCTTTCTCTTTCTCCCTTTCTCTTTCTCCCTCTCTTTCTCCCTATCTCTTTCTCTCTCTTTTTCTCTCTATCTCTTCCTCTCTCTCTCTTTCTCTTTCTCTCTGTCTCTCTCTTTCTTTCTATGGTTAAAAGGCCTTGGTCAAGGAAAGAACTGAAATGCAGAACCTGGAGGCAAAATCTTTCATGTTCCTTGTCCCTTAAGGAGTTATTCACATAGAGGACACCTGGTTGAGCTGCTGCTGATTCCATTCACTTGAATGAAGTCAGTTCTGTGCAGATTTACACACAGAAATATTAAAGCAGAGATTTAAATAAGATGCACGTTCTGGGAAGAGGAGTTCTCAGGTCAGGACTTCTGGTAGACCAGTGGTAAAAATCAAACCTGCTGGGTTTGTAATGGGGTGTGATTAAAAGATCTTGGGAACTGCTGTAGGTCCACTGATTTCCTCTGAGCTCTTGCACTTTACAGCGTCTCCAAACTGGAATGGTGATTTCAGCAGCAAAAGTAAGCTGAAGAGAGGAGAGGGGAGCTGGGTGTGTAGGCTTTTCAGCAAGCATTCCCACCCATTCAGCATGCTCACACAAATCCACTGATTATTCCTGGGAATTTGAGATAAGTACACTTGAATATGTAAGCATGCTTATTTGTTGTCCCTCTAATTGTCGCAGGAGAAAATATTACACATTAGCAGAGATAAATCATCCACATCAGAGTTTGATAGGAGCCCCTGGCTGCAGTGCATTACAGAGATGGAGGCAGGCTGAGGAGCCCGGACTGGGGCAAACAGGGAGATGTGACTGAGAAACAACGTGTCACCACAAGGGAGATTGAAATCTCTGGGGCTTGGGCTGTATTTGAGTGAAATTGGGAGAGAAGGGATGAAGGGCACTGGCTGATCTGCCATAGCACCTGTAATCATGTCACATATTGAAGGTACTTGATGCTGTTCTATCCCCTGGTTGGGCTTCCCCATGTTTACAAGGGTGATTATGGAGCAGAGGTGCTTTTAAGCACCTTGCTTCCTCTAAAAACAAAAAATCACTTGGATGCCTCAGTCCACACTATTTTGCTTGAGTTGGGGCTGAGACATGGAGATGAAGCTGCCCTTCCCCTCGGGATTTCTCCTGGGTGGTACAGACATTTCTAGCCATGGCAGTGTGAGGCACAGATCCCAGAGAAGACTGTGCCTGCATGCCGTGGAAATATCTTAATTATTTGTGTTTGCTGCTTTTGATAATTGCTGATTAGTGCTGTGTGGGATTCAGGCAAACACTGGAAAATTACATTCATCATAGCCTGAGGAGAGAGTGGAAACATCACTGTGATTTGATGGCAGCGTGAAACAGATGCTGCCACTGTAACAATCCAGGCACAAAGGAGAAACACTGCAATGAATGCACCTATAAATCACTCATATCCCCATTCTGGACAATCATTGTCTATGAAAAAGAACATGGACAAAGTTATAGGCTGGGGGTCCCCATTTAGTGCTAAAAGTTTCTGCAGAATCAGTGGAAGAAAAAAAAAAGATGCTTAGATTCTTCTGGTTTAGGGAACCTTCTGACCTGAAATCTGATTTCCTGAGGAGTGAAAGGAGGGGTGTTGGGTTTTGTCCAGTTGTAGGAGTTTTGTGTTAAGAGTCAGGGAGAATAAAAGGGTCTAGAGCCACACAAAGCAGGTGTGTCACAAAACAGAGCTCACTTCCCTGCTTGTCAGATGGAAGAGACGTGAAACTCTGGCCTAAAGAATATTCTGGAAATAGTGATGTTTTCATGAACAACCAGCTGAAGTAGAAGAGAGAGGAACTTTCATTTTCCTCAGTTTAATTACTTCCTTCAATATAAAAATCTCTCAGCTACAGAAAACTAGCTGAAAAGATTCTTCAAACATGATTTGAAGTAGGAGCTTTCTCTTTTCTCCATAATTTTTCAGCAACACATCCAAGAGTTCTCTTGTTGGCAGAAGAAAACATTTGGCTGTCCAAAAAGAAGAAAAAAAAAATCCCCAAGCAAAAAAAAAAAAAAAGGAGTCTTCTAGTCTGTGGACAGATACTTTTTTGTTTTGCGGGGGGAAAAATGGAACTGAAAAAACTGCTCACACATTTAGCAGACTTCATTCTAAGTGAGCCCCCTGATCTATTGAATCCTTACCTGTGAAACTGTTTTCCTGCCAAAAAGGGGGTTGTGTAGAGTTGCTGCAGCACAGGCTCAGTTTTTCCAGAGGGTACCATCTCCCACAGCTCCAGTTCAGCCACATCTTTATCTGCTTGCTGTGGGGGAGAGAGCAGAACTCGTCATGTAGAGACAGCAGAACTCACTGGGGGTCAACAGAAATCCCAGAGTCTTTAGAGACTCTTCGAACATCAATGTTTTATAGACAAGATAACTCAATTTTTATCTCATTTTTTTGGCTGAATGAGGCTTTGATGGATAGTTTTCAGCCAGACAAAATGATTAATATTTTGATCCTTTTCAGGGCTTACGTGGATTGTAACCATAAGTTTCTAGTAATGGGAATCCCATCAGCATAGTGATCAAGCCTAAAGAAATTCACTGCTCAATGAACTCCTGCTTGCCCCTTCTAGAGAGCATTTTAATCTTATCTCAGAGTAACTCTTGATTAATACATCTGAAAGATACAAATCCAGTCCTTTGAGCATGAGACCTCTGAGTTCAGAGTTTTATGAGAGGCAAAAATCCCCAGCAATCCTTGTTGCCATTCAAACATCTTCAGAAAGGGTTTAATCAATGGAAAAGTTGTAATCCTACATTTTCTTTTTCCTGTAGTGAGAGTTAATTCCCCACTCTTCTGCTTGGTTCTTCCCAAATGCATGGCAGGTGCCTGCCACTCCCCTTGGCTTTTTTATCTCAACTTGGTGTAAGATTTTGTCTGGGAGAGACTGGGATGATCTCTTAAAGCAAAAGGGGGAGTAAAATTAGGGTAGAAATAATTTCTTCATAAACAGGGCCCTTGAAGTCCTTTTCATCAAACTTGAATGGAATTGTTGCAGGTTCCCTCTACATTTGCAATAGAGATGATCCCAGAAATCAGTGCAATAATTTGAGGTATGGTCTCTCTCTCTCTCTCTCTCTCTCTGTGCAGTTCCTCTACGTGGGGCCAGCTGGAGAATCCATACTGTGTGCTATTTAAGGCATTGTGTAGACATGGACCTTATGTCTGCAGAGAAGCTTTAGCTTAAATTAGTTCCCTGACTTTTGGGCACTTCATTTGTGATGTGGCTGTAAAGCTGTTTCTGTGGCTCCCTGGCTAACTGAGGCTCTCTGCCCACTCTCTCATTTCCCCATGCAGAGAAATCTGCAGAGGGTTTAGGCAGCTTGGCCATGTCAGGTAACAGGGTTCATCCAGTTTTTCATCGTCTGATTATGCCAGATTGTTCTGAAAAGTGTGTCTCTCCTTTAGCATTGATGTCCTGGTCAGTGAAGGATCTGATTTTTGTCATCACTCTCTGGGTTTCCTGGGCTGCTGTTTTCCATTCTGATTTCTTTTGCTTCCCTCCTTTGAAATCCAGGTGTTCACATGGATATAATTAAGGAGCTCTTATCACCTCCAAGGTGTTGGTTCTCCCTGACACAATTCCATTTATTATGTCCAAATTATATCTCAAGTGTAATTTTCAAAGCGCTGTTAAGAGCCGTGTTGAGCACTGCCTACACTGCATCTCCTGCATCCTTATGCCCATTCATTTTGTTCTTCTGTCAGAATGCACAATCCAACATGGATTTTATGGTTTGGGGTTGTTTTTTTTTTGTTTTTTTGTTTTTTTTCTTTTTTTTTTTCCCTCTAACGCTTCAAGAACCACTGCAACATCTCAGAGGTGTTTTCTCCTGTGGCCCTGCTGCCTTCAAAGGGAGCAGCACAGTGTGACCAAAGGCAGCTAGAGCCTCACAGGCTGAAGGCTGCCTTTGATTTTTTGTCTTCCATTGAGAATGTAGAGGCAGGATTTGCCCAGCTGGCTTCTTTTGTATTAGGAAGGGCTGGCATTGCACATGGTACTCCTGGGACTCAGATCTCTTCACCTTCTTCATGGTCTCTCTGTGATGCTTTTGAAATTATGCTCGAGGTGTCTGACAGCTCCGTGGGCATTCTGTGATGCAGGCAGACCTGAAATAGTATCACAAATTTGTGTTGGTGTGAGACAGGTAAATGGTGTTTAGTAAATTTCAGGACCCTAGAAACTCCAGAAAACAGTGATCCCCTGTAAATATCCTCCTTTGGAGTGCCTTACTGAAAACGTTGCACTTGAATGCCATTTCATAAAATCACACGGCTGCACAGTCACAAGCCCGTGAAATTCCCACCCCTGATAGTGTCCTGGTAATGCTAAACTTGGAACTAAATTAGGTCATATTTAACAGGAGCTTTACAGCTGTGTGTCCTATATAAACCTTTGAAAATGTAAGGGCAAGGCAGCATGCGTTAGTGTGGGAGTTCAGTGGATAAGGCTGGGAGTTATCTGAAAGGGGAGAGACATTAAATTGGAGAGAAATCCCTGTGTGAGGTCTCCAGTGAGATTAAATGAGGTTTAGAATGAACACGAGGGAAAAAATAACAGTCACCATGTGGGTAATTTAGCAGTGGAATGAGTCATTTGGAGAGATATTGGGCAACCCTAGCCTTTGAAATGTCCAGGAACTGGCTGGATGGAGCTGCAGGTGACCTGGTCTAGCATTGATGGTGGTGCTGCTCTGAGCAGGAGGTTGGTCTAGGTGATCTTTTGTCATGGTTCAGCCTCAGCTGGCAGCTGAGCCCCACACAGCCACTCACTGCCCTGCAGTGCAATGGGGGAGAGAATCGGAAGGTGAAAGTGAGAAAACTCGTGGGCTGCAAGGAAAGCAAAACATGAAATTCATTCACCACTGCCCATGGTTCAGCTCCTTGCAGGAAAGCAGGGCTCCATCACTTGTAACGCTAACTTGGGAAAAAAAAAAAACCCACCATCTCTGCCAACACCCCACCTCCTCCTCCTCCTCCTCATGTGTGCTGTGGTGTGAGAAGTCCCTTTGGTCAGTGGGGATCAGCTGTCCCAGCTGCGTCCCCTCCCAGCTCCTGGTGCACCCCCAGCTCCCCAGCTGGTGAGAGGCAGAGGAGACCTTTGCTCTGTGCAAGACCTGCTCAGCAAAAACTAAACAATCCCAGTGTTATCCACACTGCTTCCAGCAAAAATCTGAGACATAGCCCTGTACTAGCTCCTGTGAAGAAAATTATCCCAGCTCAAACTCCCTCAATTCCAGGCAGCACTCCTGTGCTGAGAGTAGGTGCTACATGAGTAAAAAGGGACAGGGGAAAGAGCAGGACAACACAGCTTGTTCTGAGAGCTGCAGAAATCACCTTTCCTGTCCTTCCCGTGCCAGGAATGAAGCAGGAGGAAGGTCACTGTGAGATCTGCCAGGGACAGGGGAATGCTGAGGACTTCGGGGCTGTGCATCATCCAGTCCTGCTGGGGAGAGAGGCTGTGCCTTGCTTGTGCCAACTGCTTCAGTCCAGGGTTTGTATTCCATGGCTCTCTGAAGGTTGGGATGTGTGAGCATGAGGGAGGAATTTTGCCCACCTGTATGGAAAATGCTCTGTGTCTTTATTTACAATTTGCAGTTGCCCTCCTGCTCTTGGTGTCATGATCCTGAAGACAAATAATGGGGTTTAATTAACCTGATCACCTCAGGCTTCCAAAACACATCTGATACAGACTGAGAGCTGCCTGTCAGCTCTGGCTGGAGGCACCAGGCTCACTCTGACTTGTATTGCAGACGTGCTTGTGCCTAGTCTTGTCCTGGGTGGATTTTGGATTCATGCTGTCACTCTTTGGCTGCTTTGAGCACACAAGTACTTTAGAAATGGGGTCTGAATAACTTTGTGCTTGTTAACTTACATCAAAATGCAGAAGGGGACCTGTCACAAAATAAGAGATAAAACTCTGATGTTTAGAGACCCAATGTCCTCCCTGCTTCATTCAGACAGCTCTTCATGTTTTAGGAACTGGTAGGTGGGGGAGGATTTTCTCATTGATGGTGCACAGCATTTAGGTTTTTAGCCAGCTCTGTGTTGTTGGAGAGAGGTGTTCAACCCTTTGGGCTCTGCTCTGAAGTCACCCAAAGCTCAGTCACTGTCTTCAGTGGAAATGAACTGCAAAGTCAGAAGAGACAGGTTTGTTTGCAGTAAGCAGGACTTCACAAACGGTGTGAGAAGTTTAGGCTGCGCTTTAATTCACAAAACAATTTGTATTGTCACATAAACAGTGCCTGAACAGGAGATTCCTAAGTGAAACTTGGAAGGAAGCAGTTATTTGTAGCTCTGGTTCATCAGATGCACTGTGACTGCATCTGGGCACTGCAGTGGTGCAACAGTGTGATATTTGTGCTATCAATGCGGTTTTGAGACAAAAATCCAGAAGGTTTTGGCCCTTTGTGGTCAACAGATCTCTCAAGGCAGAGTAGCTGGCTGAAGTTCAGTGCAGGCACTGTGTATTTCCTTATTTAAATGTGCCTCTCCATCCTCTCTGATGCTGTTTGCTCAGTGATGTGTTCTGCTTCCACATTTAAAGTGTTTTTCCCCCAATAGCCTGCCTCAGCAGCTGTCAGTACCTGGGTTTGTGGGGTGGGTGAAACTGTGGCTGCTTGGAGTGCATGAAGTGCTGTGAGTTACTTCAAAGTGAAAAGCTCTGCAGAGATAGCAGTTCCTGTGCTGCTGGGTGTTCTTCAGCCTGCAAAAGGGTCCCTGTTCCTTGATTTCAGCATCCCTTAAGACACTGGAGCCTTGTGGATTCAGTGGGGGGGGAAGAGGACAGCATTACTATCTGTGCTGGTCCCTGGAAAAGAAGGCAGTTTTCCTCTGCTGAGCAAGATGAGGAGTAAGAGAAGTGTCAGTCCCCTCCCAGGTTGGGCTGGTGTCCATCAGGGAGCTTCCATGGCACTCTGGGCTTGTAGCCATGGAGGCAAACACTAAGGTGTGCTGCTGCAGAGCAGAGAATCCTCACGTGGGGGAAGGCTTTGCTACAGCCTTTAGATGCTTTAAATCTCCAAATAACACCCTCAGGAGATGTTGTCCCCTCCCTTCCCTGCTAAGCTTTGGAGGACTTGTGCTGAGGTGTCATCAGGCTTAGGAATGCTTCAACATAAAAGATGTTTTTAGTTTACCTGGCTATATTTAGGCCTCACTTACAACAGGAGTACTAAACTTGGAATGTTTGGAGCACACGGGGGTGTTGGTATCTTATATTTAGCTTGATCTGTCAGTTACACAAGCATCTGTCACAGGCACAGCAGATGGCAGAAAGCCCTGATAGGGTTCAGAGGGAAAAGAACCAAGATCTTGGTTATTGGGGACAGGATATGCTTAGGAGGGAAAAAAGCTCATAAAACATGTGTCTGTTTTCTGTGGGGAACCAAGAGCTGGGCTCTGGTGTGGCAGGATCGGCCTGAATCTAGGGGCAGGGACTGCAATAGTTCAAAGTTTGAAAGCTGAGCTAACTCAAGAATGTCCCTTGAGCTGGGGTGCCTTTTGGTTGTGGGGGCTGCACAAAGACAAACGAGAGCTCGGTCCTTAGGCCAGGGAGCTTTGCAAGCTGCTGGCTCCGTGGATTTTGCTCTGTGGCTGCAGCTGTTGGAGCTGAGGTAAAGGAAGTGTTTGGCTGGGAATGTGGCTTCACAGGCAGCTCACCCTGACTGCATTGTGTGTGATGTGCTGCCAAAAGGAGCAGCTCCTCTGCCTGGGCTCAGCTAATGCTCCCAACACGCCCAAATCCACTTGGGTGTTCTGGAAGCTGTGACTCACAGCAGCTCCCTGAGCTTGGCTCTAAACTCAGCTCTCAGCTTCATCAGCCTGTGGGTGCAGTCACCATGGAGCTGGAGGATTGGTGCTGCTGGTGGGAGATGGGAGAGTGGGAGAAGAACAGGGTGTCCAAAGTTATGGGCTGGGCAGAAAGTGAGGCCCCACTTTGAGGGGTCACAGGGTCTCTCTCACATGGGTGTCCCACAGCATTCTCCTGTGACAGGGGCTGGTGACAGTGGCTGAACACGAGCCAGCTGTGCCCAGGGGGGCAAGAGGCCAATGGCACGATGGTCAATGGCTTGGATCAGCCATGGGATGGCAGCAGGGCCAGGGCAGGGACTGTCCCCTGTGCTGGCACTGCTGGGGCCACACCTCAGATCCTGGGGCACTGCTGGGAACCTCAGCACAAGAAAGACATGGAGGGGCTGGAGCGTGTCCAGGGAAGGGAACGGAGCTGGGGAAGGGGCTGGAGCAGCAGGAGGGGCTGAGGGAGCTGTGGGGGCTCAGCCTGGAGAAAAGGAGGCTCAGGAGGGACCTTGTGGCTCTGCACAACTCCCTGACAGGAGGGGACAGCCGGGGGGATCGGGCTCTGCTCCCAAGGAACAGGGACAGGATGAGAGGGAACGGCCTCAAGGTGTGCCAGGGGAGGTTCAGGTTGGACATCAGGAGGAATTTCTTCATGGAAAGGGTGTCAGGCACTGGAAGGGGCTACCCAAGGAACTGGTGGAATCTCCATCCCTGGAGGTGTCCAAGAAACAACTGGACGTGGCACTTAATGCTTTAGTTGACAAGGTGGGGGTTGTTCGAAAGTTGTACTCAGTGATTTGGGGTATCTTTTCCAATATTAATGATCCTGCTGTTCTATTCTGTGATTGTAAAGGTGACTGAGATCTTGGCAGGGTGTGTAGTGCTAGGATGGGGCTTGGGATCACTTTGCTTTAACAAGAGGAGAATAACTATCCTAGGAATGCTTTCCCCACTTCACATGTGTTAAGTGATTCATTGTGGTCATTTTAGTTTTTCACTAACATGCACTTGCTTAGACAGGCTCCTTGTATCATCAATTAGGATGAATTATGAATTAAGTTGAATTGGGTTAAAACTATCCATTTTTGCAGGCTGTACCAAGTGGTGTTTCTTCCTCAAGAAAACACTTTCATTCTTTTGCTCACAAAGCAGGCAAACAAAATCTCCATGATAAACTAATTGATGTAGCAGATGTGGTTGGTGTGTAGTCACCAGGCAGGAAAATCAACCCCTTCTGAAATGCTGAGGCCAGGCAGTTCCAGTCACCACTCCCCTCTGCTTTCAGTGCTGAGCCAGAGCAGGGACACCAAGGGCATCAGAGGGATGGAGCAGCTCTGCTGGGAGGAAAGGCTGAGGGCATTGGGATTGTTCAGGCAGAAGAGAAGGCTTTGGGGTGACCTCAGTGGTAGAAGGAGGTCATCCTCCACTTGCAAGCTGCTGAGAGAAGCCTAAGGACTGGGGGAGGTAGGAAGAAAATAGGGAGAGAGGGGAAAGGATGAAGTCCTAAAGCTTTCTGTATACCTGTTTACTTGAAATGTGTGGTGGGAATGAAACGTTTTTAAACAAACAACTTTACAGCCAATAGAAACGAACCAGTGACTATAATTTTCATAGAAGTGCTTCATTTTCTATCTGGCTTGTCTCCAGGACTTAATCAAGGCTTTCTTGGAAATGTTGGGTTTGCAGTCAGTGTGAATACATTTTAGAGGCAATTTTTGGTTTGCCTCTTGCTTTCTGTGCAGCTGCAGGGATGTGTTTAAGTGAGTAGGATGCTGCTCTCTGTTCTGTTGATGGCACATAGCTTTTCCACACATAAGTTAGTGGGAACCTGCTGGATCTCAGGAGGAGTATTAGCCCCTTGGAGGTAACTGAGGTTTATGCAAGTCCCAACTCCTGGTTTTGAGAGTAACTTCTCTCCTGAAAAGGTGAATGGAGCTTTAGATGCTCACCAGTAAAGGTGAAAGTTGTTTTGGTATGCAAGATAGATTTGCAGTGAATTATGAGAGCAGTGAAACTTGATATTGATGAGGGTTCTTCCATGAAGAAGTAAGGTTTTCCACTGGAAGGACTTAATGCAGTGTCCTTTCCCATTTTAATGTGCTTTGGAATAAAAATTATTAACCAGCCTTTCTTGCTGCCAGCCAGGTGATAATCCCAGTTAAACAATGCTGAGTGGCATTGTTCTGGTGCAGACAGAAAACAGGGCAGCACCTCACTCTCCATACCCTGGTGCATGAAGCTGTCATCTCTGCTGGTGACCAATAATGCTGCAGAAATTGCTGTGCCAGTGGTTAGAGCTGCACCTTGCAGATAATGAATATTTGGCCAGCAGCAACAGGCTGTGTGCACATTTCCAGGTAGATTTGAAGAAATGCATCATTTAAGCTGATACCATCTGCTAATTCAGGTACCTAAGAAAAGTATTTAAAACATATTTTTGGTGTGGACTTATAAGTTGAAAGAACTCTCCCGAAAAACCAACCAAACCCCAAACCTGTCCCATTCTGTAATTCTGGCTTGTTAATAGCAGCAATTAAAACACCAACTGAAGATAATTTTGTTTGTTTGTTTTCTCTGTTTTTGCCTCCTCAACTGATAGACCACTGCTTCTTCCAGAATATCTTCTTACCAAAGAAAACATTTTTAGCTGACCCCAAACATTTCAGCCAAATTAATGTTAATAAAAAGAGTTATTAATAATTTTTGCACTGAATAGATTTTAACTTCGACAAGAATGCTATTTCAAGATGCAGCAGCTCAGCCTAAGGACAACAAGCCATGTTTATTTTGTAGCTGGTTCAACTGTTGGAGTTCAGTTACATCCAAATGCTTTGAGGAAAATTATTCAAGTAGTGGGGAGTGAAGGCATTCGGGGGAAGTCTGATTTTATTTCAGACTCCAGACCATCTGCTTTCAAAAAAGGCACTGCTTTTAAATGGAAGATACTTTTTCTTAATTAGTTAACATTCTAGGTACTTTTTTTGTTTGTATGTTGCCCTACCATAGTGTGTTCTTATCAGCATGTAAAGTTCCTTGTTTTCCTGCTGGAAAAGGGGCTGCTGGATGCCTGTGTCAGACGTTTTTGTTCTTATGGAGGGAAAAATAGTCACTTTTGGGGAAGTTCAAACTGAAGCAGATTATTTAGATGGCACTGAAGTCCTCAAATTACCAGTGGAATGCTGCTGAGGATATGGCTGGATCTAACATTCCCTCCTTTGAAACACAGGGAGGTGCCACACACTTGACAGCTTTCTTTTCTTGGAAGGAGTATCCTCATGCTCTTCCCACTCCCTCCCATGAACAGGCAAGAAGGAGGAGCTCAGGAAACTACAGGCTGGTCATGCTCGCCTTGATCTGTCAAGAAAGTGATGGAATTACTTGCCCTGGGAGGTATTTCCAGGCACAGGAAGGTGGCCAAGAGGAGGCTGCACAGGTTTACCAAAAGGATGTCATGCTTGACCAAGCCAGACAGGCTTCTGTGACGAAATGAGTGGGTTGGTGCATGAGGGAGGACAGCAGGGGACATTGTCCACCTGGACTTCAGTAAGGCTTTTGATACTGTGTTCCTCACAGCAGAGCAGATGGAGGGTGGGGTAAATAAGAAGACAGAGAACAGGCTGGAGGGGGTGGTCAGTGGCACAAAGTCTAAATGGAGGCCTGTAGCTGACAGTGACTGGCTCCAATCCTGCCCAACAACCTCATCAATGATCTGGATGACGGGGCAGAGTATTCCCACAGCAGAAAGAGAACTGGGAGTACACTGGGCTGATGTCCTTGGGGGCTGTGCTGCCTCCAGGGAAGCCTGGGCAGGCTGGAGGAATGGGTGTCAGGAACCTCCTGGAGCTCAGGAAGGAGGAGTGCAAAGTCCTGTGTACCTGGGCAGGAAGAGGCAGCAGTGTTTGCTGGGGACTGAGTGACTGGGAAGCAGCTTGGCAGGAAGGGACCCGGCAGGCTCCAGGATGGATATGAGCCAAGCGTACTCAGGTAGCAAAGGGAGTTGGAAGTATCCTGAGCTGTGCTAGGGGGATCACTGTCAGCAAGGTGATCCTTCCCCTCTCTTCAGCACTGGTGAGGCCACACCTGGAGCATTGTCTTGAGTGCTGGGAGCCCAGTAAAAGAAAGACATGGAAGTGTTGGAGAGATTCTGATGAAGAGACTGGAGCATTTCTGCTGTGAGGAAAAGCTGAGAGTGCTGTAACTCTTGAGAGATCTCCAGGGAATCTTACCAAGGTGTAGAATTATCTGATGGGAGTAGATAGATAAGATGAAGCCAGGCTGTTTTCCATGGTGCCCAGCCACAGGACCAAAGGCAATGGGCACAAACTACAACACAAACTGGTTCTTTGGTTGTCGTTTGGTTGGGTTGTTGTTTGGTTGGGTTTTTTTCCCAAGTGGCTGAACACTGCCACAGGTTGCCCAGGGAAGTTTTGGAGTTTTCATCCTTGGAGATGCTCCAAAGCTGACTGGTCATGGTTCTGGGCAGGCAGCTGTGGCTGGCCCTACCTGACCAGGGGGTTGCACCAGGTGACCTCCAGAGACCCCTGATAACTTCAGCATTTCTGTGCTCAATAGTGAAAATAACATCCCGAGTTTCTCCTCAATGTATTGACACAAGGTCTGATTTGGAAAAAGCCTCTGCTGACAGTGACTGCATTTAACTCTTGAATGTCTTCCTAATTTCTCTGTACAATTCTGCAGTACAGAAACCTGAAGGGATTCCTATACCACTCCATCTGCTGTTGTCACTGATGGAAGACAAAGTTCAGTAATATACTGAAAAAAATGACAGGAATCACCATTTTATAAATAACAACACGACATATATCCCTGCATTAGACATTTCTTTAAACCTCTCTTCTTCCTTTTAAGAAAAATCTGCTTTGTAGAATGCTTTTTATATTATTTCATACCTCCCAAAACGCTGTTTTCCACATCTTACTATTGGGACATTTTTGTTGACACTTGTGCCAATTTTTTTGCACCTAAATTCATCATTTTTCATTGTAGATTCCCATTTTAATTCTTCATCCTGTGTCTGTCCTGCAAGAATCCCAAATTCCTGGGAATGATCATTATTCTTCCTCACTTGAGAGTCTACCTGTGTAGTGTTGCACCATGTAGATAGTGGTGGGAATGGTTTAGGATCTTTCTGGTGTTTCCAATTTTCAGTGCTGATTAGGTTGTTTATACCCTCCTACACAACCTGGCTGAAGACTCATTTGGTGGCTGCATCATCAAACTGCTCTGTGTATTTCCCTTTTTGGCTTTTATTAGGGTTCTTCAGCAGCACCACGATCCACTTCTCCTTCCTGCTATCTGTCTACCTTTTTAAGCCCTTAATAGATCAGAATCCAGCTTGTTAAAACAATTTGTGAAAGCATTTGGTGACATTCACTGGCTTCTTGAAGTCTGCCAAAGGAAAAAAAAAAATCAGACTTACAGAAGCAGTCAGAGCTGCAATGTGGGTAGGAAGTTATTTGTAGATGTATTTGTATTTATGTGGCTAATATACAATACCTGAGGATCTGAGTTGGCCATTGCAGCAGAGTCACGTTGATTCTGTTGTTGGGAGAACAAATAACAGAGAAAGCATTAATCTTGTTTATATTTCTCTCAAAGAGTCTCTGAAGTAATTTTTGTATCCCTTCAGCGTACTACTCGGTTTTGGGGGGTTCCAGCTGCGGGAGTTCCATTTTTGTACGCCCTGTGAATGCCATCTGTGCATTACTGGGAATGGTAATGGGCAGCCAGGCTATGAATTAGTGCTCAGCTATTACAGCAATTAGCATTACTTAGTAACAGAATCATGGAATAGCCTGGTTTGGAAGGGACCCTAAAGATCATCTCATTCCAATGCCTCTGCCATGGGCAGGGACACCTTCCACTGGACCAGGTGGCTCAGAGCAATGGATGATCTCCTTCCTAGACTATGAGCACTGCTTTTGGCTCACTCTGGTTTTCCACAGCCAGTTGAGAGGAAAAAAAAAAAAAAGAATTGCTGAGTGTGATTCATGGACAGCCTTAAATGTTGACCAGACAGTAAGTGGACTGTGCTGCAGAAATACCAGTTTGACCCCAGTGACTGTAATGGGAGTTCAGATCACTGGCCAAGTGGTTCAGTGAGTCCATAAATCACTGCAGATAACCAGGGTAAATCCAACCCCTAGTTTCTACAATCTGTGAGAGATTAGGTACAGGTCTGATGTAGATTTTCAGCCTTGTGAGGAATGCCAGTGCCTTTGAGCAGGCTCAGAATGGTCCATGAAGCACCTGGAAAGCTCTAGAGCACAATATTTGAAACATCTGCAGAAGAGCCTGTGATTCAATTGCTGCAGTGGAATTCCAGATTCAACTTTCAGATTTTAAGTATAAATTTAATTTATACTTAATTATATACTTTAAGTATAAATTTAATTTTTTAGTCTCCATATAAATATCAGAGTTCTATTTGGCTCTGGTGCTTGATGGTTCATTAACTTAAATAGATAAAAGAATGTATTGCTATATGGAGTTTTTTAGGGATAGATCCACCAAATGATGGGCACAGAAGTGCTCAGTTACTGCTTCAGCTGGGGCCACAGAAGGACCTGGGATGGAGTGGGTGGTGAGACGGAGAGGGTGAAAACATCGTTTTCTCTGTTCTCTAATTCCCTTCTCATGAATTGTGTTAATGTTGGATCACACATTTTGCATGAGTCAGGAGTGCTGTAGTGGTAAACATGATTTCTAGTCAAGCACAAGTACAACAAGAGAGAGGATGAAAAGAAAATGTGGAAAAAAAACACTGTAGACTCAAGTGGAGATGGCAGAAGGGGGAATGTGATGGTTCTGTTCTCTGCCCTTCCAGAGATCTCCATGGAAATGAGTCTACCAAGTTAAAAAATAAGAAGGCTGAGCTACGTGCTTTATCAAAAATACACCAGACTGAGGTGGAAGAGAGCAGTTCTTTCAGGAAAAAAAAAAAAAAAAGAGTATTTTTGTCAAAGATAGGGAGGTGGGAGGAAAGTCCACTAATGCTTTGCAACTTAGTAGTAACAGGCACCCACAGGAGTGAAATATATCTGTGTGCCTGAGGAGGAATGAATGTGTGAGTGTAGATGTGGGCTAGGTTGTGTATGGAATGGAGGGGTTGTATCTTTGAGCAGTTGGATGGAAGGGGTTCTCCTGCTGCCTATTAATGAGCAATTTGACTTTCTAGCCCTCTGTAGGGTTTGTTTTTCTCTCTTGCCCTTTGCAGCACTGAGCCTGGTAATCAACAATTTGTGCTGGTGGCTGCTGTGTGTGAGGTGGCCCCACACAGGTGAAGGCATTGGAATAATTGCTTGCACTAATCTCGTAACAAAGGATTGGGAGGGTGTTAAGAAAATGTGTTTGGGGAAGTGTAGTCCATGTGCACCATCACAGCCACAAAGGTTAATCTGAAGTTCTTGTTTGTAAGAGCTGGATGTGATTGGGCAACCAGAGGGACACCCCTTTATGGGACAAACAAAACCTGCTGGGTTTCCTGGTGATGTAAAATGAGTTCACAGCCAGTAGATTTATGTGCAGTCAGTCCCTATCCCCTAAAGCATGCACAACACATGGATGCAGTCATCCACTTCCCCAATATTTTCAGTGCCCCTACAGAGAATCAGTAGCTCTTTAACATTCACAGAATCACAAAATGGCCTGGGTTGGAAGGGACCTTAAAGACCATCTCGTTCCAACCCCCTTCCAGGGATGGGGCAGCCACAGCTGCTCTGGGAAACCTGTGCCAGGACCTCACCACCCTTACAGGGAACAATTTCTTCCTCATATCCAATCTAACCCTGCTCTCTGTCAGTGTGAAGCCATTGCCCCTTGTCCTGTCACTCCAGGCCCTTGTCAAGAGTCTCTCTCCATCTTTCCTGGGGGCTCCCTTCAGGCACTGCAAGGCCACAATGAGGTCACCCCAAAGCCTTCTCCTCTCCAGGCTGAACAATCCCAATTCCCTCAGCCTTTCCTCCCAGCAGAGCTGCTCCATCCCTCTGATGCCCTTGGTGTCCCTGCTCTGGCCTGGCTCCAGCAGCTCCCTGTCCCTCCTGTGCTGGGATCCCAGGGCTGGATGCAGCCCTGCAGGGGGGTCTCAGCAGATTCCCAGGCTCTGTGGCTCATGTAATCCCCACATCCTTGCATCACTGGGTTTCCATTGTTTTCCTTATTGGACTGCTCAGGGTTTTCCTTATGTCATCAGTGAAAATAAACCTAAGGTTTATCCTCTAAGCTCACACTGCTCCAGGTGCATCAATAACTGCTGTGCAGCTGCTTGGATGGTTTATTTTGTTGTTCTCTTTTTTTTTGTACTCTCTGCCTTAAAGAAAAGGAGGGTGCTGTGTTAAGGAATAAATAAAATGGGCTTTTTTTCCCTAGCAAGGAATGCTGCTGTCCCCCACTGATGCACAGAGGCAGGAAACAAGTGTGGAAGGAGAGGTAACTAAGGGTTGGTTGGAATGTTTTATCTGAGAAAGAGCCCAAGACTCTCCTTCTGTTCAGTTGTCCCCACTTCTGCATCACTCTGAAGTCTTCAGAATCTTAATGCTAATATCTTAGGTCCAAGAGTGTTTTGTTCAGGCATTTACACTTTGCTTTTGCCTGAAGATGTAAACAGCATGGTCTGGAAGTCCTCTGCACTGACAGAGAGCCCAGGCCAGCAAATATTGATCTGAACAGAAGCCTTTGGATGCTTCTGCACAGCAATATAGGAATATCAACTCCTCTCATGTCTGTTCCATGGTGGGAGAAATGCATGTGGAATATTCCTTCTTGCTGTCTTTGCAACAGATGGAAAGCACACGCACAAACAGCAAAGCATGAATTTTAGATCTGTTTGGGGGGTGGGAAAAGTAATAACTTGGAGGACAAGCCACAGTCATTGTCACTCCAGGAGTTTACTGTTATTAATTGTCAGCTTCTGTCCCTTATTTTTCCCTAATAAAGACTCCAGAAGGCTTTTTCACTTAGTGAACAACCTGTTCTACACAACAGGGAGCAAGGAAGATGAATTCATCTCTATCTCAAATTTGGACGAGGAAAGAGTGGAACATTTGGTCTGTAGTGGGGGGACACAAGCTGCCTCTTCAAAAGTGATCTTCCATAAACTCCAATTAAGTGGAATGCTGGGTTTTGAGAAGTTATCCCAAGGCTGGAAGCGTGTATGCACAATTTTTTCATTCTGAAGCTGCAAGGTTTGCGCCCAAAAACACAGAGTCTTAAAAGCAGTGTTTAAAAGGTTTGAAGCACTGTTTGAGACATGGTCTTTGTTCAAGCTTCTCTTGTTCTTGCCATCTAGGCTGTATATGTTGACCCTGCTTGAGCACAGAGGTGGGACCAGACGACTCACTCTGGTCCCTTCCAAATTTTCCTATTCTGTGATATTTGTCTATGCTGGTGACATGACTTCTACTTCTTCATATTTTTTGATGGGTAACCTTAAGAAAATGTGCTGCTAGCAGTCATATCATTAATTTCTCTTAGTCTTTAAACAGAAATTTCCTTCTCTACTACTTTTTCTGTCTGTCCATTCACATCCCTTGTGATGCCTGCTTGGCTTGTGCACCTCTCAAGGAAGATGTGGTCCTGGGGAAAATTCAGATGCTCCAATAATCCATTAATATTGCTGGTCCTCAAGCATGGCTTAGTCTTTCTGTGGCCTGTAGTGCTGTGTCTTCATGAACAGAGAGGGATTTTTTTTTTTTTCTTCAAAAGCATCAGCTGTGTTTCCTGGTATATCAAATTAGCAATAATTTACTTAAGGAAAACCTCGTGAGTTACAAAGTGGGATTGTGTCTAATTATGCTGGCCTTCTTCCATCTGGGATTTCACCAGCCTTTTTCCTGTGATCCTTTCTGGATCAAAGCTTCCCTCCGAAGTGAGAAGGACTGGAAAATGGCAAGAGGGAGCAGGATTCCATACAATTCTCAGTATCCTGACCTAAAAGCACCCTGGTGGCATCACTCTGGTATCCTGAGCCTGAAAATCACAGGAGTCCTGTCAACTGAAAGGGCAGCATCAAATTCCAGATCTCTGGAAGAACAGGCCAGGTAGCCAGGTACTGTCCTAGGGTTTAGGAAAGGCATCCTCATGTGTTAAATATGTCTATAAAGTAATGAACATCCCTCCACTGGTCTGTTTTGCACCATGAATGTAACTGATTCTAGCAGTGCTAGACACTATCAGCTGCTCTTTAGATCCTTTTTATGCTCTAAATACCATGGATAAGTGCTAACCAGTTACAGGAAAAATGCACTGTGCTTTCTCTGAGCCTTTAAAAGTGTGTTGGTGCTTCACCTGCACCCCCTTCCTCCCCTTTTTTGAGTCCCTCAGCATTTGGACACTGAACTTTTGTGAGTGCTGCTATAATTCATGTCTCTTTCTTGCTTAAAAGCTATGGACTCCTACATTTCCAATCCAAAACAGTGGAGTCCTTCTTAAGAAAATCCAAAAACATCGCTTAAAGCAGAGGTAGAAATGCAAAGGAGTCCATTTCTAGTCCAGCCAATAATATTGCTGTAAACAAAATTTATCTGGTAACTATCAAGATATCCTTATCATAAGCTTTAGAGATCTCCTGAATTAGCTGTTTAAAAAACAAATCAACCACAGTGGGACCTTCTAACCTGACCTATTCTGTGAGCTGGTTTTATTTCCAGTTCAGCATAAAGCTCAGGATTTTGGGAGGAGGGTGGGTGAGTTAAGGTGAGCTGGGCTCCCCTGCCTGCCCCCCACGGCACCTGCGAGCCCTGAGCCAGCTGACATTGCTTCAGTGCAGAATGCTGAGACAAAATCAGAGGATGAGCAAATGCTGGCCTGCAGCCTTTGCATGTAATCCACCTGTCCAACAGCACTGACATCATCTCCTGGAGAAGGAACCGGGAGGAACTTTAGTGTAGAAACCCCAGAGTTCAGCATAGCTTTGTTGGATTGGGTCTCCTGCCCCTTGATTGGAGCTGACACCAAGCTCTTTGCTGTATTTAAAACCTTTTACATACACAACAGAAATTGTGTTTGGAGAGAGCCAGTTTTTGAAAGGTCACACTGGCTTTTTCAGGGCTCAGCTCCGTTTTAGTCCCTGCACCAACCCTGTCCTCTTTCCCACATTCCCTGGCAAGATGAGGGAGCTCAGTGCCTGGCAGTGAGTGTTTTATTGTCTCCAGAGGAGGTGGGCTGAGGAAATGCTGGGGAGTGACTGGGACATGCCATGAAGTACAACAGGAACGCTCAAGGAATGTGCAGGCACTGCAGAGCTATGTGTGTGATGGTGGGGCAGGAATTTCTGAGAGATCCCACAAAAAGTGCTGCAGTAACACAGAATGGGAATGTTGGAAGGGACAGTGAAGTGAAAAGTGAAGTTTTCCTGCAGATTTCAGACGGTGGAGATGGGTTCTAAGCTCTTGTGGGACAGAAACTGTTATTTTTAAAATGAACTGAGCATGGTTTGTTCTAAAAACAATCAAGATTCGTGCTACAGGTTCCAGCAGAAGGAAGAATTTCAAAGCAAATTGGTTAAGCTGGGAAGAAGAAAAGTAGGATGAGAAGGTGTAAAAAACATATAGAAGGGCTGCATGACAAATGTCTGCAGCATCTGTGCTTTGCTTTAAATTCTGTCATTTCTGTGTTTTCTCCTGAATAGCAGCATTAGAAAACAGAGAGTTATGGTGTAAGTTCTTGGGGTGGCTGGGGAATACTGTGTTGAAAAGCTCCACAGGGAAATTTTGCCTTTATTGTTTGCATTACCATATTACCAAAAGGTCTTTGGGAATCAAAACATTATTTTTTAGGCCCTATGTGGCAGAACTTTCTCTGCTATAAGCAATAAATCTATAAAGAAAAAAGTGCACTGGTAAGGAAGATAAGAACTGGAAGCAATACTAGGAAAACCTGTTATGCATATTAATATTGCATAGAAACTTTGGTAGGAGACGAAATTGGATTTTAGAGTATTTACTTCTGAAATGAAAAATGCTGTACTGAATCTGTGGAGATAGCTTTAGAGAATTTAGCTTTCTGAGCCCTCATTTTTCTTTAATGCAAAAAATATGCTACTGGTGCATTTCCTGGGCTCTGTAGACTAGGGAATGCTGATGGCATCCTGGAGAAACTTCCTCATGTCACTGGGGGAAACTGGAATGGTGGGATATGCTGGTAAACAGGTTAAAGAAAAGAGGCTGAGAAAAGGTTAGTGACTTACCATCGAGCCATGGGCATCTATGTAGGATACCTGGGCCATTGGTAAAGGTTTCTGAAGGGAATGGATTGCAGGTATGATAATCTTAGCATCAGCACAGCCAGTATCTCTGTGGAAAACCTGCTTTCATCATAAATGAGATCTGTATTTAAGCAGCCCAAATGACATACTGTTCCATCATGAAGTCCAACCTCCCTCCCCAGGATTCTGGGGATGCTGGATTTCTGAAGGACAGAGCAAAAGGGGCTCCTGAAGGGAATGTGTAACTCCAGAAGTTGTGGTGGAGTGGCTCATGCCCTGCACTATGGGACTTGCAGATGTGCAGCTCCTAGAGTGTGCTTTTTCACCTATAAGCAGTGTTTTTTCCTTCCAAAAAAGTCCATTTCAGCAATGTTTGAGATGAATCTGAGAGATCTTGATCACAGCAAAGCATAGGCATCCTTCCCCCACAACTGAGCCTGACTGCTGCAGCTTTTGGGTTAAAATTCAAGCAACCCAGAAATGACATTTATTCATTTTGTAGATGATAGGGCTGTGTGTTTGCCCCTGGGAAGGCAGGGAATTGTCTTTCCTGCTTCTTTAGTTGAATGCCCACAGTTCTTTGGCTCCTTGCTTTAGGAGCAGGGCAGGACGGTTCCCGTAAATTTAAGCAGTTGTCATGTAAAAATCATGAGGAAGCACAGGCAAGGCTTCGTGGCGTGGCCTGAGTGGAATTTGATCACTGTTTATTGTATTGACATATTGGAAGAGGTTTTGTTGTCTAATGTGGTTGCTGATTGATGCTGGCATTAGTGTATAATTGCCCCTGAAGGTTTCCTGTCTCCACGAGATCTCAGAACAGAAAATTATGGCAACAAATTTTAGAGGAGCTAAAGGGTTGGCTTCATGAAAGAAATACAAAATGAGGCTGGGGTGGAGTTAGATGGTGATGAGAAAACCTTATGGACTCCAATTTTCAGGAACTTCTGCACCTGTTTCTCTGGCCAGAAATGCACAATATAAAAGAGAATTGGGGAATCTCTTAAAGCCCCTCTGTTTAAACCCTTTCTGAGCATTGCTCCTTATCTGCTCTCCTTGTGAAATCAAGGCTTTTACTTTGTTAGGGATTATGCCTCGATAAAGCCATATCTGTGGAGAGATATTTTTTTTTCTCTTTCTTGACTGAAAGGTGTTCAAATCAGGAATCTCTCAACAGAGACCCAGGAACAGAGAGTCTGCTGCTAAACCATCCCTGCTGTGATGGAGAAACTTGTTGTCTTTCCCACTGGTGCTCAGGAGAGATGATTTGCCTTGTAATAAGGACTCTGAAAAAAATTTAGAATGTGATATTTCCTTTATTATCATTTTCTGGGGGTCTTTTTGTTGTTTATTTGTTTGTTTGTTTAATGCTGCTTTAGTGTGTCTGTACTTCTATCTACAGAACATATAGAGACCATCTTACAGAAAACAACACCTGCTGCCTAGGATTGGCCCAAAAGACCATCTATTTTGTCCTTCAGTACAGTCTTTACAACTTGAAACATTTCGTATTTAAGCACCTAAATTTGTTGAGCGTTGCTTCAACAATCGTCACATTAGAGAATCTGAAAAATAAAAATTTTGAGGGGAAATTTGAGTTGTGAAAATTCAGTTGGAGGTTAGAAAGCAGAGAGACTTTTCCCCCTACTTAACCTTTCCAAAATTCTTTGTATTTGGTTTGTGTCAGCTCCTGTCCCCAGTAGCTGGCACCTTGTCCTTAGAGCATTCCCACACATGGGGCAGGCTGTGAAATTGTACAGAAAGAGAGCAAAAGGCTTCAAAATACTTTAAAAGACCTTTTTAAGAGGCTTTAATAAAAACATAGGGTGGACTGTAGTGACTGGGTGCAGGCTTGCTCAGCCAAATACACTGATCAGTGAGAGGTTATGTTTGACTGACCCTTCTTTATACCCTTTTATGTCCAATTTTCTCCCTTCCTCTTGTTTTGCCCTGACCCACTAAATGTTCCTTAAGTTCAGTCCCTCAGGCCCACCTCAAATAACCTCAGTTGTCCTGTTCCTCTTGTTTTCTCCTTCTTATCAGTTACAAATTCCTCTCCAAAGGTGTGCCTGACATCCTTGGTGGACCCACCAATGAGTGCCTAAAGACTTTTGTTCTTCTTTCTCTCTCTCCTGTGTGCCTGGCTTGAGGCTCTGCATGTTCTTGTTTACAAAATCCTCTTTCATTTAATATTCCCTTGGAAGGGAAAGTGTTCTTGAGTGGATAATGAAGCAGAGGTCCTCACCTTCCATATGTCCTTGGAGTGGTGGCTTCTGTCTTGTACTGGAGGTTCGGCTCTGGATGCAGCCCTTGAGTGCTGCAAGAGCTGAACAGGGAGGCAGAACGTGTGTTTCTACCATTTTCCCTTCATTACAACTGATTAAACCTGTGTTTGATATGGCACTCACAGCACTGCACAGTATGGGCAGTACTTCAGCGTGTTGTTTGCTTGGCTTTTTCAAAATCTGTCATCATCCCTGAAATAGAATTCATTTCTGAAGCAATGCTCTGGGCAATGATTCTGGTGCTGTTGCCCTGAAAAACAACAGCCAAAGTTCAATTGTGGTAGGAACAAACTTTCAAAAGAGAGTTCAACAGCACCAGGAACTCACCTGTTTCATACAATTATTATATTTTTATTTCACCTGGATAGAGAGAATCAAGAAATCCTTATTTCCTTCCCTATTAATGCATTGTTGTTTTCAGCAGTAAATGGCTGGAGATGGCCCAGCATGACCCTGTTGAGAATAGTGGTGTAAAGATATTTTCTCATGAGCACAAACAGAGCCTTAGTCTGGCTCTGAATGGGAGAGCACTCCTGAGATTGTCATCTTTCTCTTCCACACAGATAACAAACCTGAGTCAGTGCAGATTCAGAGCTTAAAATCTGCTCTTTGCCACCATGTGCCTGTCAGGGGCAGAAGGCAGCATGTTCTGCCTGTGGGAAGAAAGGCAGAACTGTGTTGCCAAGCTGTAACAGAAGAAGAGCTGTAATGAGCCTAAAAGAAGTTGGGAGAGTATTAACTTACACAAGTGACCAGAATCTGTAACTGATACAGAACAAAACAGCATCTGTGTCCTCTCTCTGCTTCAGGGCCAGCAAATCTCTTCACTCTCATAGCAACAGCCACACTAAACAGACCTGCAGGAGCTTTCATCACCTCTACCAATATGTGACCCTTGTCCTGCTGCTCTTGTTAGCAAGGACTCTATTTTCCATCACCTCTCTTCAGGCAGGTTGGTCTGCTCTTCATTCTTTTGATGAACTAATCACACCCTTGGATGACAGGCCAGCTAGAGGGCAAGAAATACGGGGAGCTAAATATCATCCTGTGAGCAGGATAAACACATACAAGAGTCAGGAAACTGAATTTGACTTCTGAAAATGTCTCTATTTGGCGGGAAGGGGGAGGATTTGACATCCAGCTTTCAAAGGCATGTTGCAGAAGGGGTCAGTCTTCTTTCCTTTCCAAGGAAGGCTTCTGGAGGCTGGGAAAGAAAACAAGATATGCTCTGCCTGTGGCTTCTCTTGTTGGTTTGGAAGGTTGTGACTCCCTGTACTTCTCCTGCACCAGAACTTCCCTACCTTGCAGGAGTTGGGCTGGGAGTGTAATTCATTGTAAATAGTCTCTCCATTTTTCCTGCAGCCTCCCTTCAGGCCCTGAAAGGCCACAATTAGGTTCTTTAGTCTTGCCCATTCCCTTTCAGGGTTGGATCAGACCTCTTTACCTTGGACTAAAAGCATCAGGAAGAATCAGAGTTTGTCTTAGTCAAATCCACTGCTCCTAAACAGTGGGATAATCTCTGTGTCTAATAATAATTCCTGTTCTTATCTCAGTCTGTGAGAATAGGATTTTTTTGCTGCTGCCCTTGGTCTCTAGGTAGGCAACTCTTGTACAAAGAAAAGAAAAGATGCATTTCTGAAGGTCCAGTGGCTCTACTACCCTTTGAGACTTTAAAGGTATAAATTCCATCAGCAGGATTGGTCTTCAAAAGTGTTTCAAGCATCCAAGAGCATAAAATCCAGGGCAAGACAAAATGGTTTAAACCTCAAATGTCCAAGTGCTATATGAAAGCTCCAAAGTCTCTCAGATTGCTTAAAGATTGTTTGGAGCTAATTAGTTGAGAGTTAGGTGCCTTTGAGAATGTGAAAGTACCCTGACCTTATTTAAGACCCTATACTCTGAACTGACACTTGCATGTAAAGCCATTTTGGTCTTCACTAGATGGAATTCAAACAGAAAATAACAAAGCAAGGTGCCACATGTCTTAGTAAAAGTAAGGATGCCTTTAAAGTTTATTTCTTGCTCATTTTCCTGTAACTGATTAAAAAAAAAAGTCTTACTGTAGTAGTATAGTAACAGTAGTTCACTGAATTCAGTTCAGTAGTTCAGCTACTATTTGTTTTTCTTGGTGTATTACTGTCCAGTCAGAAGTTTTTTGAAGAAGCAACAGTTCACCTGAGAAAAATCTGTTTCATTTTCAGGAGGAGTGGGACAAAGAATTGCTCTGCTTTTGAAGCCTTCCCCTTTTGTTAGTGAAGGGTGTATTTATATGCCAGATCTTCCTTAAATTATTAGATGCTTATATATAGGGGGTTTTTATATGGACATACCTATGTCTTGCAGCACATTCAGGGGTAGTAATTAAAAAAAAAAAAGTTTTATTCCAAGGGAGAGAATCAAATCTGCATTGTCTGACTTTTATTAGCATAGTACTCTATATCTGGCATCACCTTTCCAGTTATAAGTCTTTATGCCTTTGTCTGACTGTGTAGAGCATCTTGTCACATGATTTTTGTCTTGCTTTAGAGAATCAGAGATTGCTGGTGCTTCATTTGTACCCTGAGAGCTCTGGAAATCTTTCCCTCCCTTCTAGCACAAGGTTGCTCCAAGTACATTGCTGGTTTTATTTTGTTCTGTTCAAAGAAATCAAAGGGAAAACTTTGCAAAGATTTCTTGGTGACTCTCATCAAAAGTTTGTGCCCTGTTGTGCTCTGAGTGGGTAGACTCATTTTTTTTTCCTTTATAAATTGAACTGCATCACACCTGGCTGAGGTTATTCCACAAAGCTGAACCAGAGCGTTGCTCGTATGGAATTTTGACTCCAATAAATGAAATGTTCTTATGGAGCTCTGGAGCTCATCCCCAAACCTGAAGGGTTCAAACTTAATTTGAAATTGCTGAGTAGGATTTTTGTGATACCATCCCTTCCTGGGGACGAGGAGGAGACAAAGGACCCATACTTGCACAATAGTTTTGCAAATCTTTCTGGTTGATACATTCCAAGACTACAGAAAGATTGGTTTGGATTGGCTTCCAGAGCACCAGTAAACAAGGCTGTCTCTTCTGATTTCTGCCCTTATTTTGAGCAATTTTTTTCCTTATCAAAATTAGATACAATCAGATAGAGTCTCTGGGGTGGAGAAGGGAAACAGATTTGTGAGGCATCATCATCATCTACTGTGCTTTGTCATGCCAGGAGGGAAGTAGGAAGAAGGAGTGATAAGAAATTTCTGTCTTGTATTTTATTACTCACCCGAAGTCTTCAATTATCAGTGCTATGCTAATGAAGTCTTCTTGGATTGTCTGACAGATCTTATGATAAACTCCTTAACAAGACAACAAAACGGGGAGGATGTCAATTGGGTAATTAGCTGATAATCAATATCCAGCAGCTGTGACGAGATGGCAGGCAGATATCAGGCCCTGCTCCAGGCTCTGGGCACTTTGTTGGTTCAAAGTTTCAGAGAAGATGCTGCCAAAACAATAATAATTGCATTGTGTGACAAGAGTTGGGATAAAGGAATAGCAGCCTAATGGTGACATTAATTTAAACTGAATATGTAGAAATCCTTTCTCCTACACAAATCATTATGAAGTGGTTGATACTGGCAATTTGAGTTTTTTTCTTGACATGGGCATTAGACATCTTCATATGAAATGCCCTGAGTAGAACCTTAAATTCCTGAATCTCCAGAGAGCCAGGAATATCAGCCTGTATTACATTAACAATTTAATTATAACTTCATGGATGCAAAGCTGATGGGACACCTCCTTTATGATACCAGAGGCAACTGGAACAGTATTTACTTTATTTGTTGATGTGTAAACATTAACAGCAAAGACATAATTCTGAGCAAGATAACTCTCTCAATGATATTCAGGAACAAGGAGCAGGAGTTGTCTGGTGCAGGGAGCTGTCCACATTCTGATGGAGGTGTGGTGCATCCTGGAAGTCTCTGGTTCTGTTCATTACCTCTGGAAGCTAGGACAGCCACACCAAATACCTGAAGCTCAGAGAGATGAACCTCACTGTGATTAACTGTGCCACAGATATTGATGAGAATAAAAACTTGCTTGGAGGGAGTCTGTGTGGCAGATCCAATGGCACGATGATGTTTTGCTTAATAATACAAAGCTGGAACTTTGCTTTGTAAAATTCAGCTTATTCCAAATATAACTTGGAGATAGAAAAGGGAGAGCACAATTTGGCCATAAAATGGGCATTTAAGATCATCTCATTCCAACCCCCTGCCATGGGCAGGGACACCTTCCACTATCCCAGGGTGCTCAGAGCTCCATCCAGCCTGTCCTGGGACACTTCCAGGGATGGGGCAGCCACAGCTTCTCTGGGCATCCTGTGCCAGGGCCTCAGCACCCCACAGGGAGCAATTTCTTCCCAATATCCAATCTAAACCTGCTCTGTGTCAGTGGGAAGCCATTCTCTCTTGTCTTTTCACTCCAGGCCCATGTAAAAAGTCCCTCTGCATCCTTCTTGTAGGCCATCTGTTACCTTTCACTGCCAGCCCATGAAGATTCCAATACGATTTCTCTATATGATTTTCCATGGTGCTCCATTGCCCTGGGTTGGTGAGAAAAACACAGTGTTGTGGACAGGATATTTCCTGTGAAAATTAAGACTGAGCCCTATTCTTGATTTAACCACCTAAAAATACGGAGTTTTGGGGGTTTTTTTTGGACAAAATTCCTGAATTTTGCAGAATCCCCTCCTATCCTAGCTGGGATTTCAGATTTCTGGACCTGTGTGAGGTAAAGAAGCAGGCTGGAGGAGACAGGGTGGGCAGGCTGTGCTGGAAACCTTTCCCTCTCACATAGCAGATGGGAGCATTAAAAATGCCTCCTGAAAGTTTCTACCCTTGCTGAAACCTCTCCTGAGGGCTGTGCTGTGCTGCAAAGCACCTCAGCAACTCCTTCCCTACAGTTTGTGTCAAGCCTGGCTTGCACTGGCCAACTCAAGCCAGAAAAAGATGACCACTGCTTTCACAGAGCCTCCCAGAGACTGAGAGACCCTGGCTTGAGATTCAGCTCAAAAAATAGGAAATAACAATTGGGGAAAATAAAGGGGAAAAAACACCCAAAAATGGCAACCCATCAGAGGCAGTTGCCACAGCTCCTTGCATATTAAAGCAGGTTAGTGTTCCAGGGTTGTACTGCTGGGAGGGTTTGACAGGTTTACACCGAAAGACACCACTTAGAAGTGTTAACTTCTTTTAGCTCAGCCTTATGGAGCCTTTTCACTGCAGACTATAATGCTGGCTACAGCCTTCATCATTCATTCTTAAAATGTGAGGTTAACTTGTAGCTACATTGGAAATTAAGGGAAACAGATGGAGCAAGGAACACAGTGAATCACAGGGAATCTGTTCAAGAATTTTTCTCACTGAGAGGTTTTTCCTTACTGAGTCTGCCTTAAGTATCAAAGCAAGCTCAAATCATCATCTAAATGCCATTTCCACTGCTGCCTGGTTGGGATTCGAAGCTTCCAGCTAAATGTTGGGTTTGTCTGTTTGGGTTGGGACCCACCAAGGAGAAGCAGCAAATTCTTTCTCATTGACTTGAAGCTGGGTCTTTGTTGCAATTCTCTCCTCAAAGTCCCAGCCTTTGATTTCCCTCATGACCTGCAGTATTGTGCTCTCTAAACTTCACATGCAGGCCTGCTTATGTCAGCAGTAAGAAGGCACTCCCAATTCCTAACAGAAGCCATACCTCATATCTAAATTTACTGTAATTCCAGACTACCCATCAGCCTTCTGGCCAACTGCCCCGGGGCAGGGGATGGCTCTGTGGTTACATAAACAGGGTTGTTGGAGCACCAAGGGAGGTCAAACTGGCACAATTCCTACAGTCAGAGAGCCCAGACAGGATTTCCATTGCTCTTCAATAAATAGGATGGAGGAAGAATGTCTCTGATGATCTCAGCTGGGAGCTGATAACCTTCCAGATCTGGATAAATAATAAATGGCTCCAGTGATGGTTGTCTCTGAAATGTGCTAATAATTTTGGTAGAATGTGCTGGATGGCATGGGTGCATGTCTGTGCCCTCCTGGTGATCTAGAGTTTGTCACTGGTGTGTAAGAGAGCAGAAAATAAGGGCCTGCTGTGAATCCAGTGGTGATTCCCTGGAGGACACGATCAAGGGAAGCATCACCACCTCTTGATGTGCTCAAAACTGGGTGGCTTTCAGAAAGTAGAAGTTTTAGCTCAATATTACTCATTGTGTGTAATGAAGAAGCGAATGGATGAAATTGGAGTCTGTGAAACGCAAAGGGATGACACCAAGAGATCAAATGGCTCCTTTGTGTTTGGATTTTTCAGAAAACCCTTTACCTGTATTTTCTGTTTAAGAGTTTGGAGAAAAACATTTCTAATCAGCTTCTGAACTGATAAAAAAAAGTGATAATATCTTTTTTTTTTTTTTTCCCCATCATTACCCATTCTGAGAAAAATGTTTTGGCTTGATTTGTTGTCAGCTGATTTTCAAGTCCTTTTTTTTATTTTTTTTTCCCCATGGCTCATACTGCAGTAGTCTGTACCCTTAGCACACGATGATCAGAGCTTAGTATCTGCCCTTACTGAACTAATCCTCTTGGCTACGATGGGTGGCAAAGTGGCAGCTCTGAAAGTCTTTGGTATCTTCTGCCCTCACCCTCTGGGTGGGATGTGGTGAGGAGCTGTGCTGTTCTGTGTGGAGTGAGAGCAGAATATTCCCTGCTGTTCCCTCCGCAGGAGGGAAGGGTTTTGCACCACCCCTTCAGCTGGAACACCCTGCTCCTCTTGGCTTGGCTCCACACAGGCTGGGGATGAGGGAGAGGGAATACGTCAGTCTCCCCATCCATCCTCAATTCCACCTACTTTGTCTTTGGAGACTCAACCAATTTTAGTCCAGGAGATAAAAATCTTTTATCTTTTTTCTTCCTCTGTAGCAAGGAAAGGAAACCCAACTTCTATTAAGAGGGGACAGAAATCTGTGTTGGTGTCAAGGCTCCCGTTTAGCTGACACAGGTAGCTTGCTCTTCCAGAAGGCTCCATCTGGGCTGACACTTGGTGTCTGCTGAGGCAGGAAAAGGCAGAGTTAACACATTGGCAAAGTCAGAGCCAGGATCCTGTACCTGTTCTGTATAAGGCCACAGGTTTGTAGTGTCAGGGGTCAGGAACAGGCTGGGAGAGGTGCAGGAAACCTCTTTCCCATTCTTTGCAAGGAGCTGGAATCCTGTCTGTTTTCTGTGCTGAGGTGGTGGCACAGTGGAAAGCTGCAGCTCCTGGGCTGGGCAGACAATTCCCCGTGTGATCCTGCTGCAGGCTGTGTGCCTGTCCCTGTGGGATCCTGGGTCTTGCAGTCACAGAATCACAGAATCACAGAATCCACTGAGCTGGAAGGCACCCACAAGGATCATCTGATCCAGGTCCTGCTCCTGCACAAACACGTCAACAAACCCATCCTGTGCATCTCTGAGAGCATTGTCCAAACTCTCCTGGAGCTCTGGCAGCCTTGGGGCTGTGACCATTCCTTGGGGAGCCTGGGCAGTGCCCCAGCACCCTCTGGGGGAAGAACCTTTCCTGATATCCACCCTAACCCTCCCCTGACACAGCTCCAGCTGTTCCCTGGGTGCTGTCCCTGGTCACACAGAGCAGAGCTCAGGGCCTGCCCCTCCTCTTCTCCTTGTGAGGAAGGTGCAGAACTGCTCTGAGCTCTGGCCTCAGTCTGCTCCAGCTGAACAGAACAAGTGACATCAGCCACTCCTTTTGTGTCTTCACCCTTCACTGCAGCCCTCACCATCTTCCACAGCCTGACTGGATCCCTCAAAAAGAGTTGGTACCTACACAGGCCTGCTGCTTTATGTGGCACTTTTTGAGATCTGAAGTGTGCCAAGTAAACAGCAAAAAAGAAAAAAAAATAATGCCTTGTCCTCTCCCTGTTCTTGTAGAATCGGTGGTGGTGTCATCCAGTGAGACAAGGAATTGTGCTTTTCTTCCCTTTTCTGTTTGGTGGGTTTTGGTGATTCAGTGTCAAACATTTCTGGATCACTTGACACATCTCTGCCACCTTTGAGACCTTCCCTTAGGAGTCATGTCACTCCCCAGCAACACTCTCTGGATGCTGGCAGGAAGCAGTGCAATACCAAACCTGTTGGTGACACGGACAAGTGGCCAAACCCCTTTCTAGACCAGAGGTGGCAGAAGCCCTGCTCCTGATTTACACTGCTAGGATTTCTGTGGCTTGAGCGGAGGCTTTCCTCAGCTGTGAAGCGATGGGGAGAGGCAGGGTGAGCATTTCTCCCCTTCCCTGGCAGGTGGGTGTTGTGTGGCGTGTGGCTTTGGTCCCCTGTGTCACCGTAGTAACAGCAAGGCGGCGTTTCCTGGCAACTGTCAGGGTTGCTAAGAGAAAAGTCAGCAGCTTTGGTGGATGGGACATCTCTGACATCCTCCACTCACATTACATTGGGATGGGTTTGATGGAGAGAAGATGACCTTGTGGCCAAGTCTCATCTCTTTTGACCTGGCTGGATGCTGCTTTGCAGAAATAATTACAGTGTCTGTAAGGCAATGGAACAGCCTGGCTGGGAGATGGGGAGCATGGACCCTCTTGTTGGCCATGCTTGCCCCGTTCAATAACTACAAGTGACACTTTCTGCCCTCTGCTAGGAGAAGAAATGAGTTCTGGGAATAAAACCCATTCTCTAGGTACTGAGTGCTATCACTGGTCCTTGATGCTCTGGTTCCCCAGTCCATTTCAGAGGTGGCTTCACTGACAAAGAAATTTCCTCAAGCTGTCTGCTCTGCCAGTGCTTCATTCTAAAAAGAGTTTCCTTCCCAAACCCACCTGTCTGTGAGGTGAAAGCTGTGTTTGGAGTGGGGCATGTGTGAGTGTGGGTGTGGGAAGGAGCAGCAGATTCCCTGAGGTATTACTCCAGCTTATCTCAGTGGAACCCAGCGCAGTTGTACCAAGGCAAAGCTAAAGGCAACACAGTGATGAATTGACAAATCCCATTTGCTGGCATCTGCCCACTCGGAGGCAGAGCTGGGGACATCACTGGCTGCTGCTGCGTGCCAGAGCATGTGCAGAGGGAGTTGTTGTGCTCTCTGCAGTGCTTGGGAGACAGATGGTGGAGCCCACCCATTCTCTACAGAGAGGAGGGTTTCTGCAGTGCTGTGGTGCTGGCAGACGAGGCAATAGCAATGTTCTTACATTTCTCAGAACTGACTGGTCTCAGAAGAGATATTTTACCAGTGTTCTCTTCTGGAACCTTATTTTTGTTCCACAGCTGCCTGCACAGCTTTTGGCACAGCAGTAATGGAGAATGGGTACTGCTCTGGCTGGAGGTGAGAGTTGGACTGTAGGGGAGAAATAATCCCAGCTGCTGAGGTGCTCTTAGGAGAGGAGAACCAGTGAAGTGATGTTCTTATCCCTTCTAAAATTCCAGCAAACCCTCTATCTTAGCACAGTATGGGAGAGCTTCTGTTGGTTGGGAGTTGAGGCAGACCAGATTAATGGAGATGTCTTCTCTTCCCTAAATGGAAAAAAAAAATTATTTAGCTGTACAAGTGGGACTTGTGACAGGAGAATGAAGCCCAGTGCAATTTTGCAGAGGCCATCAGAAATGCTGGGGACATTCAGAAATGCTCAGTTTCCCACCAATTTCCTGCAGCTGACAGCACATTTGCATTGACCTTGGTGACAGCGCCAGCCTGGCAAATGAAAAGGACATGCATCACTAAGAGGAGAATTAAATTTGCAAGGAATGCCTTGTATTTCATTTTCTCTTACAGCCATTTTTATCTGTCCCAGCTAATCCTTGTGTCCCTGGAAAGCCTGCCCTAGTGTTCCACTTCCTGCAGCAGGAATGGTGTCTGTGCTCACAGCAGGGATGGCTTTCTCCAGCTCTTTTGTCAAAAGCTGTCATGGACCCCCTGAGCTCCTCGTTCCTTTGCCAGCTGTGGGGAGTGTGCAGCTCATTGATGTGGAGCCTTCTGTCCCATCAGAGCAAGGAATCAGCCCTGATCTGACTGGCACCTGTAAGAGCAGCATTGCTCAAGTGGAAGCTGTCCTCAGTTTAGCAGATTCCAACACAGATTCCTTGGTGTTGGAATAAGGGGGGAAAGTAATCTCTTCTCTTGCAGCTGTCACTTCAGAGATTTTTGTCCCTCTCTCTTATGTAAGCCATGAGAGCATCACAGACACGGGAGGTGTGGGTTACAGGTGTGTGAAATAGCTTCACACAGCTAGACAGACATCCCTTTCAGCCTGGTTTGAATTAGAAGAGATGTGGGGTTAAAGAACCTATCCTCTTTCTGCCTTTTTAAAAAATGTACAGGCTTGGCATAGTTTCCAGTGCAACAGTGACATTGTGGGTACATCCAGACGTGATTAGTGTTTTCTTCTTCTCTTCTCTTCCTTTTCAGTTGTATAAAACATCACTGCAGCTCATTGTGTGCTCATTATTTTACAGTGAGGGGCTCTGCTCAGGAGTTTCTACCTGAAATATCCTAGAAGGTGACATTGTTTCTTACAAACCAAGAACAGCCATCTCTAAAGAACTGGTCCAGTAGTCTGAGCAACCTAGAGCTGTCTGGAGTTGCAGAAGCTTAGTGTTCCTGAGCTGTTGGGAAAGGAAATGATTGGATAGCAGCCCTGAGTCCTTGGCTTCTGGAGCTGGGCCAAGTCCACTTCCTATCATTAACCCGCAGTCGTCAGGGGCATGAGGCCAGCTGGACCAGATGATCCCGTAACCCCTCCTGTCCTCCACCAGGAACCAGGAGGAAGAGAGGGCAGAGCGAGTGGGGGAAATTCAAATGGATGCTGTGACAGGCTGTGCCCCGCTCTCAGAGAGCCTGGGCTCCTGTCCCCCTCTTTTCTCCCGGGCCTTGGAAGGTCAGGGCGAGGCTGCCCGTGCTCCCGGTGCCTGTTCCTGCCGGCAGGAATGCGCAATGCCCGTGGAGCTGCGCTCCAGCTCTGCAGCCAAGTCTCGATGACTTTGCAGATGCTGGCGCTGCGCATGGAGTGACCTGAGCTGAGCTGAGCCACGATGCAGTCCCAGCCCTGGAGAGCTCAGCCTGCAGGAATGAGGCAGTGGAGCTCCAAGTGGAGTCCCTCAAAAAGGATTTGCATTACAAAAAGCTCGGGATTGATGCAGCTGAGGTGAGGATGAATTTGTCTTGCAAAGGCAGTGGGAATGTTCTTTACTTCTCTGTGGAGACAGAGGAACTTGGGAACCATGAGGAAAATTACCAAGAGCTCTGTGGGTAGGAGACATTTCCTAGCAGCAGCTCCATCTCTGTATCCCCAAACAGATGTAAGTCAGGGAAACCTGAGCACAGCAAAGCCCTTTTTTTGGCAGCATCCAGCAGCATTTCCTCTGTGGGGAAGTCCAGGTCTCTAGTTCTGTGCAGACAAAATGTCAGGGCTTCATCTGTCTGTGTCCCTCCCTCCTCCCAGCTGAGAAGCCAGCAAGTACCAGTGTAATGAAAGATTAACTGTGCAATCAGATCAGTGCTCCTTGTGCCATCCCCTCATCCAAGCACAGTCTTACCCTGGGCATAGGAAAACGTGCTCACAGAATAAATCCAGGTCAGGTTTCAGGCTGCTGGCTTAGCTGTGGCCCTGACTTCTTGAAGCTAGAGTTTTCACTTGCTTAGCAACAGTAAAGCTGTTCTACACATCCAAAAAGCAAGACTGGACAGGTTTTGCTCCTGACCTCCCATCTGAAGGACGCAGCTCCTGAGCTGGCTGGCACCCTTTGTTTCTCAGTTATGATCCACAGAGAATCATCATGGAATCCTAGAATGGCCTGGGTTGGAAGGGACCTTGAGGATCATCTCATTCCAACCCCTGCCATGGGCAGGGACACCTTCCACTATCCCAGCTTGCTCAGAGCCCCATCCAGCCTGACCTTGGACACTGCCAGGGATGGGGCAGCCACAGCTGCTCTGGACAACATTTGTCAGGGCCTCACCACCTCACAGGTAAGAATTTCTTCCTGATATCCAATCTGAACCTATACTCTTCCAGTTTGAAGCCACATGCAGCCTCCAGCAAAAGCCCTCAGATATTTCACCCCCTTAGCAAGCATGGGGATGTGGTAGTTGCTGTGTGGTGGAAGAAGAACGAGGGAGGCAGGGCAGTAGAAACCTGTCTTGAGTCTGTGTTCTTGGATGCCAGCCTAGGTCAAACCTAAGGAAGGGGACATTGTGGTTGGGCAACATGGGAACAGGAGTGGAAATGAATTCTGGACCTTTTCTGTTTAAAACATGTCTCCCTAGCACTAATCCTGTAAGGATTTGGAATTCCCTCATTCCAAAATACAGCATTTCCAAGCCAGGCAGTGCTGAACATGCCCTTGCTTTGCTTGCCACAGGCACAGAGAAAAGAGCCTGACAAAAACAGTAGCTCCTGCTGCCAGCTCTGGAAGGCAGAGGGCTTCTCAGATGTCAGGCAGATCTGAAACATCAAAGGGGCTTCTCCTGAACTAGCTGACCTTTTATTACCCATATCCTTCCACTAATACCCAGCAGATTATCTTTGCCTTGTTTTTGCTGCTGTGTCCCTGACCTGTGGAAACCCCCATGCTTTGAACATGCTCCATGATGGCAGGGAGGTGGCATTTGCAGTGGCTGCTCTGCTTCAGGGGTCTCCTCTGTGAATTTTCTTCTGGATATTTGTGACTGGAAGTGCCTCCAAGTGTGTGTCACCACCCCCACACCTCCATCTGATCCTAAGCTGTAGGTGAGCACCAGCTTAGCAGACATTGAGAGGAGGCTTAGCCCCAGGGGAAGTGTGGATTGCTGTGAGTACGGGCTGGCTGTGCTTACACATTGATAAGCTGCACCCCTAGACAACCAAGGACAATCATTTCCAGTGGTTTTCTCTCTTCTTTCAGCAGTCTTGCTGAAATCCAGGAGAGTGCTGATGGAAATAGGTGCAAGAATGGTGTTTTGGGGGGAAGATGTTGCTGGTAGCTTCTGGATGTAACCATGATCATGAGATGAGCAATGAAGGAAAGCCAGCACAGAGGAGAGAGACCCTGTGCTTCCCAGCACTGCCCTGCTGTGTCTCAGCTGCCAGTCACTGACCCCATCACACTGTTCCTGTGGAGATGCTCCGTGCTGCCCTACACAGATTGCCTCTGGCCCTGCTCTCTGGGCTGTCTGCAGCTTTCTCCTTCCTGGGTCTGCTGCTCTGGTCCTGGACCTTCTCCAAGCACTGCCTCCCACTGGCTCCATGCTGTTCTCATTGGCTCCTCTCTCGTGTCAGAATCTGCTGGGATAACTTGTACTGCTCGAGTAGTTCCTGCAATGTGCATCGAGCTTATCCTTAAGGCAGAGGACAGGCACTGGCAGCGAGTGTGAGAACCACCAGATCAACACCAGTTCCTGTAGGAAGCAAAGGGCAGGAACTGTGCAATGTGTTGCTCAGGCCATTAGGAAATCCTGGCTTCTAGGGGAAGAGGAGAGTGAAAAATGGGGCTGTGTGAGCCTTGGACCAAATAGGGGGGGCCAGCTCCAGTTTTCCAGAGCCAGGACCCTGGAGGCCTGTTGCATTCACTAGCTATCATGTCATGGTGTGTAAACCAGTGGCTTGAGGCTGTGCCTGCAAAATTACATGTCTGGTTCTCTCCCATTGTCCTTCTGCAGCCCCCAACATCCACACAACTTGCAGCCTTCCAGTGCCTGAAGGGAGCCCACAGGAAAGATGGAGAGACTCTTGACAAGGGCCTGGAGTGACAGGACAAGGGGGAATGGGTTCACACTGACAGGGAGGAGGTTTAGATGGGATATTAAGAGTGATTTTTCTCAGTTAGAAGTTAGTTTTTAATGCTGGACCGAATCCTTGAATAATGAGGTGGAACACTTCAACAGCACCTTTGTTCCAGGAGGAGTGGTCACGTGCTCTACAGATAGCAAATCTATGATGATTTTTGTTGCAGAAACACAGATAACAATGGGTTATAGTTACCTCACTTTTGCCATCTCAAAAAGAATCCGGGAGCTGCTGGATGAGACAGAAATATCAGGTAAAGCTGTACTTGTAGGCATGAACTGTATGAAAATAAGCCAGTTAACATGGCCTAGTCCATGAAATATTATTGAAGCAAAGTTGGAACAACCCAGTTGGGTCACGCAGTGAAATGTGTGATTTATGAGGGTGAAACCAACTCAACATCATCTTAACGACATACTATTAAATACACATTACTAAATTTGATATGTGCAGGAGCACACTGCCTGAGGGCCAGCATTCCCAGCTAATTCAGTGGTTTCCACTCTTTTTCAAACATATTTCATAGCCATAGAAAAAGAGCAGAAGCACTGTTTTGGAAGGTTTCTCTGCTGGCTACAGATAAAGGTAAAATTGAAAGTTAGTCATAGCTAATATAATGTCATCTCACAGAATGTCGGAATATCCTGAGTTAAAAGGGTTAAGGATCATCAAGGCCAACTCCTGGCCCTGCACAAGACCAGAGCCAGGCACAAGCATAGAAATGTTTAGACTTTCCCTTCTGGAGCAAGGAAGAGAAGGAAATTGTGTAAGACTTCTCGTCCTTCACATACCTAAGTTTCTGTGAGATGACCTTTCCAATGCTAATTAAGTTGAGTCAGAGTCTGAGCTGTGACAGGAATAATTCTTGAATGCAAAAAAAAAAGCAATAAACATACAGACACTGTTCTGAAAGCTTAAATTGCTCTCCCTGATGCAGGGAAATATCTGTCCCCTAAGGTAAATGCCACCAAACAATGCTGGATTCCTGTCAAAGTGGCAGCTGATGGCCATTGTGGGAGTGTGACTAGCGATGGCTCAGCAGCTGCCAGCTTGGCCAGTTTGTTTCTGTAGCATTCAGGCAGCAGTTCAAGTTGGCCTTTCTCAGCAGAGCTCATTCCAGGGACTGAGGGGTGGAAAATCCCTTGTCCATTACAGACCTCCATCTCCACAAACTTCCATCTCCTCTTGAAAAGGAGAAGGTGTCCTGCACCTCAATTTCTGCAGAGAAGGAGACTGCAGATAGTCTTTCCTGTGCCCATAAGGTTTTGCCCCAAAGATCACAAAGCTCATAGAGTGGTTTGGGCTGGAAGGGACCTTAAAGATCATTTTGTCCCAGCCCCTCTGCCATGAGCAGGGACACCTCCCACTGGAGGTTCTCCCATGCTCTTTTCATGGAAATCACATAAGGACAGGAGCTTATAATTGCTTATAATTGTGGCTTGCAGTTTTCATGCTTCTCATGAACAACAGCCAGCTAGAAGGATGAGCAAGCTGTTTATTGGTATGGGAACTCAGGAAATCCATGGTGTGCACAGCACTCTGCATCCAAACCAGGCGACACTTGGTGATGCCTCAGATGACACCTGGAGTACAAGAGTATTTGTGAGGATCACCACAGCATCCTAGAAAGTGCCCTTGGACGTGCACAGAGGACTTGCTCCATTACAAAGCCAACTGTAGTTTCTAGGAATGATATAATCATGTGAAGGGAGGCCAGGCTTAAATTACCAGGTCAGCAGCCATCATTTGGAGGAGGCAGCTGAGGTGTAAGCAGATAGCAGTAGCAGGGTGAACCAGAGTTCACCTGAGTTACAGGGCTCTGTGCATGGGTTCGATGCAGAGCAGTTGGAGGGATGGGCAGCCAGCAAGCCCCTGTGGAAGTGGGATAGCCAGAAGGTTCTGTGTCTGAAGCAGGGCAGGAGGTTGTCAGTCTCTAGGGAAAAACCATCAGAGCTGCTGGGTTGGGTCCTGCAGAGATGCACAGCAAAGAGGATCCCTGCTCGCTACAGCAGAACTGGTGTGTGACTTCTGCTCTGGCACAGAAACCACAGCAGGGTCCAAAAGTGGTCCATTTTGAGAAAAGGGTGCCTGGGTAGGGGTGGGATTAGTGGGATGCTGCAAGGGAGATACAGAGATCGTGGAAATGATCAGAATTTCCAGCTGATGATGGTCAACATCACCAGATCTCCATCCCCTTCCTGCTCGTCCTTGACAAACACACTCACTCCATCTATATTCTCTCCTCATTCCCTGCCCCTAATAGTACAGGGAGAGTCAAACAGCTCTCCTTTTATTTTATATACCACCTACCCTATGACTCCTGAGAGGGATGCTGTTTGTCTCTCACTAGAACCCTGGAAGCATGGGGAAAATTAATTTAAACGCAACGTTTTGAGGTCATGTTCTCTGACAATGCAAATCAGCACAGCCTCAATTAACTCAATTAGCAGTGCTGGCCCTGGAGTCATAAATATTGGTGAGTCTCTCACTCTGAGAACTGTGGCAGCATCCAGAAGATTTTAAAAGAGCAATTTTCCACACCCCCCCCGGCTTTTCATAGAATTCCAAATAATGCCATAAAAAATTGTCAGTCTTTGGGTCAAAGCTCAAGTATCAGCTGTACTGACTGACAGTCTGCGTCTTAGAGCAACCCCCAGTGGATGCACTCGACTGTCTCATTCAAAGGACTTTTTTCACATTAAAAATCCCCTTGAGTTTGAATAACAAATGACAAATAAGCTGCTCCAAGTCCTTATGGGAATCCTGAAGGATAGATCAGTGTGGGGGCATGCAAGGACTTTCGTTTCTTCTTAGAGGAAATCCTGCCACCTCCTATGCGTGGAGAATTGCAACAGAAGGGTTCATATCCTCAAAGGAAATGTTTCCTGTGCGTTTGAGATGGCAAAAACAGGCAGGATTCCCTCTCAGCATACACACATCCTCTACAAATGCATGGAACTCCCAGAAGATCTTGGTGCCCAGTATTTTGGGGTGTTTATTATTTTAGGAGAGGGACTTAAAATTAAGAGAGACTTAATTTTAGTTTGTAAGTGCAGCAGGTCTGTTTCCAGACACTGATAGTTCAGAAATCCATGAGGACTGGATGTCATTTACTGTCATTTCTCATAAGAAATTGAGGGCCAGCGCTATCAGAGTCAGATACTGAAGTAATAACAGCTTTCACAGTAACAACCAGCCTTTCATTTCTAGATCCTCATGCCTAGCTCACCAGAGCAGCTTCAGCTAAATCCTATTTATTATAGAAAAAATAATTCTAAGCCAACTTAGCCAAGTGGCAGAAATGCCAGATTGGTAAAAGGATTGAAATGAAAGAAAGCAGTAATTTCTGTGCCATCTTCCCCTCAAATATGCACAGATGAAAAAAAACAAAGGAAAGATGAGAAATTACTGGTCTTCATTCAGCCTTTACTTGAGAGTTTCCTTACCTGAATTTGATAGTTGATCACAACAAATACCAGCATGAACAATGGCACAACAGCAGCTGTAGCTCAAATGTCCAAGTCTGTTTTTCAGAGAAAAGTTGCTGGGGACATTAATCCTTCCTTTTCCCAGTTCTGTCTCTGCAGTAGCAGCAAATGCAGCATATTCCCCTGCCCTGTGTGATTTTTAGAGTGGACATTGGGAAGCATTTCCTTACCAAGTCCGTGGTGAGACACTGGACCAGGCTTCCTGAAGGGGTGGTCAATGCCCCGGGTCTGTCATTGTTTGAGAGGCGTTTGGACAATGTCCTTAACCTTTGGTCAGCCCTGAAGTGCTCTGGCTGTTGGACTGGATAACTATTGTGGGTCCCTTCCAACTCAAATGTTTTGTTCTATTCTGTTTTCTTCCATTCTATCCTTGTAGTCATTGCCTTCTCTGGGAATAGGGGAAAAAGGGGGAACGAGGGTCCCAAGGCACACGGTGTGGGCAGCAGATTTCAAGTGAGGTAGATGCCAGAGCAGTCCCCACATGCCAAGATGTTAAGGAGCTCCAGGTCAGGAGTGGAAGGCATTGACAGCACTGCAGAGGCTGCTGACCCAGCACCTGCCTGTCTTGAACCTGGCTCAAACCAAACAGATAAGCTGCTCATGAGTTCTAAATCTGGTGTTTAGTTTTGAAAGCCAGAAGGAATTTTCCTTTCTCCCCACCTTCCCCTTCTCCTGCATCCAAGTCTTTTGCCTCAGTGACTTTGCTGAGTGGGCTGGGAGTGGGGTGCTGGGAGCAGGATGCTCAATCTCTGCTTCCCACCCTGCTCCTGGGTGGGAACAGGAAGGGTTCCACTGTGCTGGGAGTGCCATCACTTCCCTGTGCAGGCTTCAACTTCCAGAAAAGACAGAAGCTGTGTTTGCATGCAGAGCATCTCTGTTTTACGTGTTCAACAGCTTTATTCCATCTGAGGGTGTGTGCTGAACAGAACACTGGTAGTAGCAAAACTTCCATCGTCTTAAGGAGAATTGTCCCTTAGTTATATCCATAAGCTGAGAAATTGAAATGAAGGGGGGAAAAGATGCTTGGGATTTTTTCCAGTGTCCATACGTTTTGTTGCATGGACTCCAGCAGGTCACAGGGAGGGGATTCTGCCCCTCTGCCCCCTCTG
>VZSR01002340.1:10425475-10490817 GCA_013398615.1 Brachypodius melanocephalos
GTTTTCATCATCTGTGTTAAAATCCTAATTTAGAAGCCTAAATAAACTCCATGTTAAATTCTTGGTGTGCTGTAGAGAGACTGAGGAATGAGGGGAAGTCTCCAGAGCACAAATGCTTAAGCTTGCAGTCTCCAGTGAGACAGGAGGAACACCTTCCCTCCCAAAAGGTCTAACAGGACCAGAGAAGGGGATATTTCTGTGGTGGTTTGAGCTTCTCTAAAGGATATTGGTGTGAATATCCATCTTTCATGAGAAGCTAAGGACTTTCCAGAAGGGCTAAAGCAAGCTTCTCATTGGAGAGTTGGTGCTGAAAATGAAATTTGGGGGGTGGATCTCAGCCCCAGCCCCATGTTATGGATTGTTATCACCTCCCTTTTTTTCCTGATGGTTCCTCGTGTTTTTTTGAGGGAGGAGAACAATTTGCAATGGAGTCACAGTGAGGTGTTCTGCCTCCATTGCCAGAGGGCTCATTTTTGCTTTTTATTAATTAGAGGAGTTGAGTGACTGCTTCAAGTGCAAGAGCATGGCCCTGGTGAAATGTGTGGGTTCAGGAGAAAGGCCTGAGCTGAGCCTCAGCTGGTGTCCCCTGGCATCAGAGCAGCCACACCTGCCGAGGCCAGCTGGGGCAGCCTGTCTCCTGTGTGCAAAGCCAGGCTGTTTGCCTAAAGGGCAGCCTCAGCCGGGCTGAAGGACTTGGTTTAGGATGAGATGGATGCTCCTGTACTTCCCATGGAGTTTTTCGAAATGTTTGCACCAGCTTACTGATGTAGCCTTGAGAAAGAGGGGAGGGAAGCCCTTCCCTGATGACCCCAGGGGTGTGTGTATCCTTTAGCAACCCCAGGAAGGGAATGCTGGCTTCCCATGGTGAGGGTTTGCTGGAGGGAGAAGCTGATCAGCCTCAGGGTCACTGAGTCCTCTGGCACTTCTGCTTTGTTAGGATGAGTGTGCCAGGGACACTGAGGCTCAGATGGTCCCTGCTCCAGAGATTTACAGCCCCAATTCTGCAGCTGGGGAGAGGCAGCACAGTTCTGCTTTACTGCCTTCCCCTGCCTGAAGGCTCAGCCCGGACGATTTGTTTATCAGCTCTTCCACAGGCCACATTTCAGCACGAAAATTGAGTGTGTTACAATGCCAGCGAGGATGACGTTTAATTTTAGCAGACACCTCCTTTCTGTGTGTGGGAAGATGGGCTCTGCTGGGTGCTGAAGCACACAGTGAGGCTGTTATCGAACATCCCCATGCTGCTGTGAATTAGAAGCAGCACGGTCTTAAAAATCAGCAAAGCTGTGCCCAGTTTAAACCAGTCTGCTTGCAAAGTCTTCACCCAGGGGCATTTTGCATTTGCTGTCCCAAGAGACAAAGGGAGGACTGAGGGTGACATTTTCTCTGGAGCCACATGAGTTTATATCTGCTGAGCCTCAGACTTGGAATGCTTATTCCACCAAGTGTGTCAGATTTGCTGCCCTGCTCTGCAATAAATGCCTAAAGCCTCGTGCAGTGCCTGAAGCAAGGCATAGAAACAGGGCTGGATACACCAGCGACCAAGCAAAAAAAAAAAAAAAAAAAAAGGAAAAAAAAAAAAGAGCAGTTTCTGGGGAAAGAAGGACTTTTTGGATCACCTCTATGGGGAGGGAGAGGAAGGGGAAGGAAGGGAAGAACAGCACACTAAGGAGCTGTGTATGAGAGTATGCAGAGGAGGATGAGTCACCTTCAGGCTTTGGCTTGGGTGGCAAGGGAAGCGTTTCCACCTCCAAAAACGCCTCCTCCCCTCGCTTTTTCGCTGCCTTGCTGCGCTCAGGTTCTGCAGTGCTCAGGCTCTGGGCTCAGAGGAGGAGGGTGGCAGTGCCCCAGCGTGGGAAGGGCAGGGCAGGACAGCAGGGCACCTCCTGTGGGGATGTCACAGCCATCAGTGGCTGTCAGAGGACTGGCTCTGGCTAACTCTGACTCTCTCATGTTTTATGTAGTCTCTCAGCACTCACAGCACTGGGGGAGGCAGCGCCAGCAAATCAAAGCATCTCCAGTTCTTTGCACTCCACTTTGCTTGCTTCATGTCCCACACAGAGAAATCACCTCGCAGGGAGCTTCACAGCTGCCTGTTTCCAGAACTGCCATCGATACCCAGCACTGGGGGCAGCAAAAGGGATATTTCCCCTTATTTGAACGGTGACACTCAGGCATAAACTCTCGGTTAATTGTCTGGGCTCTTCTGGGCTTTTTATTTTGTCAGTAGAAAGCCAAGGCACTGCTAACTGGTGATTCATGGTAGAGCTGACAGGCACAGTGACTCACCTCCCAATAACACCGGTTTGTCTCCAGGGTCTGTGGGTTTGCTGAAGACATCCAACTTTCAGGTGGGTAAACTTAGGTGAGATGGATCTTATCCCAGGAAGTGATTTCTGCTGCCATCTCTTGCCTTCCTGTGGAAACACCTCCAGTGAGAGCTGTGTGGTGAGTTGTGAAGAAATGTGCTCTCCAGGATGAAGCAGCAGCTCTGAAATGAATATTGGGAAAGGTCGGTGGCTCTGCCCATGGACTTGTGGCCAGCTTTTAAGAGAGTAACTACGAGACCTGGACTGGGGGGATGACAGGAGTAGAAAACCACCAGTCTGAGTGCTCAGCTTGCTTTTACCCACAGAAATTCACTTATAGACGGATCCCAGGGGTTACTCTGAAATCCACAGAAAAGTTATCTCTATACGTGCAGGGAATTTTCCCATCAGAGCAAAGCAAAGTGATCAGGTGGCCAAATCAACAAGAAAGATAACCAAACCAAAACAACCGCCTCCAACATGATAGAAACAGCACTATTGTTCTGGAAATATCCATCTCTTATGGCTACTTTAGAATAAAAAAGTATTTCTCTAAAAAGCATGAAGCCTTCATGCATAGGCGAGGTACTTTTTCCAGACCACCAACACCAGTGAAGATGTCAGATGTGCTATATTATCAAAACAAATGCACAAACATGTTAGATGTGAATATTTATTCCTAAATTTCTATTTATTCCTAACGTGAAACCAGCTGGCTGGGTGTCTGTTCAGTAAATCCCAGTCTAAGCAATGTTACACAAGAGATCAGTCCACGAGCTTTACAGAGAGCTGAGGAAAGTTGCTCATGTTCATAAATATTAAATGTTTTCTCTTGTTAAACTGCTGAAAAGTTGCTTATTTGAACTTGTCCTGCCATTGGCAGAAAGCTGTCTTCAGAAGCTGAAATTAAATACGTAGAAACTTCTTTACAATCATGGTGCAGATTGGTACTCATGATACTCTCGTGCCACTGACATAATGTGGATTTTTCCAAATATGCAGCACATTACAGGCCTCTAGTGGTAGAAATTTTTAAAAAAATCTAGCTTAGGATCCATCCTAACTGTAACAGTTCCTGATGGTACTGAATTCCAGTCTTAAAAAATTACATAATGCTTTCTGTTTATAGATTTGGCCTTGTAGTTTGCTCACCTGAGAGAAATGGAAATTCAGCAGAGGTCAGAGATGTCAGTGACAATTCTCTGTTAATCTTAAAAAAAAAAAAAAGAAAAGTAAACCAGGTTTAAAAAAAAAAAAAAAGAGGAAAGCACAGGGTGCATAGCCCTAGCCTTCCTTAATTAATTAATTAATTGCAGCACCCAAAAGGGGTAGAATGCAGGTTACAACCATGCCACACCACACCTGCCTAGGCTCCAGCTTTACCACCCCTTTTTCTGCCAGGTCTGTGTGGGCACAGGGCTCTGCCAGTCCATCTCAAAGCCTGGTTGCTGTCCCCTCCCTGACAGATTCAGGTGAGAGTTGTCCAGGAGCATCCTCCCTTCAGCCCTTGCAAAAGGAGCACATCCTCCTGCCAGGGCTGATCTCACAGCACTGAACATTTGATTTACTCAGCACAAATTTATTTCTTTTGCACAAAGTACAAGGCAGTGACTAAGCAATTCCCACAGGGTTGTTTGGTGATTTGGTTTTGCTTTTCTGGGCTTTTTTTTTTTTTTTTTTAATTACAATTTTTCAGTAAGATTACTAATAATACTCTGAAACTCTTAATTTCTAAGATAATTATGATGCAAACTTAAATTTCTCAAAAATCTCAGCATTTTACTACATTTTTAAAGGAATTAACACCGTGGAGAGGAGTCCTATATGTAAAAAAAAAAAAAAAAGGAGAAGTGTCAGAAGTGATTGAAGGTTTTTTCCCCTTAGTTTTGTTTTTTTTTTTTAATTGGAAAACAGTGTTTGGTTACTGGTCACTGCATTTTGGTGGAGAAGCAGGCAAATTTGAAAGGCTTCAGAGGAGCACAAATGAAATGCTGTATAGCTGGGATCTAAAGAGCTGTGGAGGAAAGGTTAAGATCATCAAAATCTCTGTGTGAAGAAAGACCAGGGAAGAAGTGATGGCAGAAGAGGGTGAAATGCTATTGAGAGTGGCAGTCAAATCAGAACATCACACTGGAAGTGAATGCATTCCTTTAAGATGCATCATCTTGGGCTTAAGCATCTTTAGACCCTCTCTTGGATCTCTGGAAGGGACCTGGTCTAGTGGAAGGTGTCCCTGCCCAGGGCAGGGTGTTGGAACTGGCTGATCTTTAAGCTCACTGCCAACCCAGGCCATTCTATGATTTACACTTGCCAGCCCTGTCCAGGGGATGTATTTTGGTACAAATAGTGCCAACATTTCTCAAACATTCCCCCTCATGATCCACAGTGAAAAAAAAAAAAAAAAAATCTTTCATTCAGCACAATAGTGCAGTTTCAGGGCATCCTGAATGAGACCTCAGAGCAGTTCTGCAGCTTCCTCAGGAGAGGAAGAGGAGGGGCAGGGACTGATCTCTGCTCTGTGTGACCAGGGACAGCACCCAGGGAATGGCTGGAGCTGTGTCAGGGGAGGGTTAGGGTGGATATCAGGAGAAGGTTCTTCCCTCAGAGGATGTCAGGCACTGCCCAGGCTCCCCAAGGAATGGTCACCGTTCCAAGGCTGCCAGAGCTCCAGGAGAGTTTGGACAATGCTCTCAGGGATGCACAGGGTGGGATTGTTGGGGCTGTCCTGTGCAGGGCCAGAAGCTGGACCCAATGATCCTGGAATCAAAGAGAGTCCATGATTCTATTGCCAAATCTACTTTTTAAACAGACTTTTTTGCAGCTGTTAAATGTTCCCAAGTATAGAAGGAGAGACTGTGATTCCTGAGACATGGCTAAAGACTCATGGCTACATGGCAAAAAAACCAAACTAAAATCAAGTAATAAAATACCTGGCATAAGTCCCTAGTCCACAGCTGAGCCCTGGCATCTATGGCTGATTTCCAGGTAGCTCAGAGAGAATGAGTATTTGCCTGGGATCTGCAGGATATCACTGATAATCCATTTAACTGAGGTACAGGGGCCCCAACAGAAGTGATTTCCTGGTAGTGCTGAGGGGAGGGTTATTCTATTAATTTAGGTCCACAGCTGGTCTGTCCTCTTTATGAGAAATTGCTGCCATTTATGGGGTGGAAACCTTGCTGCACCCCTCCCACAGAGCTACACACAGTCACTAGCTCCCCAAAATACCACTGCAAGCTCTCAGATGTGGCATGAGGCCCTTCTCTCACCACCTTTAGCTGGTTTTGGGCTGAGACATTGCTCCTGGGGAAGGGGCTGGGCAAGTGAGGCTGTGAAATCCTGAAGTAAATATTTTTGTAAGCAGATGGGAGGGATCTGTTGGCCAATGGTGTGGAGGGCAATTCTGGCAGTGCACAAAGCAGCCCAGTGACTGCCTGTGCTAAATGCAGAGTGCTAAATGCATGCCTTTGGAGATGCTTCTGCAAGGGGCAGCAGGAAACCTCCAAATCTCTTCTTTAAATCTTCTTCCTTGCCTCCTTAGCACAGAGATGGAACTATCAGCCTGGGGCTCAGCAAATTATCCTAATTTCAGTGCACAATCTCTGTGGTCTTAAGGAAGCCCATGAGCCACGTAGACATTTTTTTTTTTTGCAAAAAGAGGGCCCTTTTTCTTCTGTCTGCTTTCTTTATATCATTAGTTTGGGCCTTGATAGCTACAGAGTCATTATATCATATTTTAATTGTCTAAATCTCCTCCTGACAGAAAGTCATTAAAAGGCTTCCTTATCTGCTGTAAGACAGATGAAGACAGATTGTACACCCTCCCATTTTTTTTAACCAACAGATGAGACAGGGCTGTGTGACCTGCACACTCAGAGCCAGGCTTTCTTTCCAAGGTCAGTGCCTGCTCTGCACTCCATCGTGTTTCCCGTGGCAGCCATCAGTGTTTTCCTCTCAGAGGGGTGGTTTGTTGCCTTCAAGCTAGGAGAATACTCTCTCACTGTGTTTTTCCTACACTGGTGTGTACAAGATTGCGTCTCAAAGCACTGCAGGGCAACAAGGACAAACCCACAAAACAAAGAAGCATGTACAATCCCAAATGGATCAGTTCCAAACTCCTCACAGTGACCAAGATAAAAAGGAAGGATGAAGTCTATTGAAGTACAGTGAGCTAACCCACATCATTCCTCAGGATTTGGCCTGTAGCCTGGAATTATGACGAGACCTGTGCCTGCAGGCCAGGTTAACTTTCCCTAGTATGCAATGCAGTTGCAGGGAAATGGAAAACAAAGGGAGATGGAATTCCTGCATGATACACTGGCTCAGTTATTGCCACCTTTACCAGGACTGTACTTGCCAGCAGCAGCAATGATATTAACAGTTTGTGCCATGAACAGATTGGCTTTCTGTAAAGATCCCTAAGAATAAAGCAGTAATTAAACCTCATAATGCCTCAGGGAGGTGCAAAGGAGTCACATCACTTTTATGATGCAGCTCTGCAGCTGTTTGACTGTGCATGGCCTTCTATTATTGACTGATTCACCAGAGGCCTCAGGAATCTGAACTGGAGGAATCCCAACCACATTCTTTTTCTGCAATAAATGGATGGGGAATGGCAGTTTTTCTCCAGTGTATCACCCATGCTGTGATTTCAGAGAATCTCAAAATGGTTTGGGTTGGAAGGGACCTTAAAGATCATCCAGTTCCAATGATACAAGACCCTGTCCTTGGGCAGGGACATCTTCCACTAGAGCAGGTTGCTGACACCCCTGAGCAAAACCTGGCCTTGAGGACTTGAACAGAGTGTTCATCACTTTGAGAGCAATACATAAAATCCAGCCAAGTCCTGCCCAGTAGAGATGTTGCCTTTTTTTTTCTGCATGGAGGAGTTTGTTGCCTCAGTAAGGATTTCATGTCACTGTCTTTTGTCATGAGTTCCTCTAACTGAAGGCGAAATCTTCTATTTCACACATAGATGGAGATTCAGGATGGACCATGACAAAACTGAGTCTTTTTTGCTATTGTAAATATCAGGCAATTTCAGGAAGGTGTCTGCTGTTCTCCACACAGTAATTGCTTTAGAGGACAGAGATCAGAACACTCTGTGCTGCCTATTGGTTCCAAAATCCACCACTGGAATTTGGAAAGTCGAACTGCTCATTTTCTGGCTCCTATAAATATCTGCTCTATTTGGCTTCCAGATCACTGGGAGCAGATGTACCAGATCATTAGAGGAGGAAAGAGGATTTTGCATCCTCAATTTTTATTGCTGCCATAAATACTTTGGTAGTCACTGCACGGGGAATCAGAGTCTGCAGAGCCTGCAATCTGCATGTGAGACACGATCCAGGGCTTTGCAGGCACGGGCAGGAGAATGGCATAAGCAGGAAAAAGGGGAATAAAAGGTGAAGTGGACAGAGTTAGGGGCACATCATGGTCTGGTTGACCACCACAGGTCAGCGATTTGCAGGCATAACTAGGGTGAAAGGTTTGATGATGAAAAGGGGCCACACTAATTTCTCTGGGGGGGGGTTCTCCAGGTCTAGGGTAGGAACAGAAGGGGATGAAAGCACAGTACCATCACAGAGGGATCCAGGTGAGTTTAATTTGGTGGGCATACCTTTGCAGAGGAAGAATGATCTGGGTATTGGCCAGGCAAACAAACAAACAAACAAGCAGGAAAAGCTGTCTTAGACTTCCAGAATCCCCATGAAGCTGACAGATGTTGGTGTGGTAATTCAGAGCATGTGATTTTAAAAATGCACATTATTTTCTTTTAACAACAGCATTTCAATTACAGGAGCATCCTCTTTCCTATAATGTGAACCCCAGATATTTGCAGATGGCCTGCACAATGTTTGTGCACCATTTAATGTTTCTCTTCAGCTCTGAAATAGCACATGGTATGACTGGCATGTTTGATCAGCTGAGTGCACACAGTGGAGGAATATCAGAAACTAGAGGGGGAAAAAATAAGGAAAAGTAATCCCTTCTCCAATGGCAGTGGATGTTCAGTGGCAAGTTCTGTTATGTGCTCTCCCTTCGACAGGAACAGCTGGTCAGAATTAATTTCTCTGCTCTGTGCTGTTGGTGGGTTTGTGTGGGAGTGAAATGGAAGAGGGAAGTTCTCAGAAGCACTGAAACATTCAAGTATCACCAAGAGACAGGTGTATGGAGAGTCTGTATTCCCTTGATTTCAGATGGGAGAACAAGAGACAGCAGTCATCAGCACTGTACTCTCATTACATGGGTACTGCACTAATTATAGCAGGAATTAAATCTGTGCTCAACCCAGGGCTCCAGCACATTGGAAATGCCGTGAGGTCTGGGTTTGGAGAGTCACAGGCTGCTTCTTTTGGAGCCCTTGGATAACCAAGTTCATTCTGTGCTCTTCGTAGAGTTCTGGGACTAGAAGAATATTCCTGGCATCCCTTGGATGTGTAAATGAAGGCTCATCACCTTCTCTTTCTTTTGGCTTCTCACTCCTTTTCTCACTCACTCAAAGATCTTGGCATAAAAACCTTGCTGTTACCATGATGCCTAAGGTTTGGGTTTTGGTTTGTTTGTTGGGTTTTTTTTGTAAGAGGTTGTTATTACCCAATTGATCAATACATAATTTAAAGATCATTTCTGGGAGGTTTTTTGATGATGCTTGGGATCAGCATTAAGTCTCTTCTCCTTGCCAGTCACAGTGCAACTTTGAAATTACACTGATTCAAGACATGCTGAAAAGATGGCAGATTTTGAGATGAAAGTCAAAGGTTTCTGAGTTTTCTAGGCCTAGGAGTTACTTGGGAATGCATTTTGGGAGACAGGGCTGTGTCGGGCTCCCACCACCAAGACTGGTCACAAAAGCATATTGTGAGAGGAAGATCTTATCTCAAAGAACTGATCAAGTAAGTGGGCAAGGCTGACAAAAGATGGCTCTAGAAGCAAAGAGGACTCAAATCAGATGCCTGTGCATAGGCAGATGTCCAGCGCCACTGGAGATGCCTTAAGATAGCTCTGATATCCATGTGGATCTCACAGATGTGGCACAGAACTTGCAGGAATCCTTTGCCTATCAGAACAGTGGGAGCTCACCGATACCTTGGGGCACCCTGAATGTCAGCACATTCCTCTGTGTGTCTCCCTTAAGTCTTGCAGAAATTCATTAGGTGCAGACACCTTAATTTAGGGCTTCTGTTAGATGATTCACAATTGAAATTACTGGCCCAAGGTCACAAAGACACAGCCCTAGAGCCAGGAGTACCCTAGCTGGCATCCAGATGGTTGGAATATGGCAGATTTGGCCCTCCACTCACTGCAGGTCACCTTCACCACACTCCCGTGGGAGAGACAAGGTTTCCTTCTCCTTTACAGCTCTGGCATTTGAGGCATGGAGAGGCTGAATGACTTTTCTGAGACCCCCATGGATTAATTAAACTGAAGAATCTATGCTGGTAAAATTAAAATTATTACATAATTTACACAAGACTTGATGCAATCTCCCAGTCCTATGCAGAGAGACAGGCTGCTCAGCACCTCTGCCAAAAATCCCTTCCTGTAATCTCTTCTAAACCTTTCAAGGTCTGTGCAGTTGCTTGCATGGTGCATAAGCGAGGCAATCAAGAAATAGAATCCCTGTGCCAGAAGCGTCTTCAACTGCTTCACTGTGCTTCTTAAGGGCTTTTTTTTGCTCTAAATAGATGTGAGTTTCAATTTTTTTCATGCACAAGAGCTTTGTGGACTAGACCCAAATGTGCTGAAAAGTTGAATAAGGTCTTCAGAGTGTTTTAGTGATGGCTGATTGTCACCTGAAACCACAATATTTCCCCAGAAACATATATAAGCTGGTAATTGCATATTAGCAAAACTAACTCAGCCATTGAGTTATTATTATGTGGGAAATTATATTGCTGTAAAAACATCTATTATTGTGTTCCCCATTGCTGAGAGAGTACTCATAAAACCAGCTGTCATTTATTTCTGTTGCAAGCAATCGAGAGCTGAGGTGGTTGTTAAAAAGCATGAATTAGGGGAGATGGCATGAACCTCCCCTGGCAATATATTCACAAATATTTCAGGAGTTCAGGGCTTGCTCTGGAGCACACTCTTGCCAAGGAGCAAGGTAGTGCCTCATCTGCTGGAAGTGTTGACAGTACAATCCTTGAACTTCTCCTGACTCACAGGTGTGTTATCCCATAAGCAGCTTGTGTAGCAAGGGTGCAGATGTAGATGTGAGCTGAGAAAGAGATATGTGGGTTTGTCCCCTTCCTTCCTGTTCTGTGGCATCCTCAGCTCTGATATTTGCCTCTCATTGAAGCCAGTTCCATACATAAGTTACCAGTAATTTTTTATTATCTGCATATAAAACACCACATCTGAATATCTGCATTCGTCAAACACTTGAGCAGTTTGGTCCACTTGAATTGCAGAGGAAGTGAATTTGGTGCCATTCAGGAGTTCCAACAGCCAGATGGGTGCAAATTTGAGAAAGTATCTGGCCACATCAAATCTTTGTGTACTGGTAGCTAAGGTTGTGGTGCCTTAAGTGGTTAGATATTGTTGGACCCAGCTTTTCCCTGCTGCTGTTATCTGGTGGTTTGCTGATTTGAGCAGGTTGGTGATATCACTTGAAGGTGTGTTCTGCTTCAGAAGGGATCAGAGAATCACAGAATGGAAGGGGCCTTAAAGATCTTGTTCTTCTCCCTGGGGAAGAGAAGGCTTTGGGGTGAACTCATTGTGGGCTTCTTGTCCCTGAAAGGAGCCTCCAAAAAAGACGGAAAGAAACTCTTGACAAGGGCCTGCAGTGACAGGACAAGGGGCAATGGCTTCACACTGACAGAGAGCAGGGTTGGGCTGGATATTGGGAAGAAATTGTTCCCTGTGAGGGTGGTGAAGCCCTGGCACAGGTTGCTTAGAGAAGCTGTGGCTGCCCCATCCCTGGAAGGGCTCAAAGCCAGGTTGGATGGGGCTTGGGGCACCCTGGGAGAGTGGAAGGCATCCCTGCCCATGGCAAGGGGTTGGAACTGGCTGATCTTTAAGGCCCTTCCCAATCCAAACCATTTTGTGTTTCTGTGATCTGCCAAGTCTCTGCTGAGGTGTTCAGAGCAGCACTATGGTGTAGCCTGTGTATACAGATAAGAGTGGCCCCTGCTCCATGTCTCTCTCAAGCATTAAAACAGTTCCCTTTTGGCAATTTGTGCTTTCAGTACAGCTCTGGTTGGAAGCACCAGCAATCACAGGACCAGAGAGCAAAAGCTGCACAGTCTAGAGGCCCTCAGGATTGTTTTACCTCTGGTATTTGCTATTGATAATGATTTTGTGGCAACCACCTCTAAACTATGCTGGAGATAGACAGGATTTTCATTAGTTAAAATATTTTTTAATTTATGATGGAGTTGTCTGAGCTGTCACACACTCTGCATAACTGAGTTCCTTATTGCTGCACCTGTCATTTCTGTCCCTGCAATCCCTTTTTTCTTGCCGAGTCACTGAATGAAAAACCCAATTCACTTTGGCATTCAGAGCTGCCCTAACACTATTTCAGTGAAGCAGCAATGTTGGGGGTTATTTTTCTACTGAGTTCTTGCTGAAAGTGAAAGCCCTGAGGCTTTTTTGTGGGGTCCCTGCAGAGCTGCCCTCACAGTTGTACTGACATTCATCAAAGGGCCCCCATTCCTGGAGTGTAAGAGTACCACGTTACTGATGACATCTCTCCATCTGCCAGCATGCCAGTGAACACCTGCAACAGCACCACTGAGAATACTTCAGGAACAGGAAAGGTTTTTAAAATATATTTATACTTTAAAAAAATGTTTCATAGTATTTTAAAAAAAATCCAGATTATGTGAACAATGAAATGGTTTGTCCCAAATGAATTCATGAAAATTCACTGCAGGTGATTTTTTTTTTCACCAGCGTAAAAATCATTTGATGGAAAAGCTTTGTGTCTGCAATTTTGAGCCTTATACATCAATATAAATAGCTCAATAGACATTACTTAAATTACCAGATAGCTGTAACAAAATATAGTCCCATCTACATGTGACAGATAGAAAGGACTGGTCTGATTTATCACTTCCATCAATTCACACAGATAGATCATTGGTCCTTTTTTAGGACTGGGGCACCAAAAATATAGAAATTAAACCTGCTGGTTCACGAACAATTAGAAAACTTCAAGAAAAGGTCTTTATAGGAAGCTCTGGGGAAAAAAAAAGAAAAAAAAAAAAGAAAAAAAAAAAAACTGTGTAAAGATCATTATGATTGTAAAGTTCACTGTAATTGTAAAGTTTACTATAATTGGCTCCCTGACCCTGGATCAGCAAAAAACCCAATGTGATACCAAAGGTTGGTCAAACTCTCTTCTAAACTGGATTGCCCTTCTAACCCTCTGACACCCTAAATTCAAAACCTTCGTTCTAAATCACCTGTCCTAAAAATTTTATTTAAATTCTCTCATGGTTTCCATAAATCATAGAAGTGGAGTAGCTGTCCAGCAGCACCAGCACATGATGTGATTCAATGAGAAACCCTCAGCACATGATCTGCCTAATTCCTAAAGCTGCTTGGAAAAGCTAATCTTTGGTGCTTTGCCCTTCAGAAAGGTTTGTCATGGATCTGGTGACAGACACAATGCAATGGTATGAGAAATGGTGCTACCCTCTATTTTATTTGGAGTTTGCTAATAATCTGTGCCCACTGGGAAAAGAAGAGGATGTATCCACACCCCATGTGACCCCAGGTGACAAAGCTGAACCCCATCATTTGGCTTGGAGCTGTTTCTTGGAGGGTGGGGGTCCAGGGTCCTGCTTCTGCATTGGTACCCCCACGCAGGACTGAATCACTGCAGCTCCCTGCATTTTCCCTTGATGCAGCTGCTGCAGGTCACTTGGTATCACTGTCACACCCCTCCAAATATTTTCCTGTCTCATTAAAAATGGTAAATGTGACTCCACCCAGGGACACAGGCTGGATGTGAGGGGGTGACTCCAGCTGAGTTTTCCCTGTCTTCTGTGAGTGAGTGAGTGAGTGAGTGAGTGAGTGAGTGAATGGAGTGTCCTGCCTGTTCTCTGCCCCCTCATTTGGTGGGTGCTCTGGGCCTATTCTGAGCACACAATAGGCTCGCTGACAGCCCCTTGTGCTGGCCTGGAGAAGTGCTCCAAACAGACTGATTTGCAGCCAGTCTTTCACTATCTGCAAAGCTGTCGTGGCATGTCCTGAAGAAACCTGCAGAAGAAACTCTGGCCCGGTTCCCACTCGGCCGGGCTCCCCAGAGTGGCACTAAAGGTCAGTGGTTCACGTCTGTGGAATCCCAGACCTCTCCGGCATTCGTTTCCCTCTTCTTTCCAGTCCCTTAATCTGATAAACCGTGTAGGGAGAGGCAGGAGAGGGCGGGGGAGGAGTGGGTGATGTAACCTCCAACTCCGGCCAAGTTGCGCGACAGCCCCGCGGTGCCGGCGGCCGGCGGTGGGGTTTCGGTGGGGTTTTGGTGGCCGCCTCTGGGAGACTGAAGAAGAAGGCATGAAGATCCACCCCGGCTGCGGGAGACCGAGCGGGTGATGTACTCACCTCCCCTGCGGAGAGGAAAGCTGAGCGCAGCCTGCGGCTCCTTGTCCTGCCGGCTCTACCTGCGCCGCGCCCGGCTGGGGATTCCCTGGAGAAAGGGATGCTCGGAGCCAGCTGCGGTGAGTCCGCTCCTCATTCCCGGCTCTTCGCGGCGGTCTGGGGGGAAGGAAGGGAAGTGGAGTGAGCTGGAACGCGTGTGGATTGTTTGGGGGCATGTAACCGTGCGGAATCCCTGCGGGATTGACTCAGAGGCAGCTGGTAATCACCGACTAATCTGGGTGCTGGCAGAGGCCACCCGGATTACAAGGGCATGTGGCTCTGTGTCAGGATGGGAGTGACACCTCCCGGGGGTCTCGGGCTTTGGGTCAGAGAAATACCCCCAAAAAAGGGGTTGACTGCAAGGATTAGCTGCAGGAGAGAAATTTGGGGGTGCGTGTCACCGACACGATGTGGATGTCAGTCTGTGAGGAGGAATGAAAGGAAAAAATGTGATTTTATCAATGCCAGCAGGAGATGAAACTGGGAGGAATGGAGAGAACTGGATCAGGTAGCTCAAGCTGTTGAAACTAACTGCAGAAAAGTGTTTTCTAGGAGAACTTCCAAGTGCCTTTGAAAACATCTCCCTGCTAAAAGGAAAGAAGAGAAGAGGAGGATCATCATATTATGTATGAGTATTCTACTTTATCTGCTATATTACTGAACATATACAAGATAAAATAAAATTAATGTATAAACTGGGGCCTCAGAAAACCAAATAACCAGCTCTGTTAACACCTCTGGAGCTGCAGCAATGCTGAATGAATCCCTAGCTGCCTTCCAGCACTGGGAATATCCAATAATACCTGCAGAGGGATGCAGTTATGACATCTGGTGTGTGTCCTCACATGCATGTTGTGCCCACACTGCTTTAGGAAAAAATGCCATGTGAGTGATTTCCCAAAGGTACTGGCAGTTCCCTCCTGGGTATGGCAAATCTCGTGCAGATGCTCAGAGCATTTCTTAGAGGTGAAACCTCCATGAAATATCAAAATCTGGAAATTAAATAACAAGTTATTTAAATTTTTAAATAAATAAAATCTGGAAGTTAAGTTGCTAATCCTTGCAAGGCGGAGGGGTTCTCATCCTTCCTTTTTAAAAGGGGACTTTAATCCTGGTCTAAAAGTTAAATTTTTAGAAAGCTAACTGTTGTCCTTTCATTAGCTGTAGTCCTGAGCCTTTCTCTAAAGAGCCTCCTCATTCTAGACTCAGTCAAGTTAATTTCTTTCCAGAACTTGGGATGGCTTCCACTTGGCAGAAAACTCAGGAATTCTACAACTGGATTCTTGAAAGTGGAGGTAGGTGGAGATGCTGTCCAAAATGGCAATTTCTGCATGAATAGCATGATCCTGAAAACCAAACCTAGAAGGAATGTAATCCTTATACTAGCTCACGTTTTCTTCGCTAGGCAGATTTCCACTTTTCCTTCTTCATGATCACAAACTTCCCTTAAGTCTTATCTCATTGACTCTCCAGTTGGATCAAAGTAAGGAATGAAAGGATGGGGGATTTCCCAGTGGGCTCTGACAAGACCAGGAGCAATAAATGCTTGGGATTGCCTGTTAAGTCTGGAGTACTAAAGGAAGTGATTTTTTTTTTAAATGCATATTCATGTGTCATGGGAAAGCTTAATTGACCAAAGAGTTAATTCTTTGGGGTTTAAACTCTTTGTGATGCCAGTAAAACATGTTATCAAATGAAATATTGGCAGCAACAACTCCTCAGTGCTTGAGATTTGATACTTTGCAGTGAGGAGACATCAGATCTCCAGTAGTTAGAGGCTCAGTTTGGTCCCAAAGGGCTCTGTTGTATCTCTGGATGTAAAGAAAAGCCACAAAATGCCGTGAAGGTAGAACAGCAGGCTTGCATGATGACTTTGACAGGAGGAGCACACGGGGCATAATGCTCAGACTGTAAATATTTCAAGACTTAAATTTCACAAGAGAGTGTAAATTGGGATTCAGGACTTCTGACAAACTGTTAAATCCAGAAATGGAATATCAAAGAGCTCCTGACACAGCCCATAGCAGCCATCACAAAGAACAGGGAGGTTTAGAAAGGATGGGGATTAACAGAGTTGTCCAGACTGGTGTGACATTTATTAAAAAATGAGGGAGTTTGGCAGAGCAGTGATCACACTGGGAACAGGAAAGGAAAGCATGAATGGCACCTGGGATGTTTTTGCTGATATAACATATCCTGGGTGACAGCAGGGTTAGGGGAAGGTGGCATGACAGAAAAGCTGTTGAATTTCCCTTTACTGTGGGACTGAAGAGCTGCTTCAACAGGGGTAAATGTTTTGGCATTTCCCAGTAAATTCATGCTTTTTAAGAGAGTCCATTCTATGAACAGGTATAAAAATGAAGGAGCAGAGAATTTCAGATGTCCTAAGGACTGTAAGGAAGTAACACCAGTGATAGAAACACTTTTATTATTTAGCTATAAAGATTTATTATTTAGCTGTAGAGATGTTGCTTTGGATGCTCCTGTGCCTCCCTGCACTGTCTGGGATCACTCCTTTTGCCCAGGGAGGGCTCCAGCTCATCCCAGGAAGGATCTGCCTTTCAGTACTGCAGTCCATACCCAAAAGCTGGGCTAAAATCCTTGTGCTGAAGCCTTTTGGCAGAGTCAGAGCAGAAGGACTGAGGTGCAGCTTTGCAAAGACACAGAGACACCAATTTTCTTTCTGCCAGCGAGCGTGCTGAAGGGAAGCGATTAAATACAATTAAATACCTCTGCCCTGCGCTGCGTGGAGGTGCCAGCTGTGGCTCTGTGTTTTGCTTCCCAGATCCAAGGACAGATCCCTGGCCTCTGGTCTACTCCCCAGTTCCTGTCACCCTGATCTTCACCTCCTACCTGCTGCTGGTGGCCCTGGGGCCGTCCTGCATGCGGCAGCGGCCGCAGCTGGAGCTGCGGGCTGCGCTGCTCGCCTACAACCTGGCCATGGTGGCATTATCCAGCTACATGTTCTACGAGGTGAGCAGGCGGGATTGGCTCCTAGGGGAGCACCTGGGAACGATCTGATTTCTAGAGCTTGGGGTTTGAACAGCTTTTGCTGATGGGCTCTGCTGAAGGGAGTGGGAGCTGGCTTGGACATGTCCGTGTTTTGCCACAAGAGGAGCAGTGTTGTCCTGCTGTACTTGATTTGCTCCCATTTCTCAATCCTCCTGCCATTCATGAAAGCAACACGGGATTTCATGCATCCTGAATGAATGAATTGCAAGTTGAGATCTCCCCATTAGGCACAGAGTGTGTAGAGGATGTGAAATAGCCTCATTTTCCCTCGAGTCTGGCTGGTGATGGATCCATCTCTGAGGATGAGAACCACTGGTCGAGTGGAAGGTGTCCCTGCCCAAGGCAGGGGGTTGTGACCAGATGATCTTTAAGGTCCCTTCCAACCCCTTAACATTCTATAATTTCCCAAAGTTGGTACTGCTCTCCAGGAGTGCCAAGCATTCTCTGTCTTCCTGCTGCTGAGAGTGTAAAGAACATTTTTTTCTGCTTGTTCTTCATGCATAAGCCTTTCCACAAGCCTGTCCCCCCTAGTTTATGTAGGCCACTGAAAACTCTTCGAGGGAACATGGCCAAATAGGTTTCAAAAACTTCCTGATGCCAACAAATACGCCCTTTTAATTTGCCTCACAAGTGTTACATTAACACAAATTGCTTGTGGTTTTTTTGAACAAATGCTGTTCCATCTGAGGACAGGTGTGAAAATCGCTTTTCTTGGTTGTTCAGTTATACTGGTTACTTGGTCCAGTTTTTGGCTTTCCAATGAACAGGCAAATGTAACCAACCAAAAGAGAACAGCCTGGGATCTTTGTAAAGGAGAAGAGAGTGTCTCGGAGAGACTCAGAAGCCTGGAATTCACTATTCCTGCTGAAGAAGTTTTGAGCCCTCCAATGATTACACAAAGAGTCACAAATCTTCCTAGATCCAACTTGCTTTTTAAGATTCCAACCAGGATGTGAAGTACTTTGTTTTAGCTTTTTTACTATTTGTTAATGGATTTTCTGTCAGTGACTCTTAGACTGAGACCCCTACTACCTTAACATTAATATGGCCGTCTCTTTTGGAACAGATGGCATTGAACAGAAAATTGATTTCGATTTGCTTTTTGTTTGTTTCAGTTTCTGGTCACTTCAGTCTTGGCCAACTACAGCTACCTGTGCCAGCCAGTGGATTACAGCCGGAGTGAGCTGGGAATGAGGGTACAGTTCTGGAGAAAACTTGCCTTAGGCCCTGCCCTCCTGTGGCTATGCAGATTCTTTTGTTCATAAATAGCAATTTGCATGGCTAAGAAGGCTTTGACTCCAGTTTCTTGTTGCCTGTAAATCTATTCCCTTAAATTGTCTGCTTCAACACTTTGCTTTAGTTCTCTAAAATTAATCATCTCAGTCAACCCAGCCATCTACATTTGCTCTTTGATCACTGCAGAGAGAATGATCTTCTCAGCTGAGGTATCAATATTGCAAATTACCTCTGAAATAGAAATGATTCTTCATGTGGATTATAAGGATTCTGGGTGATCGCTTCCAACAGAAAAAACAATTTTTATATCCTCTGCCTTGCATGACAGAAATCTTACTTCACAATTCTTTTAGCAGAGGGGTTTGGCTAAAACTATTTCTTGGTCGTACCTTGGGTCCCATCAGCGTCAGCTTTCCAAAAACGCAGCACGAGTTTTTTCCTCTTTGAATTTGGAGTTACGGTGCCTTGCTTTGAACAGATGCAAGCATCATGTTATCTCTTCAGTTTTATCTTTTCAGTCTTGCCATCTGGACAAAAAAAAAAAAAAAAAAAAAAAAAAAAAAAAATCCCCTAATTTCCCCCCCTTTCTGCAGACCCTGGGCGGGCAGGGAGGGACACAGAGTGGGTGAAAATATGTTGGTTTTGGCTAAACCGGCTCTAACCGCCGTGCCTTGTGCTGCCCAGCAGATGGCAAGAGTGTGTTGGTGGTTCTTCTTCTCCAAAGTCATCGAGCTGCTGGATACGGTAAGGAGGGCTCAGCTCCTCAGTGGGGCCAGGGCTGGGAACAGATATTTCCTTGTGAGAAAGGGGCAGCGTTCCAGAACTGATGTCCTGGGTTGATCCTGCATTGATTCGCTGCCTGTCTCCATCCCTTGGCTGCACACACTCCCTCCCCAGCATCCTTCCTGAGGCTGGGCACCCTCCTAGGGGAGAGGCTTTAACTCTGGCTGCTGCCAGGTGGGCTCCCAAAATTGTAGCTGCTGGTGCCACACAGGTTCTGCTATTGCCTGGCTGGCTGATTACCAGTGGGGCAGAAAAGGAGCTGCAAGTGGACAAGTCCTGGCACCTCTGCTGCCATGGATTATCCCGGAGCTGCGCACTAGAGGTTTGTGTCCTGGGGGAATGGAAAGTCTGCCTCTTTGCAGCTGGTCTTCGGGTCTCCTTCTGCACTGGGCAAGGCCTCTGCTTGGCCAGCAGAAGAAAACTGTGTCCTAGACTGAAACTTCACTGCTCTTTGGGGTGTAAATTGACAACCCACTGAAATGTGAATAAATATGTGGGTCCTTCCTAGGTCTATTGCCAGGGGTTTGGCCAATCCCTCGTCTGTTTGCATCAGCAACAAAAGCAGCTTTATGCCAGTCCTGAGTGCCTGAAAAGCAGATTCACTTTATGGTGTGTGTGTGTGCACGTGCATGGTGAAATGCAGTGACCTGACACGTATTCACCTGGCAAAACAATTCTCTTTACTAATGCAAATTCCAGGAGGGTTTGGCCATTCAACACAGTGGTTTTCCTGTGGGTTATTGTCTGGTAGCAGTAAATATACAACCTATGTCCTGAAAAGGAGCAGACCCAAGCAGCTGTGAATTGTATGGGAGTTCAGTCAGAGTCTCAGATGTTTCCTCTTTGGACTTTGGGCCCTGAATCCAGACATTAAAATATTTGGGCCTTTGTGGAAGGAATTCTGTCTTCCAGTTTCCCCTATAAGTTCTATTCCATTTCACCAGTTTTTGTCAACAGCAGAGGAAATGGATTTGGGAGACTCAGACTCATCATTAGCTATTTTTATAACTTTTTACTGTGAAATTTTGGTCTAAGCACATGGACTCAAGGTTTTCCTTTGCCTTGCTTCTTTCAGGTTTTCTTAATTCTGCGCAAGAAACAAGAGCAGGTGACTTTTCTGCACGTGTACCACCATGGCTCTATGCTCTTCAACTGGTGGTCAGGGGTCAAATATGTGCCTGGAGGACAAGGTATGCTTGTAGGGAATGCTGCTGCAAGAAAACCTTGTGTTTCTCATGGCCTTTTTGAGCTGTGGAGGTGCCATTGTCAGTGCAGATGGGCTGACTGGCAGGTAGGAAGCTCATCTACCTCCAAAGGTGAGAAAAGTGTGTGCATTTTGGATGATCCCATCTGCTCAGCTCTTGGGGCTATTTAGGCTGCCATGTTCACTGCCTCACCCAGAATGAGAGTGTGCCATCAGAGTGGGTCCAAACAGAAAAAAAAAATAACATCCTACAGGAGGTCTATGTGTATCTCCTCCCAGAGCAGTGCTCCCTCACTCCCCATTCAGAGGCCCTGGGGCAGCAACCCGGGTCCTGGCTCTGTTTCCTGCTCCGGCTGCGCCCATTTCTGGCTGTATCCAGAATGCTGCCCCTTTTTGCTCAATTGGAAGAGAAGCATCTGAGTGCTAAACCACACTAGGTAGGCCCTATAAAAGATGCTGGGGCATTATTTTTTGGGAAGTCACTTTGGCTACACAGCCTTGAATGCAGAACAGTGTGAAATGCTTAGGTAAGGCCATCAGTCTCTCCTCTTCCTTTGAAGCTCTGCTCTGTCTCTGAACACTTGATATGGGATGGGTATTTTGTGGATGGCCCAAACCCGGCAATTCAAGGCCAGATTAGATGGGGCTCTGGGCAGCTCTAGTGGGAGATGTGCCCTGGGGTTTGGAGCTAGTGGCCTTTAAGGTCCCTTCTGACCCAACCCATCCAGTGATTCTGGCTGCTGAAGGAAGGGAGAAGCTGATGAGTTTCCACGGCAGAGCCTGATGGGAATGTTCATGGACAGGCGTGGATGTGACGTATTTTGGAAGCACCATCACAGTAGCTGTGAGCCCTTCACAGGGTTAGCCTGGAATGGGTCTTGTGCCTTGTTCACCCTCCCTTCTTCACTCCTCAGCCTTCTTTATTGGGATGCTGAACTCCTTTGTCCACATCTTCATGTACGGCTACTACGCCCTGGCCAGCCTGGGACCACGGATTCACCAGTACCTTTGGTGGAAGCGTTACCTGACCATCCTGCAGATGGTAATTAGCTCCAAGTGCTCTCCCCTGCCCTCCCATGGGTCGGGTGTGATGGCCCCTGCTCTGTCACCTCACTGGCTCAATCTCTGTTTGCTGCCCACGGGGAGCAGCATGTCCCCAGGTACCGTACCCTCATGTGCCACTCTGACAGGTGAAGCCATGGGTGACCTGCTCCAAATGCTGCTTTCACAAGACTACTGGAGGCCTTCAGTGACCATATCAGACTAATTATCCACAGCTCTGTAATGGGAAGGGAAGAGAAAAATTAGCAATTGGATTCCTCCTTTTCATGTTGTGTATGGAGCACTGAAAGCAGAGTTTGATGTGGAGAGGTAGGGGCAGTGATTCAGGGAAACTGGATTTTCAGAAGGGAGCAGACTGGGGAGCCTTGATTCAGTTCCTCCAGAAAGAAAGGGTGTTTTTAGCTGCAGGCAAATAGGTGAGTTAAAGAGAAATATGTGAATTTTATTCTTTCTCTAGAAAATCTATTTGGATTTTCTTTCCCTCTTTTCTGACAAAATTACAAATCCAGAAAACGCTGTGTTTTTTAAAAGATACAGCATAAATGCAATGGTCCAGACAGGGACAATGGTTGTAGGAGACTTTTTTCCTCTCAAAGAGAGGCTTTGCAAAACAAAAGTATGCAGTTACAAGGGAAGAGGATAGGTGTAAAATAGTGGTGCAGTGAACGTTGCTCCAGAATTCTCACTTAGCCTGCATGGCAAAGCAGAATAAGAAAGCATTGCATGAAATAAAAAGGTATTTGTAATGCAAATTATAGCACAGGAAGAAAATATTTAATAGCTTTTTGGTAGGTAGAGCTCATTGCTTCAGGCTATTGAGACAGGTGACTTACTAAAATACAAAAAAAAAAAGATTAATGTTTAATGTTTAAATGAATAAAGGTAGTATTTGTAGTTTCTCTCTGCAAGCTAAAATACAAATCAAAATAATTATGGGTATAATAACCTGCTTACCATTGGGGAAGAGGAATCTCCCACCTTCAGTTTCCATATTCCATCCTCTCAGTCACTGCACTGTGGCAGAGAAATGGGCCAAGGGCAGGATAGGATGGATTGGTTAAACCTCCAGGTTTGATGGACATCTTTCCTGGTGGGAAAACACTGCTGGGCTTGAAAGACAGGTTCCCAGGGATGTCAGGAGAGGCAAACAGGAGATCCTCTGGGTTGAAGACACTGCTAGGATGTTGTGATAGCTGTGATGGTCTCAATGGACAGCTGAGGTGTATCTCATGTAGGTTCCCTAATCCGGCTGCTTCTTTTTCCCACCTCTTCCAGTGCCAGTTTGTGGCCATTGCTGCTCATTCTTGCTACAACCTCTTCACAGAGTGCCCATTCCCTGATGGCTTCAACACTGCAGTCTTCCTCTACATCCTCAGCCTCCTGGCTCTCTTCCTGCGCTTCTACTATCGGACCTACGTTAGGGGAAAACGGGAAAAGCTGACCTAAAGGAACTCAAGGAGAACACAGAGCACAGTCTGATGAACATGCATGTTCTCTGCTGCCTGTGATGTGGTTTCAGGATGAAAATGTATCTGGGGAGCATGTGTGAGGCTCATGTCTTGCCTTCAAATATCTCAGGTTAGGGAGAGGACAGGAATGATGTAAACTCAGGGATTTAGGAACTGAGGAGCACATTTAATTAAGCTGAGGCTAAGCAAAGCCAAGTGGTCACCAGCACAGCAGGCTTTGGGACATTTTCCAGGTTAAGGTCTTTTTCCCTCCCATCTTTGACTCAGTGTCCAAGGTCTAGCAGCCAGCCACAGCTCCCTGCCTCATTTCTTAGGCTGTAGGGGGTTTCTTTGCATCCACAAAACTATCTCATCTTGGTGTAGATCAGGCAGGATCATGTCCCTCCAGCCTGGAAATCAATGTCCAGGTAGCACCAGCCTGGAAATCAATGTCCAGGTAGCAGCAGCAGCAGCCAGGAATCCCCAGGGACTGCAGGATGCACTTAGCTGGACACTGCATCCCACCCTGACAAGGAAGCTCCTACTTGGACTGAGGTAGTCCTGATGGTTTAACTTCCTATTAGTATAAGCAGCAAAGAAATTGGACATGAGGGTGTTGGCTGGACAGGTGTCTTCACTGTCCTGAAGCTAAAGAAGGCATTATTAGCATTTTCACCCTAGTGAGAAAATAATGCAGTAAGAGTCACCACGTCCCTTTTTCTGGAATGCTTATTTCCCTTTGGTTGCTCTCATACCAATAGAGGATTTTAATGCATGAGGATACTTGGTATTGCTCTTTATAGATGCCATAACTGAACAAGAAAGAACAGACTGATGTTCCCTATTTATAATTTTTTTTCTCCAATTAGTTATTATTTTTAACACTGTTATTTTTAAATTTTGCTTCTTGTCAAACATAAAGACTTTAATAACACCATAAGCAACCACCTCCATTACCTAATTGTATATGAATTAATACAAAATGTATAAAATCAATTAATTGGGTAGTGCAAAGCTGCATCACTCCATTGATTTTAAGACATCATTAATTGGCTTGTCTTTTTTGCTCCTAAATCAATTACAACTAGAATTTGGCACTTATATTAATCTGCAGACTGTTAAATACTGTTAAAGTTTTGATGTGGTAGTGCTTTGAAAATCCTAATTAAACTACAAAGTGGTGATATTGATTGAATCCTTCTCAGTTGATTAAAACAGGTATTACAGAGTAATGGTATTTTGTGAAATACAAAGGCGTTGGAGGAGAGGGTTGGAATTAGTGACACGATGCATTGCCATTGCCAAGACAAATCCACCTCAAATAGAAAGAAGTCCAACTCCACTGGGAATGTCCAGAGCACTAGAGCTAGCCTGGACCTAGCAGATGTATGTATCCCAAAAGAGCTGTGTGCCCTACACCAATCTGGGGTTTAGTGGCTACAAAAAATTAATTTAACTTGTTCCTCACTGCTCTGTGCTCATACCCCAAACCTCTCCTTCAGCCCCTCCACACACACGTGGAAGTTAAAACAATATTCTGCCATTCCTCACCCTCCTCCCCTTCACACACAGCCACAAAGGACTTGTTCATGCTGTCACAAGGACACATCATAAATGTCTTTCCTTTGATTTGAGCAGTCTCTCTTCTGATTGTCACTGGTGAGTATGAGAATCACTGCATCTCCGTTAGTTGATTTTCTTCCTGTCAAATATTTTTCCATGCTAATTAATAAATAAGTAGTGACACTTTTGCATACTGGAGTTCTACTTCTGTCAGAATTTTAACTAGCAAATCCCTGGGTGGGCTCTTCATTCTTCTCTTTGTTTGGAAAGACAGCAAAACGGGATCTGCTGTGTATCTAACATATTCCTGTGGAGGGTTTCCCCTGGGGGCTCTCCAGAGCTGAATACTCTGTGCAAGTAAAGCTTTTTCATTACTCCTGTCCACTTAATGATTCATTTACAGCCCTCTCCTGCTCAAACCATCAGTACATTTGGCCCTCTAGTTCCATGGTAGAGCATTTCCTGCAGCTGGCTCACAAAGCCACCTAATGCTCTTTTTCCTATACATGAGTAGGTTTCAGCCCCAGTTTGCCCACACTTTAATGTTCTCAGAATGCAGTAACTAAGTTCACTCACAATTTTATACCAGAATAAGCATAATGTATTTTGATTTCCCTTGATTCATGATAGCTTAAAAATTAGAAATGAGCACGAAATCTGAATGAGATTACTCAATGCTTTTCCACTCTTAAAATAAATGAATTTGTAAACACGCCATTTAGCTTTTTTTAAGGCAGCCTATGCAGCTTAATCTGTGTCTGTGTGTGACAGAGCAGTAGATTCTGGAGTGTGACTGGCCACATAGGTGGTGACAATACATGAAAGAACCAATCTGTCACCTGACAGCTTGAAGTGACTGATCACCTAAATCAGACACCGCTGTCACTGTTTGTTCTAGACATGAAACCTTTGATTTATTCCTGTCCCTCTTCCTCACAGCCTGAGTGAATGGTCTGATCTTGAATGAGTAAGAGCTTTTTGTTGGTGTGACTTTGATGGCATAGGATGAAAATGAAGTCTTTTCAGTTGCCTGATAAGGAGGGATTGAGTTTGCTCAGAAACACCACGCTTTCCATACAGGAACAGACACTGGCATGGAGCACAGCTGTTACAGAAGCATTGATGCAAGCAAAATTCACTTGTGAGGGCATTTGCCCCGGCAGTGAAGAAAAAACTGCAGTGGTATAGCTGGGTGGCTCTGCAGGCTGCTCCTTCAGATTGCACTTGCTTGTCTTCATTCTCCTGTTTTAAAATTGGGTTATCCCAGGTGGAACTGTCCACCTGGGCCACTCTATTGTGACAAAAAACCTGAGAGCACAGCTACGTGCTCCTGGAATTTAACAGAGAATAAAGGCATCAAATGGGATTTCCTCTCTAAGATCAAGTACCTGGAATTAAAGGTTACACCACATCAAAGAACTGGATGTCAAAGGGAGAGGGAAATTATAAATTACGAGCTTGGATGGCTCATGCTGTCTGGGAGAGTCCAAAGTTTTGAGGATGAATTGAAAATATCCTGTGGCAGCTGGATTTGTGAGAACCTTCTGGGCCAAATGCTGCTTCTACCAATATCAGTGACAAAGATTCCTCTGGAAGGAGGCTGGCCCAGCTCTGTGGAAAACAACACGCTCAGCTCCACAGCCCTGTTTGCTGGGAGCAGGCTGGAGTGTTATTCAATCTTAACAGATGACTCTTGAGGGCACAGTGGTGTGTAAGCCCTCCCTTATAAAACGTGGGTCATTACAAGTTTGTAGAGCCATTTACATGAACAAGATGTAAAGCACAGTGTAAGTAGGCTGCTGAAATGAATAAGCTTGATATCTGCTAGTGCTCAGCATCTTTCCTGCTGTTCCAGTCAATGTAAATTATGGATGTTCTGATCAAATTACTTTTGAATTAACCAGACCATTTACTCAGTGCTTACTTTCTGTCTGAAGATAAATGAGAGGGATTCTCATTTTAATCAAAACAAAATACAGAAAAGAAAATCAATTACTATTTAATGTTTTTTCCATCCCTGTGTGATGGAAAGTTTCCACAGGAACTTGGGCTTAAAATTGCAGAGCAATATAAAATGCAGGGACATGGCTGGGTTTTAGCTATTGGATTTTTTATATACTATCAGAAAATATGGCTGTGTTTTTTTATATATATATATATTTTAGGGCAAAAGAATTACTCTAAACAATTAAACAAGCAAAAGCAGAATATAGTAGATTACTTCACCTCAAAAAATAAAAATCTGTTGATACAGATGTAAACCACCTAGAAGCCAAACATTTAGAAAGATCAGCCAGCCCTATACATAGAACAGTGTGAAAGTGCTGAATTCATTAATGAATAGCCTCGTGGATTAGGGCTTGATAGACGGAGTGCTCCCATCCAGATGCTTGCTGTGATTTGTCAATGGCCTTGTACTTAATCCTCCTGGACAGGAAATACGAGTCTTTTTCTCTGGGGTCTCCCCTGGGGCTTGTGGCAGTGCCTCTCTCTGGCCTGAATCATCTCAACACGGGATCAGGCTGCCAGGGAATTAAACAAGTGGAGGAGGCACGGATCTGCCTTTAACCCTTTCGGTTTCCTCTCAGCTTCAGATGATTTCCTCACCATCTGCCACAGGCTCGCTATTATTTAGTAGACACACGGAGAAAGCAAAAAGGAGTCACCCGTGTCACCCTGGGGTCCCTGTACCCACGAAATCTGCCGAGGGAGACACGTGGAGTGCCATCAGCACTGAGGAGGAGCAGGGCTGTGGGCAGCCTCAAGAGCTTGGTGTGCCTCTTTTCTCCTCTCAGCATTGCATTTTTGTTTTTGTGAGTCTGCAACTCCCTATCAGTTGGCCCAAGATGGAGTGTTTGTGAGGAGACTGGGTGTCCCCAAGGTGTCCTTGGTTAGGGTACCAGAGAGTGTAGTGTGTTCATGAGTGTGTTTGAGTGTGGGTAGGTGAATGCAGCCCCTGCAGACCATCCCCAGGGCTCACTTCTCAGCATGTGGGACCTCTCCACGGGATGGGTCTCTCATCTCTCCTGTCACTGTGGTACACTAGCGGACAGCTCCCAGCAGCCACACCTGCTATGGGACGGCACAGTGGGAGCTGCAGTCAACGCCAGGTTGTGTTGTGGATGTGCTGGATTGTAAAGGACTGATTTCCTGTGCTCAGGGTAGAAAATACTTCTGGCTAAATCACAAGTACATGGACAAATAAATTCTTTTCAGGGAGTGCCTGGTTAAAACATTAGTAGCACATCTCAGCACTGTTCTTCCCTAGTCTGCACGTCACCCTTTCTCTCCAGTACCTGGGCTTTTTGCTGCTTTTCAAGAGAGTGTTCAGGGTCTTTACACCGAGTTGAAAAAAATGAAGGCTATTAAATAAAAATTGTCCTTTAAAATTCCCTGCTTGGAGGAGATGTTCCTTCCCCTTTAACATCATCCTCCCACTTTCTCTCATCCCTTTTCTCTGCTCTTCTTTTGTACCCACACATACAGACACTAACAGATTCTCAGACCTTTTAAAGTAGCTACAAGTTACTCAAATGCTGTGCAAGCAGCTGCATTTGTCTGATCCATCAATTAATAATGTACATTTTCTTCATAGGGTTTTCTGTGAGGCTTTCATCCAAGTGAATTTGGGCAAGTCTTTTTCTTTGCACTTTAGCATAATCCCACCTGCCTTCAAATTCAGGACGTGAGCTCTGCAACTTGATATTTAGAAAGGCTAGAGACTTGAACTAGAACTTAAATTCAGCAGGGTCCCTCCCAGGCATTTCCTGCTATTGATGAAGGAATGGCAGAATGAATACAACCCTCTGAGAGGGAGCAGGTTACTGCTCCTCTGTACACTTTATTCTGTTCTGAGTGGTGCCCACCATCACAGATGTTTGAGGATGTTTTCTCCTGAAATAAATGGTTATTCTTGAGGTAATGTTTGGAGGGAGAATGCCTTGCATTACAGGAGCTGACAGAGTTGGAAAATTAGATAGTTTTTGAGTGTGCAAGCTCTTCTCTGGTTGTAATCCCTGATATGTATTGGTAGCAGATCAGCCACTTTTTGTTGGGCTGCACAGGTGTGTCTGTGGTGTGTCTGTGTTTATCATGGGTTTTGCTAGTCCCAAAGGCTGTTATCCCACATTTATCCTGTGGCTTTTTCTAGTCCCAAAGGCTGTTAGCCTACATTTATCCTGTGGGTTTTGCTAGTCCCAGAGGCAGTTATCCAACATTTTTGCAGGTTTAATATGCTATTCCATTAAATAACTGTAAATCAGGGGGCCATTATTTTCAAAGAAGAATTTATCTTCTACATAATTTTACTTCTAGAAATTACTCGTGTGAGTAAAGTGGTTCTCCACTGGCACGGCGGCAAAACAGGTTGGCAGTTCTGAGCTCAGTTCTCAGAGATAAAATGCAAGCCACCACTTATAGAAACTGTTTAATACTATTGTGTTTTTATATTTTGGCATTGCTTTTAATATCTTTGGGCATATTTCATACACAGAAGTAATATTTTAAATTAAGGGAAAGCCTCTAGTCACAGTGAATCAAGGTAAAGTGTTTGATGGAGCTATGAGTAGTAACATAAAATTTTAGGAAAAAATGTCACTGTGATGCCAACCTTTGTGAAGGCAAAATGGTCACACTCAATTTTGTTAGAAAACCAGAAACTCCACAAGACCGGCATGGTTTATCTATACCTACAGGTTCTAATCCTACAGTAATTATACACATATTTAGTGTATTTCCCTGCAGACCTTGAATAGAACGGATAAGTTCACTGCTTGAATACAGAAAGTAAGATCTTAGCATCGACTGTATTACTGAACTGTCATTGAAGTCATTGTGTAAAGCTGCTTGCTTCTCTCTAATAAAACATGCATCTACTGAAATGTTTCAGCCTTGGATGTGGGTTTAAGAGTGCATCAATGGGAAAGCGTTTGCAAATGTTAACATGAAAGTAGCGCGGCAAAAATGTCGTTTGCTGGCTTGGGAAGCACCTTTTGGAGCCGCACTAATTCAGCGATAAACTCGAGGGAACAGGAGCGGGGAGAGCAAATGCAAAGCGGGAAAAAAATAAAATATATATATATATATACCCAATCCCTTTCTTTGTTCTTATTCCGCTGGGGAATGAGGAGGGGGGGACACACGCCAAAAGGCGCCAGCAATCCCCGGGGTTTTCAGTTCTGATTTTCATTAGAGGTGAGCGGGGGTTTGCAGCCAGAAGCGCTCGCTGCGAGCAAATCCACGCGCGGGGGCCGCTCCGTAATCCCCCGGCGCGGCTGCGGGGCGGAGAGCGCTGTGCCCCGAGCCCCCCGGCACGGAGGGCAGCCCCAGCCCCCTGCCCGGCCGCAGGTGCTGCCGGAGCCCGGCCTCCCGCACCTCCAGAGAGATGCCCCCGCCCGGGCACCTGTGGGCATCCCCTCGGCCGGGCCCCGCTGCTCCAGCCCCCCGGCGGGGCGGGGCGGGGCGCGGGGGGATGCGGCATCCCGGCTCCCCGGGGGATGCTGCCGCTGCCTGCGCGGGGGCGCCGAGCAGGAGGGATCCTCTTTGACGTCAAGCGACCATAATATAATGATCGCTCGTTCATATCCGGGTCCCCGGGCGGCTCCCCCGGGCCGCGCTCGGCCGCGCTCGGCGGCGCAGTGAGGGGAGGCGGGTCGGGCAGGGCAGGGCAGGGTAGGGCAGGGCAGAGCAAGGAAGGGCAGGGCAGGGCAGCGCAGCGCGGCCGCCCGGAGGTGGCCGGCGGCGGCAGCGGCGCGGCGAGCGCAGCATGCCCGCCGCCTCAGACGCGCCTGCCTCCCGCCGCTGCCGCCGCCGCTGCTGCTGCTGCCCATGGAGATCGCGCTGGTGACTCTGGAGAACGGCGGCACCACGGCCATCGCGGGCGGCGACGATGCCGCGGCCGCCGGCGGCCGGGCGCGCTGGCGGGGCAACTTGCTGCACCTCGCCGGCTCGCCGCAGCTGAGCGACGGCAAGGAGAGCTCCCCGCCCGCCCCGCCGCCGCCCGCCGGGGACGAGGAGCGGGAGCGGCCCCCGCCGGGTCCCCGCACAGGAGGCGGCGGCGGCGGCCCCGACGAGCGGCCGGCGGAGCCCCGCGCAGCCCCCGCGCCGCCGCCGCGGCCGCCGCCCCGCGCCCCGCGCCCCGCCGTGGACATGGGGCCGCCCGAGGAGGGGGGACACCGGCGGGGCATGGCCATGGCGGCGGCCGCCGACGAGGAGGAGGAGGCGGCGGCGGCGGCCAACCCGGGCGCCATGCACCACCAGCGGGTGCTGATCAACATCTCGGGGCTGCGCTTCGAGACGCAGCTGGGCACCCTCAACCAATTCCCCGACACGCTGCTGGGGGACCCCGACAAGCGCATTCGCTACTTCGACCCGCTCCGCAACGAGTACTTCTTCGACCGCAACCGGCCCAGCTTCGACGGCATCCTCTACTTCTATCAGTCCGGGGGCAAGCTCCGCCGGCCCGTCAATGTCTCCATCGACGTCTTCGCCGACGAGATCCGCTTCTATCAGCTGGGCGAGGAGGCGATGGAGCGCTTCCGGGAGGATGAGGGCTTCATCAAAGAGGAGGAGAAGCCCCTGCCCCGCAATGAGTTCCAGCGCCAGGTCTGGCTCATCTTTGAGTACCCCGAGAGCTCAAGCTCAGCCCGGGCCATCGCCATCGTCTCCGTGCTGGTCATCCTCATCTCCATCATCACCTTCTGCCTGGAGACCCTGCCCGAGTTCAGGGACGAGAGGGAGCTGCCCGTACCCCTGCCCCCACAAGGTGGAGGTTTGAATGGCACGCCCGGGGACTCCCCACCCATGCAGCCCCCCAGCAGCCTGGCTGACCCCTTCTTCATCATTGAGACCACCTGCGTGATCTGGTTCACCTTCGAACTGCTTGTGCGCTTCTTCGCCTGCCCCAGCAAGCCCGAGTTCTCCCGCAACATCATGAACATCATCGACATCGTGGCCATCATCCCCTACTTCATCACCCTGGGCACCGAGCTGGCCCATGAGCAGCAGCAGCCCGGGGCTGGCAGTAGCAATGGGGGTGGGGGCCAGCAGCAAGCCATGTCGCTGGCCATCCTCAGGGTCATCCGCCTGGTCAGAGTCTTCAGGATCTTCAAGCTCTCCAGGCACTCCAAGGGGCTGCAGATTTTGGGACAGACTTTGAAAGCCAGCATGAGGGAGCTGGGCCTCCTCATCTTCTTCCTCTTCATCGGGGTGATCCTCTTCTCCAGCGCTGTCTACTTTGCTGAGGCCGATGACCCCGAGTCTCATTTCTCCAGCATCCCTGATGCTTTCTGGTGGGCCGTGGTGACCATGACTACTGTGGGCTATGGGGATATGAGACCTGTCACTGTAGGGGGCAAGATTGTGGGCTCCTTGTGTGCCATCGCTGGTGTGCTCACCATTGCCCTGCCTGTCCCTGTCATCGTGTCCAACTTCAACTACTTCTACCACCGAGAGACTGACCACGAAGAGCAGTCCATCCTCAAGGATGAACACAGCAGTGCTCAGGGCAGCACTGCGGGGGGAGAAGGGAAGAGAAGACCCAGTAAAAACTCTCTGAACAAATCTGTTGTGCACTTGGAAAACAGTGAGGAGTTCAACAGTGGCACCAGCTCCTTAGAGAAAACCAATATCAAAGCGAAAAGTAACGTAGATCTCAGAAAATCCCTCTATGCTCTCTGTCTGGACACCAATAGGGAAACAGACCTGTAAGGAGAGGAGACAGAGTTCAGAGGGGCAGAAGGATTTTCTAGTGTCAGAAACTTGTTACTATAATTATTCTTATAGTACCAATTAGTTTTTTTAAGTCAGGCTGTATTTTATAAATTGATCAATGTCCTGAACAGTCCTCCAGGAATACATGTTTTTATGTTCTTTTTCCATGACACAAAGGGTCACCTATTTTTAAAATAGACTAAGAATAAGCTACACTCCATGATGCAGGAGCTGGTAAACTATGACAGTGAAAAATCTAATTTGTAGAAACTTATTTTAGCAAATGGTCATTGGTTTTAAATGGGTTATTTGTAACCAATTCAGTTGCTCCCAGTTTAGTATAAAGAACTGGGGGGGATGTGTGCGTGGAGAATGAATGGATTGGGGATGGGAGGGGGGAGGTAGAGGGGTTTTGTACTGTAGTTTCAAATTGAAATTATTCAGATATATTTTGTATCTGTATGACTGTATTTATGGTTGAAAGGAGATTTCTTATTCCTGTGAAATATATACCATTAAAGCACTAGGAACATTAGCAGATCAGCACTTTCTGAGTTTTCCACTAGTGATCAGTACAGATCTGGTTATCTTGTATGTGAAGTGAATTTGGTGCTTTGAACCCTAGAGCAGAAAACTTCTGTTTGTCATTGATATGTTAGTTTCTTGTGAGCCTTAAATTATTAAATATTGTAGATATACTTCTTTATAAATGATTTTATTAGTTACCTTCCTGTTTTGGAATTTCTAAGTAATTCAGTCATGTGCTTACTGGACCCACTCAAAAAAGTATGTGCAGCTTGCCTTTTTTTTTTCTTTTTTTTTCTTTTTTTTTTTTTTTTTTTTTTTTTTTTTTTTTTTTTTTTTTTTTTTTTTTTTTTTTTTTTGGTTTTACAGTTTTATACCTTCATTATATTTTTGAGACAGAAAGGAAAAAAAGACACTGCCTGCTGTTACTGGTTTCAATCCAGTGCACAACAGATCGAAAGTGATCTGAACAGATTTTCAAGTGCACAACAGATCAAAAATATGAGGGAGTGGAGGGGCACAATGAGAAGGTAGAATATTGAGTGCAATATCTGCAGAACTGTTTTCACCGTAGGCTCCAGATTCCTTGAGCGTGTGTACCAGTCTCCTTTATGTCTGCACGCCCCATTTGTGCACACAGTTCTCTGGTTTTAGTTATCTTAGACCGGCAGTGGATGGCACTTCAGGAGTTGAACGTGGCATGCCGTGCTGCTTAGACAGCCATTGCGTGGCTTTGCTCTTGGACACGGATGGAAAGCACCATCTTTTCATCAAAACACCCCCCTGCTTTCTGTTATTTCCGAACAAAACCTTCTCAGCGCTGTGGATGTTACAGTGGAGGTGGTGTTGAGAGGCGAGTGACACATTACCTTCATCGAGATCACTGCTTACTCTGAAGACCGACACAAAGTTGCTCCTTTAGCTCAAAGAGCTTTCTTACCATTTCTCTTGCAAAGGACGTCTCTGTTTCCCCCTCCAGCTTCTGTTTTATTGCTGAAGGATGTTCCATGCCTTTCCCACATCCTGGGGCACAGCAAGAGTAGCAGAGAAGGCTTTGTCAACGTTGCTCCAGGTTTGTTTCTAACAAATTTTCTAATATAAATAAGTGCTCAGCTGGGATTATGATTTATTCAAGTACCTCATCTCTGTCCTGAGATAAACTGAGATCAGCTTTGCAGAACAGCGCTCTGACATTCTCTCCCCCAGACACAAACGCTGCTTTCCTGTCCCTGACTGTGCTCTTTAATAATAATGCCCAAATGCATGTTGTTTTCTTCCTTCCTAGTCAGTAAAATAAGCGCCAAGCAAGTCATACTTTTCATGAACAGAGTGCTCAGCCCAAAATCCAGGGCTGAGGGGAAGGAATTTGAATGTCATAGTAGAGAACAGCATCTTTCACATTAATTTTAGAATTTTAGATGTTGGTTTCTTGGGTGGTTTGCTTGTTTATGGCGGTGGGAATGAGGCTGTAATGTGCTGAGGAGCTGGCTGAAACAAGACTGACAGGAAAAATTCTCAGTGCAGCTGCACTCCAGACTCGGGGAGATCTCCAGTTTGCCTTGGTGGGGGTTGTTGCACCGGGGGGAAGCGCAGAATCAGCTCTTTGGTGAGTCTGAATCTCAGATGAAACAAAGAAGTGGTGTAACTCCGCTGCACGTGCTGAGATCTACATCACTGATGGATTTAGAGAAAGGCTTTTTGCTCAGACAAGTGCTTTGATTTGCTCTTGCTGATCACATCCATCTGACTTGCCTGAATAAGCACTAAACAAGTGCAGTGAATCTTTCAGGATAAAGTTTTGGGATAGTCTTTCTTGCACAACTACTCCCACCTTCCTGACCACCAGTTTGGTCTTCCAGCTGTGTGTGATGTTGGATTGGGTTGTCAGCTCCTCAGATCAGGGGCACTGTGTCCACACAGCCACTTGTTTGCAATCCTGTGTTGTAAGGATTTTAGAGATCTGGATTACATCTCTGCAGTAATTGCAGCAAGCTGATGTAGGTGAAAGCAGATCAGGGCTATGGGGCATGGGTCAAGCTGGTCTTGGTGACACAAAAGGAAGGCCTGGTGTTCCTCTCTCCTTTTTTACTTTTCTTCTTCCCACCATGTGTCCTTTTGTTACTTTCACTGAACTGGTTCTCTCCTCCTGGAAGTACAAGTTCAAGTGCTGCCTTCTCTTCCTGGAGCTTCCTGAGCTCACTCATCTGACAGGAAATTAAATTCAGCCTTCTGTTTGTATATGCTGTGTTTTTCCATAACAAAGCAACAGAACTTTCCATTAGAAAGAAAACAAATCATTCTCAAAGAATGGTTAAAAATATTTGCTTGGCTTGGGTTTCTAAGCAGTTGTTAAGCACAGTTCAGGCAAATTCGGTTTTGACACCTTTACAGATAAATACATCATTTCTATTGGCTTAGAGGACAGTCAAGGATTTGCTTTCTAATGAGAGGTACTGCTGCCAAACACTGAGTAATGTGACCAGGAGCATGGTCAGAGCCCAGCTCAACAGAGCATTTAGTATGGACTCATGCTTAAACCAACACAATTTTCAGCAGGTGTTTTAGATGCACTGATTTTGAGGTTTGAAATCAAGAGTTAGACTTGGATGTTCCTTGAGGGTCCCTTCCAGCTTGGGGTATTCTTTGATTCTCTGATGGTTATTTAAGTGTGAGTTATAAACTGGGCCGAAACCTTGGAGCCCCTTGGATTTTGGGGCAAATGTGTGGGAACGTGATACAGTCACATAATGTGCCAATGCAAAAGAGTGTGTGAGTAAAAGAGAACTGAATCCCTCCAGAAAGCTCCTGGAAATGTGAGACAGGAAGAGAGTTTTCTCTTCCAGGCCCATCACAAGAAGGAAATATGTCCTAACTCTATTCATTTTATGCTAGCTGACCCGGAATGAGCAGCAGGCTGAATCAGACCTCTTTGCCATATCAAAACCATCAAGATATGAGAGCTTAAAGAATAGAAAATCATTGCAGACATAAAAAAAAACCAAACAAACCCATCCAAACAACAAACCATCACTTTTTTGTAAACTCTTTTGGCTAGGAGCTGCAACAGAGGAGCTCCCTCACCCCACACATGCTGTAGTTATTAATGGCTGGTCCTCTCACGTGGGACACTGTGCACTAAAATGCATTCTTGGGGGTGCTGAAGTGAATGTTCATTTGGGTCACTGGTGATGTAAGTTTAGTTTGCTCTAGCTTAGCCCCAAGGGGAGTCCACATTTCCCTTTTACTTTTCCATCATCCTAAAAAACAAGAAAACAGTAGCAAGCAGTTATGTAACACCATCCATCTCCTGGAGCTCTGTGAACAATTGCTCCATGCTCTGTGTGCAGGCAGGGTAAAGAAAAGGCTGTGGAGGAGAAGACCAAGTCTTTCAAAGGGACAGGGGCTCAGAGAGGCACAAATAGGAGTGGGCTTGGCTGGACTGGGAGGTCTAAAATGTGGATCTCAGGGAAGAGAGACATTCCCCCTGTGGTCTCTTGCATGGCTCTGCAGGCAAGGGCTGGATGCCAGCAGCTGTGCACCGTGACCCATCTGCTGTGGGGTCACTGCACACAGGAGGGACTTAATGCTGCTCTGAACACCATGAACAAATCCCTCTTTTGTGTGCTCTTTTCATTTGGGCTCTGTGAGGAGAACGTGGCACTCCTGCTGGCTGTTCCCTGGCCTCTCCAGCTGCAGACACTGCTGGTCTGGTGCAGGCAGTGCACTGAGCCATTCTCCAGGCACTGCCCTTCACCTCCCATGAGGGAGCAAAGCACATGTCAGAGCACTCTCGGTGGGAGATGCGTGTGTGCACAAAAAGCCTGCCTCTTCTGAAACCTGTCATAGGATCACTGAGGTTGGAAAAGACCTCAAAGGTCAGCAAGTCCAGCCTGGGATCAGTTTGTCAATTGAACCAGAGCACTGAGAGCCACATCTAGTTCTTCTTGAACACCTTCGAGGACGGTGACTCCACCACCTCCCTGGGCAGCTCACTCCAATGCCACACAACCTTTTCTGTGAAGAAATTCTTCTTGCTGGTCAGTGTCAGTGAAGCTGGTGCTGAAGAGAGCGTTCAGTGGTGTGTGACAGTGCCACAGAGCCGTGGTGAGGGACAAGGAGCTTCCTGGCTGACATCTGATCCAGCCATTTAGCAAGATGCCATGAACAGGAGTGGAATTTGGCAGGGGCCTCAGGGTGGTTGCTGGCATATTTATGGAATAATGGAAGGAGGGCTTTGAGCACCTCATCAGAACTTTGGCCTTGCCACTTGGCCAGCAGTGGGATGGGAATGTTGTGTGGCAGGCAGGGTGTGGGGGAAGCCTCAGGAATAACTAGGTTGATCCCATGCAGGACAAAGGGGCAGCAAGGAAACTGGGAGATGAAGCTCTAGCAGCATCTGCCTGCCTTTGGTTCAGCTTTAACCATGTCACTTTGTGACCACCAGCCTCACTCCATAGCTACAAATGTCAAAAAATTAAATAGAAGAGGTCTTTTTAATAATATAGCCTATAACCAATTAAAATCATTGTTCCAATATAATTCTGCCATGACTTTTGCTATATACAGCACCACTAAATATTTTTTTTAGATTGTGCCATTTAGTATTTTTGTAAGTTCTATAATGTTTGGGGTTTGGTTGGTTTGTTTGCAGTTTGTTGGGTTTTTTGGTTTTGTTGTTGTTGTTGTTTTTGTTGGGGGTTTATTTGTTTGGTTGGTTTGGTTGGGGTTTTTTTGTTTGTTTGTGGGGGGTTTATTTGTTTATTTGTTTGGGGTTTTTTTTGGTTTTTTGTTTTTTTGGGGTTTTTTTTATGTTGTTTTTGTTGTTGTTGCTGTTTTGTTGTTGTTGTTGTTTGTTTTGGGTTTTTTCACTTTCTTTCTGTATGCATTAAGTGGTCCCCAGTTCTTCTGGTGAGCTTGTTAAAGTTCTGTTTCTCTGGCCTAAATCTGGGACCTCAGGGTGCTGATACTCTTCAATGGACATGGGTCATGCCACCTGACATTAGTTTGTCAGCTCATAGGAGGAATAAACACTGAAATTCTCCAGTAACTCCGTGGGCCCATTGACCAGAACACACCTAATATTTCTATGATGAAATATTGTGAAAAATGGGGTTATAGTAACCATTGAAATTACATTAAGTAAATAAGTAACAACTTCAATGTTAATTGGAATAGGAAAAAACAAAGCTGATAGTGATATGACTAAGGAATTAATTGGAATTAGAAATTTAGAAGAGAAATACCAACTTGTTTAAAGAAAAAGAAGGTGTCAAACTGACAGAAAGTAGGTTTAGATTGGATATTAGGCAGAATTTTTTCCTTGTGAGGATGGTGAGGCCCTGGCACATGTTGCCCAGAGAAGCTGTGGATGCCCCAGAAATGACATAATCTAATAGTAAAATGGGTATCCTTCCTAGATGGCAACAAGGTTTTTTGATTAGAGCTTGGGCTTCCTAGCACACAGTCTTTATGGTTACTGCAGAATTAAAAATTTTCCAGACAGAATTTAGAATTTACCAAAAGTCATCTGCAAGTTTGTCTTCTGTATAAATAATTCACAGTCATCAGGGGGATGTTTCCAAATAAATCAGTGTAAGTTTTAACACTCGATTGACAGGAAGAAGAGAAAAAAAAAATATATATCTTATTTCTGTGCTTCAACCATGGTGTGCCATGCAGATTGTAATTTGAAATTTTGTGGAAAACAGCTGTGGTTGTGTTAAAATTGAGATTGGAAAGAGTGTTGCTGGAGAAGCCACCTTGGATGGAAACAGGTAATAATTTCCTTCTCAAGACAGTGATTATTCTGACCTTCTCTAGTTTTCTGACAAAGCCAGTTTGGACATAAATGTTGAAATATAAGGTCTCTTCTGTCAAATGCCATGTCCAACCTTGGCCAGGAATGGTGATTTCCTCACTCCTGTGACTGAGGAGTGAAATGAAACCTTGCAGCTCTTCTCATGACAATACAGCTGCATAATAAATACTCATGTCAGAGTTGGTGTTTCCATGAAGATACTGGAGGAAAAAAATGTGATTTAAATAAACTAAATTGGTCTAAAGGTCTGGTGTGTACAAGGAGCAGGTAGAATTTCTTCCTTTGCATGATTTCACTCCAGTGGTGGTGTCCTAGCATGTAGTATTCCCCCAGAAAATATCACAAAATCCATAGCAGGGCTTGCTTTGCTCTCTTCAGTTAGTAGAGATTAGTTACATGATACCATATTTAATTCTCTCCAGCAAGTTCAACACATTTCAAACCTCTCTCTCCTTGCTGCCTAATTATAGGTAGAAATGCCTGTGATTGGAAAAAGGTGAAAAATTATTTGAATTATTTAAGCAACATAGCCTTGTAATTTTTTTTCCTGTCTTGTTTAAAATGATATGAAAATCTAATGGGGTGTGATTGAATGCGATTAATTTAACATGAATTTGCAGAGCAAATTGTACGAGTTTCTCAGTTGAGCAAACACAGTAATTTTCAAGGTAGTGCTGCACAAAGGGGCTGTTTAAAGGAAGGTTATTGTGCAACTACGTGGTTTATTAAGTAAGAGAATGGTGCAAAGAAGCAGGGAGTCTGGAGGGTAACAAAGCTGCTTCTGGGAAGGAATGCCCTCTAGCTTAAGCTTGGCCTCTGTGCTTTGAAGGAGACTCTGCTTTGAGCCAGAGAGGAAGCAAAGGGAAGAGCAAGAATCCACAGCTGAGATATCAGAGCATTTGACTGAGAAAGGGATGGTGGCTCCCACAGTTGTCTCTGGATTTCAGCAAAATACCTGCACAGGATCTCTTAGGATTATGTTTTTAAAGTCAGCTCAGTGCCTTGAAAGGATACAGGTTCCTGCCTTGAGGAGAATGTGCTGAAATGTGGATCTAAGGCAGGTGGAGTACATTCCAGTAACAACAAAATTTTGGTCAGATTCCCCTTTCCCCCTTGTCTCCCAGAGTATCTCCATGTCAGTGACACACAATGGAGCAGAGGCTGAGAAGTGCAGAATTCTGGAGCACCAGAGAGAAATCTCTCTGGAAGGCTTGGAAACACTGGGCATTCCAAAATAGCATCCTCACTGCTTCTTGCTAGTGGAAAATGGGGTAGCTCTGTGCTTAAAAAAGAAGCTGGGTATTCACTGAGGGGGAGATACAAATTCTCATAGACGTCCTGACTGCATCTATATTAGAAAAAGAAATGTGCCCAGGACCATTCCCTGCACTGAGGCCAGCTGGCAGGGCACAGGCTCTGCTCCTGCTGCCAGGGGCTCGCTCTGAAACAAGGTGTTGGGCACTCAGCCTGCTGGGCTCCCTCCCTGGCCTCTGCTCATTCCCACATCGTGCCTAGGAAGTATTTTGGGAGAGAGTGCTTGGGTACGGGCTTACCAGCGTGACCAGGAGCCTTTAAGTGTGGTTGATTGTGATTAATTGCTTGGGAACATTCCCTCAAACTCTTGAGGTGGCAAGGGGTGATACAGCCCTGTTTGATGCTTCTTGCCCTCAGGCAATTTTTGGGGTGTCTTAAGAGCTTTACACATTTCCCCCTATTGGCACACTCTTAAACAACAATCAGTCTCTATTCACTGAGAACAGTTATTCCTGCCAAAATCTGTTCTCATCTAATTCTGCTTCCACCTGCACTCATCTATATGCAGCTCTAACTAAAAATCACACACTCTTCCAGCTGCACACAGAGGAGCACAAGTGGATCTGACAGTGGGAGGGGGATGCTGGTGCTGTGGTTTTTGGCTGATTTTCCTGTTTGCCTGTCCCTACTATAGGCTGTGTTTTGTGTTTCAGTCTCTGCATCTTCTAACTCTGCTTAGAATTCCAGTTGAGGTCCTGGTGGCCGAGCATGTCCCCTGGTTTTGCTATCCAACACAATGCACCAGGAAATTACTGTAAATTTTTTTTTAAAAAACAAATAAATATATATTTATATACAAAACCAAGGAAAGTTGCAAGCACATTGTATTCTAGTGCTGAAGAAACCACAGAGCACCCAGCACAGGCAGGAAGTGGTCCAGCAGCAGAATTCTTCTGTGGCTTCCAAGTGAGCCTACATGCCAGTGGTCCCCAGGTAATGGAACATGAGTTAAATTCAGTCAGAGGGGGAAGAAAGGGTGCATGTCTAGAACTAGACTTCCACTTAAAATCTTTTCTGTGATCCATGGGTCTTGACAGCTCTAACTACAACAGTTTGAAGTGTTAATGCTGCCAACCACCCCAAGAAGGAGGTGAAAAGTAAATCCCTCTGAAGGGACAACTAAGGACAGGTTGATGGGAATTTTCTTTCAGCAGATGAGTGGGCACATGGTTTAGTGTGGGTGTCATAAAGAAAAGGCCACCAGAATGTGGAGGCTGGAATGCTGAGGTGCACCACCTGGGAAGAAGTGATGGAACTTTCTGTGTCAGGGTCTCACTCCTCGAGGTCTGTTTCAACAAGGAGTAAGGCTGAAAACTCTGTTTATTGTGAGTTAATATTTAGAGACAGGACACATAGTGAAAATGTGCATGTAGAAAACATGAAGATTTGCAAGAAAGCAAAAGTGTAATTCAGGTGCCAAACACATCCTGGAGGTGAGCAGATGCATCCACCATCAGAGCCAGTAAGGGGAGGAGGGCTTTCTAATTATTTCCCAGAGGGAGAGCTGTTGTAAAGTCATTTTTGCAGCATTCATGGAAATACATATTTAAAATATCTCAGAAGCACGCCCTGCACTCTGTTCACTCTGTGGCTGCAGATTGGTCCTGCTGAAATCAACTGGATTCCATTCCAGGAATCCTGCTCAGATAGACTTGAGCTCTGCAGTCACATCCTCTGTTTTCCTTGACTCCTGACATCCCAAATTAAAAGGAGATCTCTCTTAAAAGTGAGGGAATGCTGACAGCATGTGCTATGGGCATGGTGTGAAAACAATAATTTTCTTGCCTGGCCTCAGTGGCCAGATGGCAGCCTGGCATGTCCTGAGTGCACTCCTCTCTCAGGCAAGGCAGGTGATGCTGGGGAGGGGTGTGAAGGGTCCGAATTTGGAAGAGAAAATAATCAGAGACTGATGACTGGAACAAAATGCTCAAGCCAAAATGCTTTCTCCCTAGGGAAGCTCTCCCACAGCCAGATGCAGTGTTGTTTAGCTGTCTGGATTTCATTCCAGGACTGCACGTGGCTCTTAAGGTCCTGCCTGGGACTTTTTTTGTCTCCTGTTGGGTAGCAAACCCAAACAAACAGGAAGTCAGGCTTGAACAGAAATGTCACATGTCATCCCCTTCTCATCCCTCTAAAACCCATCCCCATTCCCTAGTCTGATTTTCTAATTGAGTTGTCATGGTTGTAAAATCGCACTGTAAAATTTCCTCCTCTCGTTTGCAGAGAACTTAGAGGCAGGAGTCAGTGTAGCATACTTAGAATTTGTTTTCCTTTTTAGAAGGGGCTTGCATTTTGGTTTTTGGTGGGGTTTTTTTGTTTGTTTTTGTTTGTTTTTTTTTTCTCCTGGGCTAATGTACATCTGATGTCAGGCTCCCCAGATGAGGATGGTTAGACTGGCATTGACATTTTTAGAAATATGTGCGAATGGAAAAATATCCTGGGAGTGCTGCCAATGGCTGGTTTTGTAAAGTTTTAGTCTCTGTTGGATAGGAACCATGAGCCAGTACCTGTACTGAAAAGAAGCCTTACTCATAAAGTGTCTTGCTCAGGTGTGTGCCAGACGTGTCTTCTCAATTTAAAGAGAGGGCAGGAGTGAATTTCAGCAGGCAGTGACTCAGCCAGGCAATATTCAATTCCCCTTTCTGATCCGATGACAAACAGCCAATTAAATCAGCATCTTTCCCAAAGGGAGGTGCAGCGACGGGAGAAGTTCCTGGCAAAAAACGGATTTTCCAAGGTTTAACTGTGAAGTGATGCAGACAAATCTGCCTGGCCTGTGGCTGTTCCTTCCAGTTTGGTGCTGACATGACTGGGACGAGGCAGCTTAGGGCTGAGCTGGTTTGCAGCGAGCCAAACCTGCAGCTTTCTAATTCGGGCTGGTGGAATTTGGAGGACGAGTGCAGCTGATTCACGGTGCTGTGAATGTCAGCAATTTTTATGGGCTTTGTGGGGGGCTTTGTTTGCTGCCTCATCAGAGCAGATGCCTTGTTAGCAGGTCCTAGGCTCTCACTGAGCATGGCACAGGGCTCTGAGGCTGCAGCATCAGCTGGGAGCAGAGCAGCTCTGTCTGCAGCCAGGGCTACAGCCAGCCCAGCTGAGCTGCTGGCTCTGGATCCCACCAGGAGCCTGGAGCTCTGCACTGAGGCCAGGCTGGACTCAGGGGGTGGTGGGCTCCTGCAGCTCCAGAAGAGCTCTGTGCTCATCCTGCCCTGCTGCCCGGGAGCATCAGGACGTGCTGAGCTGCTGCCCCTGGCTCGGAGCTGCAGACAGCCAGCATGGCTCTCCTCCAGCTTTGGTGGGCACATCAGCCATCCCAGGAAGTGGCAGGGTGCTTTTGTGCACACCGTCCTTCTCCCATCCCTCTCTCTCTTCTGCAGGGTCTCCCTCATCATCATCTTCCATACTCCAGGCTGAGTGGATGGGGCTGTGCCTGGTGCTCCTTGTTGGACCATCATCTTCAACATATTTATCAACCCCCTGGATGCAGGAGTTGAATGGAGCCTCAGTGGGGCTGCTGGTGATGCCAATACTTGCCATAGAGTACATGTTGTGGCCATGGAGTACATGTTCCTGCCTTCCTGCCTTCCTTCCTCCTTTAAGGGTTGAGGAAAGAAAACCTTGAGCCTAAAGCTTGTATCCTTTTCTGCTGCACTGCAGTGGTGAGCTTGGAGGGGCAGGAGGAAGAGAGGGAAGGCTTTACCAGGGAAGAGTTTAGAAGAAGAATGGATCTTTGTGTACTCTCTTAGGCTGTGCTCATCATGGATTCTCTGGATGAGACCCTTCCAGTGATGCCATATAAAACGCGGCTCGTAGACCTCATGCGTTGGCTCTCTGTGAGCAGTGAAGCAGCTGGGTGTTTTAAAAAGAAAATATGGTACATATATATTAGCAATCTGTGATGTCTGAAAGGAAAGTGCATCTCAGAGCTGTCCTTTGTCCTCAAAACTTTGGCCCCTGAAGGAAGTGTCGTTTCCTGGTCCCTTATGGTGGGAGGGTTTGTTGTGCTTGAGGAAAAAATACCAATTGCTGTAAGTATCAGCTTGAAAAAAGAGCAGTTGTTATGAACATCAGCTCTGAGCTGATTTTTTTATGCCTTGGGCCTTGTTTCTTCAAGTCTAGGGCCAGTTCTGTTCCATTATTCACCAATGACCTGGATGCAGGAGTGGAACACACCATGAGAAATTTGCTGGTGGCACCAAACTGGGAGATGCTGTTGACTTTCAACAGAGCAAGGAGGCCTTGAGAGGTTGGAGCATGGGGCTGTGAACCATGGGGTGAAATTTTAAAGCAACAAATGCTGGATTCTGCACCTGGAACAGAGGAATGCTGGGCACAATATACAGAGAGGGGTGCTCAGACAGTTGGGCCTCTCCAACTGAAAATACTCCAATTTTTTTGTTGTATATTCTAAAGCTATGGATCACCTTGGAGAGAGGGCAGTCATGCTTGATTGGTTCACAGACAGGCAAATCTGGGTGAGGATCAGAAGGCGTTTGATGTGCTGCCATTGTTAAGAGAGACTGCAGGATTCTGTCAGTCATGGATTTCTGGTGAAATCTGTTCAAAACCAGTGATGAAATGCTCACCAGATCAGACACTTGCAACACTTTTAACTTTATATCATGCAAAGCACAGGGGATCTCTACCAAACCAGTGGTGAACAGGAAGAACCTCCTGTTTGAAATCCCATTTTTACATTAGTCTTTTGATGCTGTGAAATCTGACTCATGGTTGTTGAACACTCAGCCTGTGCTATCTCAAAAAGCAAGCCGATTTTGAAAGGTAAGAACTGCTGAAGAAGAGAGGCAGAGACCCAAACATCCTCACCTTGAAGCCTGTCACAGCTTCCAGGTCTAGAAAAATCTTCAGTGAAAACCGTGTATGTGCTTTATTTTCCCTCTGTGTTCCTTCACCTTGGTAAAATAAGTGTAGCAGCCTGCTGCAAAACAAATGGAATGTAACCTGCCATTTTTTCTCTTGACCATTTTGAAATAGTCGGTTCAAATAGCCAAAGAACGGCATGCAGGCAGTTTGTGAAATCATTTTGCATGAAGGGATTTCAAAAAGCTTCCCCAAAAGCTACCTACAAGTTATTAACTCACATTTGGGGACCATCTGCCCAGTGGCTTTTCAAAATAATGCTATAAGCACACAGGCTAAAAGCAAGAAATATCTTACAAAAGCATATTTTCCAGGAAAAAAAAAAAGAAAGAAAGAAAAAAAGAAAAGAAAACAGAAAAAAGAAAAGGCAAAATCCACAATAACTGAGCCTTATCTTTTGTTATACCCTAGGTGATAAATCAAAAGGTGTTTGGGGACAGAAGTGTATCTGGGGCTTTGCCACAACACATGTATGTTGTGAAAAATCACCTTGTAGTTCCTGTTCCAGAATTTTGACCTATTTTGCCCCTGCTACATTTGTTTGGGGAAAATGCAGTGCATGTAAAAGGGACATTGCTGTGGCTCTTCAGATTTTACAGGCAAGAATTTACAGCAATCTTTCTTCTCTAGAGAATGACCAGAGATTGGAAAGATTTTTTTTTTCTAAATCTCTTGGGCTTCACCTACATGGGAACACTTGGGACATGTAATCTGAATGGGAATCAGAAAAAAATAGTTCTTAATTACGATGACTCAAAATGTTGCACAGTCCTTTGTGGATAATCACATCTGGAATAAGGGAAGGCCTGACTTATGTGTAACTGAGTCCACTTTAGAATACTAAAACTAATTTAATCTTTATTATTTTAAAAGAGAATGGCTGTGCAGGGACTAACAAAGACAAACCTGGATTTTTCCTAGATAGACAGTCCCCATTTTTAAAAGTCATCTCAGAAGTCAGGGAGAGCACTGAAGTCATTGCAAACAGAGATGCCACATCCATAATTTGCTGTCTACAAAGGAAATTTAAATATTCAGTGGAACACAAGCATCAGGGAGTCTTGCCTGGTCTTCTGCCATGATTACACCAAGTGTGTCACTCACTAAGAGGAGACATTCAGCCTTTCTTTAAGCAGGTGGAGCCTTCATAGGAACAAATCCCTTCCAGTACCTGAAGGGACAAAGATGGAGAGGAATTTTTTACAAATGTAGTGACAGGACAAGGGAGAATGGCTTCACACTGACAGAGAGTAGGTTTAGATTGGATATTGGGAAGAAATTGTTCCATGTGAGGATGGTGAGGCCCTGGCACAGGTTTCCCAGAGAAGCTGTGGCTGCTCCCATGCCCTCTGCTGAAACATCTTTGGTTCCTTTTCAGTTTGTGGATGGCCTGGTTCCTCATTTAATCACCAGAGTCATTAACAGGACTGTCTCACCAAGCTGCCCTGTTGGTTCTGCCAGGCTCCATGAGTCACAGCAACACCTCCCACAAGCTCTAGCAGCACCTGTGCAAGTCACACACTGTCAGACTCAACACCGCCTTGTGCCAGCCTAAATTTGCCTTTGTCATTGGCAAACCTGCCCTGATGCTGCGTTTCATAGGGGAGTTGCTGTTGTTTCTGTACAGCCTGTGTTTTTCTGATGGGAAGGTGCTCCTGGTCTACATTCCCAGTTCACAGAGAAAAAGTCTGTGCTCACAGAGCCCGTGTAGGAGCAGGAACAGGGGAAAGGCAGTGCCACAGACAGATTGCTCTGATACTGCTGAACATAACAATGCGGGTCTAATGAAGCTGGAGGTGAAAGGGTTAATCTAGGCCTTGCCATGGCAGCCAAAGGGTGCACTTTAGGCAGTTCCCAGTGTCTGACTCCAAACCAATAAGTCACAGTGCTGATGCAGTGGAAGACACTTGGTGTGGTGCCACTGGCTCACGGGGGTCAGAACTGAGCTCAGGGCTCAGTTTAGACATTTTGGACAGCACGGTTCAAGTAGAGGATGCTGATCTCTGCCAAGAACTTAAAACTGAACCCAGCCACCACAGAATCAGCTAGCTCCTTAGGAAAGTTTGTCAGACTTGTCAGTATTGACACTGGATTTCAGATGTGTGTTTGCTTAATTACTCTTTTGATAAAACCCCTTATTAAGCAAGTCTGCTCTCCATCTGGTGCTGATCTGACTCAAAATACAGCAAAATTGGCAACCCATTAATTCATGGACAAGATAAGTATAAAATTTGCATAAATCAGCTAATATTAGAAAGTACAAAACTTGTAGTTTCCTGAAAGAGCAAACTATGAACCTTTCCTCTTAGGAGAGGAACTCTTTGTGAGTTGGAGAAATATCTCACACATTTCTCGTGATGAGATATCGAGTAGTGATGTTTGGGTTTTTTAGATTCTTTTGCCATTAATTCTCATTCCAAATGTAGAACTATAAACTTGTCCTGAAACTGGTGACACTTCGCCTTCAAGGCAAAATTCCTGCTCTTTAATGATGCGGTTTTATTTTTATGGCTTTAATCTTACATCGATAAGTACTTTTCAGTGATGCTCTGAGCGAGGAACTACCATCCTTCTTTGTTGTTTTCAGTGCCAGATGACGTTTTTATCCAATGGTAGGCATCCATTTTTTCATGAAGGTGGAGTTCCAGGAGTGCAGTGCACAGATGTGAGGCAATTTTGGTAATTGTTCTCTCGAAATTATAGTGATTATATACATTTTAGTATTTAGTTTACCATTGGATTGCAACTCCTTCTTCTAAATCGCTAGAAGGAAATCACGCTAGCTGGGTTTTTTTTTGTTGTTGTTGTTGTTGGTTTTGGGGGTTTGTTTGTTTGTTTGTTTCTGGAATATTAAAAATCTCGTTTAAAATGAACCACCCTGCTCGAGCTTGTAGGAACTGCAAGTTACAGTCTGTGAGAGGTGGCAAAAAGCTCATCTCTCATATGACTGAGGAAACCTTTGCCAGAGAACTCTGGATTGAATCAGGAATGTTTCCATTCTGTATCTTCTGAGCACCTAACACCCTCCAGAAAAAACAGTTCATGGAGAAAGCCCTTCTCTTTGCTCTATCCCATCTTCCAGTTGACAAAAGTGTCCCTGTGTCTTCCTTTCCTTGTGTTTGGAGAAGAGTGGGAGGAAGTGCAGAGACCAGCTCCATGTGAATGGAAAGCTACTCTCTGCAAGTTATTTCCTGACTGTTCTGTGGGATTGCTTTCACAGAATTCTTAGGGCAGGAAGGGGCCTCTGGAGCTCATCCTGTCCAATCCCCCTGCCCAGTCAGGGTCACCCAGAGCAGGTGACACAGGGACACATCCAGGTAGGTTTGGGATGTCTCCAGAGGGGGAGCTCCAGGCCCTCCCTGGGCAGCTGTTCCAGGGCTCTGCCACCTTCAGTGGAAAGAAATTCTTCCTCATGCTGAAGTGGAACTTCTTGTGTTTAGTTTATGGCCATTGCTCCTCATCTTGTCAATGAGCACCACTGAAGAGAGCCTGGCACCATCCTCTTCACACCCTCTTTGAGATATTTTTGCGTCCTTTCCTGACCTTTTGTACACCTCAGGTGATAAGACAGAGCTGAGAAGTAAGATGTGGAAGGGATTCCTCTTGATTCATACAGTCTGCTTAGAACAGCTGCAGACAAAGACAGGTTCAGAACAGGAGACTGCAGCTCAGGACAAACCTTATTGCAAAGGACTGCGGACAGGTGTTTGACAGCAAAAACTTGTTTAACTCAGTAGTACCAAGGAGCCTCCCTGTTAAACAGAAAGCTCACAGCAGGACACTGCTGCATTAACAAGATTTTCTCTGACTGCTCCAATTCCCTTTAGCTTTTTAAATTTTTTTTTCTGATAATCATCTTTCAAACCTGCAGCAGCATTTGTTGTCCTGAGGTGCTGACTCCAGTGGAAGAGATTTTAGTGGAAGCTCCTCCTGCAGTGTGCACAGGCTTCATTTCAGGTCAGTAACCACATCCTCCTCAGCCTCTCCTGGGGCTCTCACATTGGTCATCCTCCAGCTGGAGGACTTGTCTGAGAGGAAGGGCATGGCTCTTGTGTTGAGGTCACATCTCCAGGCTGAGGGTGGACTGAGGGAAGCTTCTGCCCTTTGGATTCGGGGGAGACCTGACATTTGGATGTGGTGTGGATGTGCAAGCCGTCAGCCTTCCCATTCCATCACGCACATCTGCCCTGCTCCAGGCACCCAGTTATGCTGGGGAGGGACAAGAGGAGAGGGCACGGCATGTGACTTGGCTTGAGCTGGTGTTTGGGTTCTGAGCCTCAAAGTCTCTGCTGGACGAGGCTGTTTCACCAACAAAAGGCTCATTGACTGTTCTGAGTCATCATCAGCATTCCATGGGAAGGACTTGAGTTGATGTGACAGAGTAGCAAGTTTGCCCCAGGACAAATCCAGATAACGAAACATCCACAGGAATAAAATGTGCTTTATGTTTTCCAGTGTTACCTGAAGAGCCAGGTGGGAGCAAAAAGAAAAAGCAGGAGGCTATAGGATCTAAAAGCTTGTGAGAGAGGGCTATTTGACATGCTTGGCTGAGTTTTCCTGTGAAAGCTGGAATAACACAATGGATTGCAAGTGGTCTTTCTGCTAAACCGACTCCAGAACCAAGCTGACTCCTACCTACCCTCTCAGCAAAAAAAAGGATTACTTTGGCTAGATACACTCTAAGGCCCTGGAGAGCCCATTGCTTTAGTACCTGTGTGAGGGAAATCTCGCTACTGAGTGGAATTCTCATATCTGAGTTAGGATTTTATTCCCTTTCCCCCGATAAATGCCCTTTTTTTGCAAGATGTAAATATTCTGTGGACAAGGCTTCTTTGACACCTTTCAATGGAGTTCATTTTTGAAAGTGGCAGGGCAAAAGAGGAAGAAACATCTAGAGTGAGATTTATCCGTTATTTTCTGGTATGAATATATTTTTTGAAGGGTGATATGGTGTCCAATTGCTGCTTGAAGTACTCCCTCTAGCTAGAGAATATTTGCTTGTTCATATAAAGAGCGAACCTTCTGTGCTCTTGGCTTCTGACTGGTCAGGAAATGCCCTCAGGAAGGTGGAGATGGAAGTTCAGATACAGGGAAAGGAGAGAATTGTGATTCTTGAGCGGGGGCTGTTATCGCTCAATGAGGAGGTAAGAGAAAATAATTATGGTTCTTCTGATCAGCCTAATTTCTGGGAGGAGGTAGAATTGAGGTTCCTAACTAGCAAACTCTATGTTACTTCTGGATTTAAAAGGCAGCTAGAGTCCAGGCACTTGGGGAACTGAATCCACTGGGAAATGTGAGTGCAGGATTCTACTGCAGCAGACTGTACTGGGGTTTAGATGTTCTGCATTTTGGATCACAGTAGCTATATGTGCAGTTAGTAAGGATTTCAGCATCTAACTCCTTCTGTGACCTGGCCTTCCCATCCCACATCAGGGAACTGTGGTTTGGTCTTAGGAAGCACCAACCCTGGATGATCTGCCTGGTGTGGCATTGAGGACCATATCCCTTGGGTGATAACCAAGAAATGTGTAAGGAACAGCTCCTTTACTCATCTTGAATTACATTCACCTGTCTCTCAAGAGCCCTTTCTCACCTCACAGCTCTACTTTTACTGAAGGCTGTGCCAGCTTTCCACGAGATTGTCTGGAACTGGGATTTGCATTCCAGACACGTCACTAAGGCTGTAAAAACAAGGAAGAACTGTCACCCTCCCAAGTGTTACAGTTTGTTAAGGAGGCTGAGCAGATATGTGATAAACCAGTAAATTCTGTTGTCTGTCTGTGTTTTCCAGAGCGACCTGGTGCTCTCCAGACAGCTCTCCACGTCTTCCCTAACACACCAGCGAGCCACGAGACCCAGGCAGAAATTCCAGTGTGGGGAGGGTGTGAGTCATGAGATGGTGAGTGAAGGAAACAGCAGGATAAAAATAACAGAGCCCAGAGTGTGATGCAGAATATTAATCTCCTGCCCTGTGTTATCCTCGCCTGTATTACAGGCACCGCTCTGCCGTAGCGTAGATGCTCTGCTGCTCAGCACAGATCCCTCCGTGCCACTCACAAAGATTATGGCTCAGGATGCCAGATTGCAGGGACTCCTAATACTCGTGCCTTTAAGTTGGCTGGAAATTCTTAATCAAGAAATTCCTGCTGCGGAAAATACGCAGTCGAAGAGCGCCAAAATTCTACATTCGTATTTTTCACGTTTATGTGAAAATTTCTGTCAGTTTGACATCAGCTGAAGAAAAAAATTATTTGTTCAAAATTTAAATGAGTAAAGTCCCTTTCATTTTCCAATCTTCTTCTTCCTTCAAAAGGAGAAAAGAAAGGAGAATACGAAAATACCATGAAAAACCCACATAAAATCCAAGTTTAATTATGGCTAACATAAATCATCAGTAGGAGGAAAACAGTAGGAAAAGTGGAATTGGTAAAATAAAATTAAAAAAAACAAAAGGCAAGTATTTTACTTTGAGATGTGAATCTCTCTTTTTCTTCTCAAATCTGCCATCAGATTTGCTGAGCTTTGTTCTGAGATCACTCAGAACAAAATCAGGATCCCCTCTAGGGAGCATTTCCAGCTCAGCCAGTGTGAGGTTTCTAACCCAGTCCCCTTGACATCTCCTCTAATCACTGGGCAGTGATCTTCAGAGAGCTCTTGGGAGCTTAGGAAGCCTCTTATTCTGGTATTTTTCAATCTAGTCAGGAATCTGGGCACCATAAAGACAGCAGGAGCTTTTCCTTTAACTTCAAAGGGTGCCAGCTCTGGCACTGAGGTTTCACTGCAGATTATCACTTGGGGAGCTCTTCTGACAGAAACTGCCTTTGGTATTTTGGAGTGGGGAGAACTGTTTATTTCATTTCACACAGATTCAGTTCAAAACCTTGCCAAAGGATTTCACTTTGCTGCTCTTTTTTGTTATTGTTGGGTGGGTTTTTTGGTTTTGTTTTGGTTTTGTTTGTTTGTTTTGTTTGGGTTTGTTTTGTTTTGTTTTGTTTTGTTTTTATGTAAGTCACCTTTAGGCTTAAGTTCACCTTCAAAACTTTACCAAAACTGGGGAACACCCTTCTGAGACAGGCAGGGAGGTGGCTGTGTGGTCCTCACAGGGTGAATGACCAACATTTGTAGGGCTCTCTCTCCTCTTTGCCCTTTCAGGACTGCTTTATAAAGTGGTGGATTTGCACACACGCTGAAAGAAGGCTCTGTTCCATTGTGATGGATTTAAGGGATGTGTGTGTGGATGTGTAAAATCATGTGGTTCAGGTGTGCAGATACGGTCAGAGTACTCCTTGCTCCCTTTCAGATTCCATTAAAACCAACTTCTTTGATCCCACTAAGCTGAAAAATCCCCTTTTTTCTGCTTCTTTCTTTTCTATTTTGTCTTATAGAAGCTGCCTGGGAATAACTTTTCTGGTTTTAAATACTCTTCTTGAGCAATCTCCTGTTATTTTTTATTTTTATATTTCCATCTCTTTGACTTATTCCCGAGTACCAAGCCTTTTTTATTTTCCAATGCGTAGAGAAAGAAAGACTTATTTTGGAAGTTCTACAAAAATGGAAGTCATTGTAATCATGATTTGATGTCCTTGGAAGGCACTTTATTTACTATTTGTTTTTATTAGGACATTGTTTGAACGTAACTTTAAGCCCAGTAAGGTTCCAGGACTAATCTCCTGGGAGAGGATATTTATGGTCCATATTTTCAGAGAGGGAGATTGGAAGTAGAAAAAGGCTTAAGTATTCAGCTCTGAAGGCAGGGGAAATCTGCAGAAATAGTCACTTGACCAGCTGAAGTTGAGGGTAGGATGTGCAGATGCCCAGCTCCAAGGGGCACTTGCATTCCGTGTGTGCTCATTCCAAGCAGAAACGTGGGCCTCAGATTGTGTGCGTTACTGCAGGGGAGCTGACCTATTTTTCTGCAGAGGAAAAAAATCTACCATAAAAATCTAATTTGCAAGGATTGTGGGAGTGGAAACGGGGCTGGTTTTTTTTCTCTAGGATATTTGGTTACGCAAACAAATTGATGAGGGAGAAACTTCCAGCAGGAAAACCGCTGATGGTGCTCAGTGTCGCTCAATTAATTGTAACACTCTTGAAAGGAAAGTGAAATAATGGTGAACCATTCAGAGAATCAGAGAATCATGGAACAGCCTGGGTTGGATCCTTAAAGATCCTCGAGTTCCAACCCCCTGCCATGGGAAAGGACACCTTCCACTTTGTCATAAGCCGTAATTTTGTTTCCAGTGTGTCATAATAATTTTGCGTCTTTAATGGTTTTTCCTCCTTAATTACAGCAGCTTTTTGCATGACACTCTCCTGGTTGCCTTCCTCCTGCAGACACTGACCGTCAGGAAGACACTGCTGCAGAGTCTGAAACCAAACCAGCCTATTCCTTGTTCTCAAGTTGTCTTGGGTGGGAAGCTGCTGAAAAAATTCCTTCTGCATAAATAACTGTGATGTCCCACATCATCCCCAGAACTGGATTTCTTCACTGGGATTGCTGAAACACTGCTCTGCTCCGAGGTTTCTCTCATAGAGGAATTGTTCAGCTCCACAACAAGAGTGAGAAAAGTTTAAATGTTTTGGGGCTCAGTCCCAGGCACAAGATTTTATTATTTGAGCTTTTGTTTGGAAATAAATTGAGTTCATGTCATAGATTGGGCATCTTCTCCCTTGGTTCTTACATATAAAATTTTCTCATCATTCCGGAAGAAGATTCAAGTGTTTGTTCTCTTTCTTTTATTGACACTCAACTTTGTTTATTTATTTTTATTCTTGAGATGTGCTGCATCTCTGGAGTTTGTATTTTCTACTTTTAGAGTAAAAATGCTGTACATACAAGTCTAGAATGCATCTGAAGATTAGTCTAATTTTTCATGTGACTTTGACTTGAACATTTTTCTGTTTATGTTTATATTGCTATTTCAAATATGTGCATTACCTGTATTCTTTATGCCTTTTTCCCATCTATAACTCAATAAAATAATGTCCCCATTCTTCAGAACAATATCACGTGTGCGTGACAGTGATAACAGTTTCTGAATAATAATGACTGATAATTTTAAGTGTGTTAATCTATATTTATATCTATTTCTATTTCTATATCTCTCTGTCACAGCCTGAAATTCTTCTGATGTGAGATTTGAGATGGTGAAAAAATTACCAGTGAGTGATAAGCTCAGCTCAGGAATAATTCTTCATGAGTATGTTTGGACTTGAAAGGTAGATTTTCCTGCTCCATAAAGGCTTGTGTTCTTTATTTCAGTTCTCATCCATGGCTAAATTTAGAACTGATATTGCATGAATCAGTGGAGTGTCACCCATTTAGCAGAAGTTTTTGTGAGGACAGCACTTCCCTGTGCAGCTCTTGGGGCTGGATTCTGTAGGACCTGGCCCTGCCTTGTGAGAATCCTTCAGGCAGAGTCTCAGCTGGCATGAACCTGCCTCATTTCCATGACATTACTAGAGCTCTTCTGCTTTTTGCTCTCTGAACACCTCAGAGTTTACCTCCATTTAAATGAGATTTCAATGAGAATCATAAACTTTTTAAAGGAATTTGTTTGGTTGAGGTTTTTTTTAACCCTCTCTACTAAGGAAAAGAGTACCACAATCTGGGAGATCTCACAACCTGATGCAAGCCTCAGGCCTTTAGCTGGAGGACTTCATCCTTGTCACGTGGATCTTCCCATTCCTTCCAACTCCTTTGATGTTCTTTTGCTGGATGGATCCAGTGAGGTGCTCAGTTCTGTGCTGAGGCACAGTCCTGACTGACGTGAGCAGATGCACAAATGGATGCAGGACTGAGGCTTTAATGAGGAGATTTCTGAGTCTCTGGAAACAGGCTTTGATCTTAGAGTGAGCTTATCAAAATTCTGAGCGCTCTGAGCATTCATGGACATTAAAGTCCCTCAGAGCAAGGGCATGAAACCATTCAATGTCTCTTCTGCTTTGGGGAGATTCAGCTTTTTTTGGCTTTTTCTTTGGAAAAGACATTCACTGCCAGGAGAAACTCAGGGCCATTGCACAGTGCTGGCTTTTTACTGCTGTAATATTCCTTTGGGTCTCAAAAGTTTAGTGAAGTCAGTGGGAAATTTTCTATTGCTTTCAGTGTGTTGGGAACATGTCCTTGCTGCAAGTAAGACTCCATCAAATACAGCTCTTTACAGAGCAAAGAGAGAAGAACATTTCTCATCCTTGTCTGTTTAATGCTGTGTGCCAAGCCTCTGTTCAGGATTTTAAATCACACAAATTGCAAAATTTGTCCCATTTAAATAGAATGAAGGCTGAATCAACTCAAGCTGTGGGCTATTTACCACAGGAAATGGGCAATAGGACCTCCAGGGAGAAGCCTGAGGGTTGTGAGTGGTGACAGTGGTGATGGGGACAGGTGACTTGTCTGGCTTGCCTGCACTCCCATGCCTGGACTGAGTGGAGCTCTATTTTCTCATGTACCCCAAAATGACAGCTCCTGATTCCTCTTACATCTCGGAGGCATAGTGTACACATCTCCAAACACAAACAAGGCATGTTCCTGTAAACAAACAGCTGGGGCTGGCTTATAATTAGGGTTTCTATATATAGGACATCTCCTTTCATTTAGGTGAGCTGCTGCTGCTGTTTTGCCAAAAGCATGTTCATTAATTTCTTTCCAGCTTCTCCTTGTCACTATTAGAGCACAGGAAGCAAGTTCATGGTTTAATAAGCTTGAGTTTCAGACTAGGCTAATCAAATAGTTTTGGTTCTATTTCTCAACTTTTAATTTGCAATAAGAGATTAAATTTAGATGAAAATATCTTCAACCTGAAAAGGGGATTTTGTTTAGAATTTGACTGCCCTTAACCAGCACCTAGTGATGCTTAACCAGCACCATCTGTGCTTCAGCTTTGTGCCTGTAGTTACAGGAAGAAAGGTCCAAGGTAGTCAGGAAACACAAGAGAAGCTTCCTAATGGAAAGAAGAGTGATGGACTGAAACGCATCGAGGTGAAAGTGGCGCAGAGACCTGTCTGGGGCAGGATTCTTAATCCCAGGATCCATCCCACACCCCTGTGAGCGTGTTTGCAGCAGAGGAACCTTGCAGAGCACGTCCCTGCCATCAGCCCGACTCGGCTGCCAGCACCGCTGAAGGCCGAGCTCATTCATTATTATCATCGCCGGGTTTTCAGGAGGCAGGATGAGCAGAACCAACAGCAGTTTCCAACAGATGGGACTAGGGGAGGGCAGCTGCAGGCGCACGGTGCACTACATACGGCGGGCGAGCACACGTGGAACCCTCTGCCCCCGGAGCTCCGGCGTTTCCATTGCACGGGCAGCAGGGAAACGCGATTCTCTGAATTAACCGCGCGCAAATCCCCGCGCTCTGTGCCTCCCACCCGGGAATGCAGGCGGGACCCGGGGAACACTGAGCACAGAAGTGCCATTCCTCACGTGGCAGCGGTGGAAAAGCACATTTCTGCCTACGTGAGACGAGCAGGGGCATTCCTCAGAGCCTTTTCTGGTTTGGTTTTTTTTTTTTGTTCTTGGTAGGTCGTTCTGTTTTGGTTTTTACCTTTCGGGCTGGCAAATGGGATTACAGCACAGGCATGCAGAAAATAAAATGCAGGGGAAGCGTGTGTAAACAAGATTACTAGGGCAAAGCAGTGCCTCTCAGCACATTAACTGCACTGGGGCAGGGCTGGCAGCAGTTTTTGCCTGGGTGCAGCAGATGCAGGCAGAAAATATTAATGATGTGCTCTGAGAGCTGCTCTCACCCTGCTCAGAGTGCAGACAAAATGAGGGTGGGAAAGAAGCACCAAGAGTTCAATTTGTTTGGGAGTATTTTTATTTATTCCTTCCCCCCCAAAACGTCGTGTTGAAATCATGTTGGATTTTGACAATTTTCAAAGGATCTCAGCTGTCATTTTGCTGTCTCTCGTGCGTGGACCCACACACACTTGGCTCTGTGGGACACAAGGATAGGACACGAGAGATGAGAAATCTGATAATGACCAAAAATGTTTTGTTGGTAATACTTTAGGTTGGATTTTTTTTTTTTTGCTGGCAGTTTAAAATGCTTGAGGCTGTTGATACAAGCCCTGTCTGCCCAGTCTGTCTCAAGAGCTGTGAACTCTTACCTTTGAGAGCTCTTCATGAGGAAGGGGCCACGGGAAAAATAAAATTAGCTCGGGGTTTTTTTTTATTTTTTTAAAAAACAACATAACCACATCACTACAACCCTCCACCTTTCTGCTTGCTGGCAGAATCTCTGCTCCCTCCCACGCAGCCCCAGCTGGAGAGCCTTTATTTGCAGCAAAGCCACTCTGGTTGTGACAGTCCCTTTCCACTCACTGCTCCCTTTTCCTTCCCTCCTAGGGAGCAGCAGCTGCCACCACAGCCCCTCTTTTCTGCCTCCAAGGGGTTCCCCACTTACATAATTTGCAGAAGGCAAAGGAAGTATTGGCTTGATGCTAGACAGGGTCAGGGTGATCTTCCTAGAGACAGAGATTAACAGGTCTGGTGCTGCAGTGAGCATCCTTCTTCAATCTCAGGTGGAGTAAAGCTTTCCACCCAGGCCCTGGACCTGCCTCACCTACAAAGGGCAGAGGAGCTCTGTGCTCGTGTGCTTCTGGGTTCAAAAGTACCTTTCAGGCCAGAGCTGAACCTGGTGTTTGCAGCCAGGCTAAGTCAATGTGCTGGGGGGAATGTGGCTGCATGGGAGCTTTTCTGGCCAAAATGTTGTCTCTTTGGCAGTGCTAGGATCAGTGCTGCTGCTGAGGGGTCATCCAGGGAGACTGTCCCCTTGCTCCCCTCTCTGTCAAGCAGGGGAAGGAAGGAATAAGTGTCTTGAGCACCTTGGTCTGATGGAAGGTATCCCTGCTCAGGCCAGGGGGTTGGAATGAGGTGATCTTTAAGATCTCTTCCACTTTTTGTCTCTGTGACCTTATTGAAGCATGCTGAGTGCTGGCTGAGTCAAGGGCCCTGGGTTGCTTTGGCTTTCCTTGATTTTTTCCATTCCTTTTGTGCTTCATTGGTGTGACAAAAAACCAGGCTGCTCCCAGAACATACTTGTTAGGCACACATAGATTGAAGAGTGAAGATCTTTAAATGTGAGGGACATGTTTTTCTCAGTAGCTTTTCCCACCCTGTTTCGCCAAACTGGCACTCCCTGCTCAGCCCCTTTTGGAAATCGCCACAAATAAAACCCATACTGAAAACCTTCAAAGTACAAATAACTATGAAGAGAATGAGTCCAAGAGTTCATAGCTGTCTCAACTTCACTTAAACTGGGGTTTTCCTAGGCAAGGTTTGAGATTCTGGAAGAAAAAACTCTAATATAAAATAATTTGATTTTCTTTTTTATTTTCTTTTTTTTTTTTTCTAATAAGGTCTATTTAAAGCACTTTGATACACCAGAATGTGCTGCAGAAAGGCAGCTTTTAGCACTTACTTTTGATCATCTAACAGCTTTTCTGTGAGGAATATGAACAAGAGCTGATGGGAAAAAGGAAAGAACAGGCAACAGTTAATGGTAGTTTTTAAAACTGGCCATCCAGAGTAAATGTGACAGCTAAAACTCTGACTTCCCTGCCTTCCCTGTCCATATGAATTGCTGGTAAAACTTCCCTTCCCTTGAGATGAACACTTAAGAACTTCGTGGTGCGCTTTGCCATTCTCTGTGTTTGCACTGGTATGAATCAGAAAAAAAAAAAATTCTCTGCACAAGTTACTTTATTCACGATATAAGAAAGTTCTAAGAATAAAATCTAGCTAAGTATCTCCTGACCTACCCTCCAAAAAAAAAGAAACTCAGTTCTAGAAGGGTCTTTACATGTGTTTGTGTGGTGAAAAAATGTTCTTTTTTTTATCATACCCATAGTTTGAGGATAGGCACGAGGGAAAGTCATCCTCTGGAAAGATATAGTCCAAGGAAAAGCAGAAACACGTGTAAGAGAATGGATGGGATGTGGAATAATAATAAATTAGTTTGCCACGGCTCAAGGCCAAGAAGATGGGATTGCTGATAAGCAGGTGAATCATGTGAAAATGAGGTAAGAATATTCTCTGTTCTCCCCTTGGACACAGGGACTCCGTTCTGAGGAAGGTGCTTTGGTCAAATGGAAGGTGTTTCCAGGCTACACAACCCCCCTTTCTCTGTGTAGGAGTGAGCCCCAAAGATCCAACTTAGCAAATAAATGCACCAAATTCCTAAAGGAATAAGCTGTTAACAGCCTTATAAGGAAGGAATGAAAGGCTTAGGGAAAGAAGGTTGTACAGCAGGGAAGAAAGTAATAGGGAATGACTTTGGGAAAATGACAAACCCTGAAGCTCCAAAAATTCAGTGTCACGAACTTCCCAAAGAGAGTACTCAAATCCAGACGGTGAAAACACCCCTTGGTGACCACCTTGAACCTCCCAGGATATGAGGATGGGGTGAAGATCACCTCCCATTTCTGCTTCTTCACTGTTTTCCTGTCTGTTTTGTGCCAGAAATGTGTCTCTGTTAGTCACAGAACAGCAGCATGCAAAAGAAGGAAGAAAGAAGGAAAATTTGAACTGACTGGGATTCCATGGCCGATTGGTTCCATGGCCACTGATCCCAGTGGATTTTGACAGGCTGATGCCAGCACAGTGTTATCTTTCTTTCATGGGGTGAATTGATTTCATCAGGCTTTTCCTTTCAGTAAAAGGTGTGACCGAAGTGATGGTAACATCTCTAAACAGGATTCTGATCATAATATCTCAAGTGAAAAACTGCAGGATGTACGGGAAATTTCCATCCATCTCTTGTCTCAGATAGCCATGGCATTGGGAGTAGTTTTTTGTGACATTTCTGAAAGAAATGTCAATAAATCAGCTTTACTCAAGGGCCACATTAGCAGTGCAACCACTTTTTAAAAGAGTCTAGAAAGAGTGTAAAGATCTCAGCTCTGTTCCAACTTAAATTTATGATTGTGAGGCATACCACAGTGTGTGAGACTTAAAACACAAACTGTTTTCAAAAAGACTTTTGGCTTTCTCCTGATGTAGTTTGATGCATAAGAGTAGCTTATAGATGGTCAGTTGTTCCAACACTTAAAAAAAATTGAGAATGAAGAATTTCTATTTTTTATATTTCTCTTTTTTCTATCCCCCCCTCATATTTTGTCCAAAACTTAGAAGTAAAAGTACTTAATGAAAGTAACTGCAAATTTCGAAAGCTCAAACTGAAGTGTTTTATAAGTCAGCAATTTTTGTCCTAGCTGAAATGACACAGAGTGCCATGAATAGAATATATAGGAAATTATAGTTACCCCTGAATAATATTATTTGTAGTAAGGGTCATAGAAAACAGATAAGAAGGTGAAATAAAGGTTTACTGCTCTGGATGAGGTGTTTCCAGTCACCTAAACCATGTTATCCAGCAGAACATTGTTCTCGTTTTTTCTACTAGCTCAGTTTTTACTCAAAATCCATTAGACGTTTTCCATTTTCCAGGGAGTTAAAGGCTGAGAAAACCACACTGGAGATCAAGGCAGAGTAAATAAAGTGTGAATTTATCCTGGTGTGGAGATGATCTGGTCTGATGTGTGTGGTCAGCTTTTTGTGGCTCCCATCCAGGATCCCCATCAGCCTCTTTGTGAACTCTTTTCTGTCCTTGTACTTCCAAAACACCTCCAGCAATCCATTGGAAGCTGTGGAAGAACAGGTCCTGCACTGAACACGACCCTGTGCTGCAGGAGTGATGTGGAAATATGGAGAATAATCTGTGAGGAGAGTGGTTTTATATTTCTGATCCTCATTCTGGGAATGACATCATTCCTTTCCAGATATACCTGAAATTAGAGCTCATATCGTAAAGTGTGTTTGTCAATTCAATCATACAAGGAAGAAAATCATGCAGCCGCTGATACTTGTGAGAGGCTTAAGAATAATGAATGGGATTTTAAAAAACCCAGCCCTACTGAAGTAACAGCTCTGTTGTGCTTCAGCCTGGAGCTACAGGTCTTGTCTTTGTTTCTCTCTTGCCAGAAAAGCTTAATGGGGGTTAAGGTTTCTATTAGTACTTGAAATTTTATTTTGATATGTTAGATACCACAGAACATAACTCGGGGAAAAAATACAATTTTCTTTCAGTAGCATTGATCCAGTTTGGGCCTCACGTTATCGAGAGCTGTAATGAGTCAGAAGAGTTGTTCACAAAATGAGGAACAGAAATGCCTTTGCTATACATAAATTAAGACAAAATGATAAGATTACATCTCCTTCCCTTAGGTAGTTGAAGGTTAAAACAGCCTGGCACCAGGGCAGAGCTCTGATAGTGAACATTTCTTATGCAGGCTCTCCCATCTTCCAAAGCTCCAGCTTTCCCAAAAACCTAGTCTTTGAGCTTTGGCAAATTTGGTAAGATGTTCTGTCCTCACCCTTCTTAATGTCCTTCAAAACATGTTTCTTTCCTTTTGATTGTAACTACTTATCCTTTCTTCTTAAAATATAAGAGTTTTTTGGTGGTTTGAGTTTTTTGTTTTGTGTGTTTGTTTGGGTTTTTGTTGTTGTTGTTTTGTTGTTGTTGTTGTTTTTTTTAATCTGATTGAGTACTTTGGCAGATTATTGTATCCCTTGAAGTTTCTCTGTCTCTGTGGATTGTTCTTTCTTTGCTCAGAAGTTTGGGAAATTAATCTTTCCATCTCTGGCTGTGAAACTTTGAATGATCATGTTTCCCTACTAGTGTCTGGTGCTTAAGGTGGCCCAACAATTTTTTTTTTTTTCCCCTTACACAGGATTTCAATTTACACTGTTTTCCACCCCAGCACTTATCTGAGGATATGCAAATGCACAATGAGTGTGAAAGACCACAAATTTGCACTTAATCAAAGTGCAAAAGAAAGGATTTTTTCTTCATTTGTCACACTTAGAGAAGTTAAAGTGGTCTTCAGATAAGTCCACTTAGTTCACATCAGGTGAGTAAGAGAAGATTCCAGGCCAAAGAGATTGAACCACTCACCACATGAAGAAAACTTGACCTGACAACCCCAAAATCTGCCCTCACATCAGCTGAGGGATCAGTGACCTCAGTAGCTCTTTCCCCTTTCTCTCCAGTGATTCTCTTCATGCTCCATGAAATGTGCATTGCTTTGACAGCCAGCAGAGCACTGAAAGATGGAAAACAAATATTGCAAATGTAAAGTTTTGGGCTCACTGAGTTGATCTCCCAAAGGAGACGTGTTTTGTCCTGCATGGGGTCCTCAAACTTGAAAACCGTGAAACAACTTCTAGAAGAATTTGTGACCAGAAAAAAAAAAGTTATTATTAGATTTCTAATTAGCCCTCTAATTTCTGATTCCTTTCTATCTTGTCCACTGTCCTTTGCTCCTACAACACTCTTTAGCAGAAATCAATTGTTTGAAACAGCTCAAAGCAGACGGTGTTTGCAGTAGAAATTTTGCTTCTAGTCACAAGCAGTCCATACTGTTTGCTCCTTGTCTTGCTTGGAGATAAAAGATTTTCCTAAAAGCAGCTGCCTGCCTAAGAACAGAGCAGGGAAAGCTGAAATTCCAGGGATTAAATTGGATTTTCCCATGCAAGAGCATGTATACAGTGAGATTTGCCAGCCTCTTTATCCCTCTGTAGAGTCCAGTGGAGACAGCTTCAGAAGCTCACAGATAGCTCACATGCCAGGAGAAGTTGCTTCTCAGTGATGAATCCATACTAAATTTATCCCAATTCCAGAGCAGCAGTTTATGGTGCTATAGTTTATAGCAGTTTATATTTTAAAAAAGAACCTGCTTTCCTTGCCTTCTGAGATTTCAGTTTCACTTGGGAAACTTCTCTCAACATCTCTGATTTTGTTTTTTTTTTATCTTCTCTTTCAAGTAAAATCATGAGCTGCTGAAAGGTCCCAATTTAAGTTCTGTGGGACAGCAGGGCCCTCCAAATGGTCTCTGCAGAAGTGGCTCTTGGCAAAGGCAACATGCCTGCTTTTTTTATTTGGTTTCATCTGCAAGGGTGAAATTCCTGCCATGAGGGCAGCTGTGAGCTGGAGAAGGGGGGTCCTGTATAATCACAGGAGATAAGTAGTCAAAATATTACTAATCTGAAAGAGGAAGGAGGGAATATGGACCTAATGGGTACAGGAGATAAATAGGTAAGGGTGTAAACTGTGGGGATACAATGAGAAAGGCAGACAAAAAGAAAAGGATGAGGGACATTGTCCTCTGTTCTGTGAGATTCCAGGGATGCCACTGAAAGGAAGATCTGCACGGGCACAGGATATAAGAAATTATTAGGAAGAGGCATGATAGCCAGATAACATCATGATAGGAAATCTGGAATGACTGACCTGTAGCATTTTTATTCCTCAGTGAAACAGGTGTAAAACACACGGGAGAGTCATAATCATGGAGGTTCTCATCATTCTCAGTGTCCAGATGGGTGTAGAGAAAGGAATCTGCGATCAGGCTAAGCATACAGCTGGGCTGATAGCTCTCTGATGTTCTGATTTGGGGGGTATTTTTGAGGGGTTTTATTTTATAAATAGTTGTCAAATTCACTTTGTAAAATGGGTACCCAGTAGCAACAGCTGGAATGTAAGATCGTTCTGCTTATTTTCCCCTGAGACTTCAGCCTGGAATGAGGTCACTGTCAGTGGACCTTTGTGGCCCACGTAGACTCATATTGTTCCCTCATCCTGCAGTCCCCTGATTTGGATGGATTTTGAAGACAAAAATATATCACATGTAGGCCTCAGGTTTAGCTTTTCAAACTTCCAGTGTTTCAACGTGTAGAACAGTTTTGATGGTCCTAGGATAGCTATGCATAAGAAGGGAAACATTATTTTCTGGGCTGAAGCAGTGAATTCCAGATAGCAGCATCATGAATTCCAGTGGACCTTGGATACATGGGTTCAATCACAAACTTTAGGCACTGAGCACCTTCAAATGCTCAGCTGCAGAAATCAATCTATGAGAGGGACAGCTCCAGCTTCTGCTTGCCCATGCTTAAAAGCCTTTCCTCTATCTACAAAAAATATTGGCCATAAAAATGGAGCAATCCAAGAAGGCAAAACGCCATTATTCTGTCTAGATGGAATTAAGTAGTGTGAGAGTTGGGAGCATCAAGTCTCAAGAAGCAGACTGGCTCCTGAGTTTGTGTTAATTATCTATCCTAACAGGGTAATCCCTTGAAAAGTAAAGAGCTCATCATCTACAACCATGTGAAATAGTGTTAATAGTATGTACCAGGCACACATTTGCTCCCAACATGATTTTTCCGGTGGTTCCTGTGTTTATCTGCTAAAAACATGTCTCAACACTTGGAGTCACCCAGGTATTCTAGGAGGAAAGCAAAACAAAATCCTGGTTGAAACGGAATACTGCTGGCCATGTGCCTGAGGTTGCCTGTTAAAGCCAGAAAAGAGAGAAGATTGAAATAATGTGAGATAATGATTGATGATACAACTTCCCTCCTCATTTTAAAAGGAAATAATGGCCTGTTAGAGCCCTGCCTTGCTTGCATTTAAATAACAAATGCTTACAGTCTCAAGATCTTGAGGGCTGCAATCTTCTGCACAGAGGAAACCATCTTTAGTTTAGTGATGAAAGGGGACAGATGGTCTCTCCTTTATGCACTAATCTTCCTGTATGTTTCAGAAAATTAAGGTTTGGGGAGAGGAGTTGAGGCAGGGTGAATTCTTCTCCTGGGAGAGAATATTCAATAAAAATCACTTCAAGTAGATTCACTGAAAATCGTATCTCTTATTATGGATAAGTATTTTGCAGGCAGATTGCCTATTGCTTTTCCAGAATATTTACAGCTTGTTTTAACAGTTCTCTGTTGTGCAACCTCTTGGTAGCCATCTCCTCTCTTCCCAATTTCGTCTGGGCTGCACTGTGACAAAGCAATGTTGTCTCTGCTGCAAGTTCAGCTGTGGTTCACTACCAAAGTGTTCTTCACTTTAGGGTGAGGAAGGCAGATCTTCATCTGGGATTTAGTCTCATCCTGCTTCTTTTGTGCACTTGAGAGCAAAGACTTTCGGATTTAAATGTGTATTTTTGAGAAAATTTCATAGAAAATGTGTATCTGAAGAAATCAGTCAATTATGGATTACCTTGTGTCTAATATATTTATTATCATGTAATGTTTGGTCTAATCATAGACAGGTACAGTATCAGACTTCCAGTGACCCTACAGGGAGACTTTGCTGAGTGAGGCTTTCCTCTGTTTCCTGAGTTTTGGGTTGGTGGTGGGGTTTTTAGTTGGTAATTTGGTTGTTGTTGAGTTTGTTCAGCGTTTTGATACACAGCTTTTTTAAAGTACTGTCCCTGAGGTCTCCTCAGAGAATCATGGAATCATTAAGGTTGGAAAAGACCTCCGAGATATCAAGGCCAACCTCTGACCCTGTCAATTAACCAGAGCACTGAGTGCCCTCATCCAGTCATTCCTTAAACACCTCCAGGGATGGGGACCCCACCCCTCTGGGCAGCCCATTCCAGGCTTGGCAATCCTTTAAAATTACAGACTAAACTCAGCTTTGCATCAAGAAATAGAAAACTGGCCAGAAATTAGGGAACCTCAGGGTTGTATTCACCTTGTGAACAGCAAGCAGCCTGTACTTGCTAAGGAAGCACCAAAGGAGGAGTTCTACCTCCCAAATTTTTTCTGTTCTTTGTTCAGAATTAGTGAGCAGAGTAGATAGGAGACACCGAGCCTGTGGCAGAGGATCTGAGAGGACACATGAGCCTTCCTCAGTCATTCATTTGTCCTCAGAATTCTTTAGGGTGAGGCAGCACAAAGTACCACAGGTCATTTCAAGTTATTGTGCCATGGAAGATGGAGTGACAGATTGGAGGCCAAAAGGTAACTCAGAGGTATTTAAATTAAGGGACAGGTGAGTAGTGACCTTTCTGCTTCTGAAAGGCTCGGCATGTTGGGCTTC
>VZSR01002340.1:10505279-10517391 GCA_013398615.1 Brachypodius melanocephalos
CTCCAGGAGCTCCCTGTCCCTCCTGTGCTGATGAGCCCAGAGCTCTCCAGATGAAGCCTCACCGGAGCTTCCTAAACTCTGAGCTTCCAGGAGCCTCAAATATAGGACTATTACAGCTTTTATTTATATCCAACAGACCTGGAGTTTAGCCCTATCGGCTGATTAGGAGAGCATAGGAGAACCCCTTGCTTTTCATGGAAGCATTTCACATCTAAGATCATTCCAGTGCCTGGTCATCCTACCACTGCTACTGCAACTTTAAGCTCCACATCTGCCTTTGATTTGCAGACACTCTAGTTCTGGGACGTTTATGAATGCAAAATATTGCAAAGGTCAGTTTTCCCTGCACACTTTACTCAGCAAAGTACAAAGAGTTCTGCACCAATGTGGCACTGTGTGATTTTAGTTGAAGCGTCAACTGAGTTCTAATTACAGTGTCTGACACATATTTTTGGTGGTTCTCTCTGCTAAATGCTGGAGCAGGAAAGTTTTGCAGAGGTTAATGATTTAAAGGTGGCAGATGTGATTTCTCCAGTTCTAAAGGTGGAAATAGTAGTAAACTGCTATTTACCAGCATGGAGAAATAGCTGGAGAACTTGCACTCCTCCAGATCTCACCCAGACAGACTGAAAGAAACTCTAATGGATGATACAGGAATTGGCTTTGATTCTCCCTCGTAAAATTTGCAATACATTCTGTCAGAGAGGAGTTGTACTTCTTGACAGCATAAGGGATTGCTACAGTTCTGACCAGAATTTGAATGCTTGCCACAGCCTGTTAAGCAAAGCAGCACTCTCCACTACCTCTGTCAAGTCTGTCTTCTCATTTAACATGATTTTATTTAAAAAAAAAAAAAAGGTTAAATCCTTGTGAGACCATACTTCTAAGTAGAACACATACAGAAGAAACTAGAGCTCCTGAGTCCTTCAAGATCTTCATGTGTACCTCGACATCTTCAGTGTGGAGTGATTTTTCTGCCTTCCCACTCCACAATTTCCCAAATGGGAGATGGCTCCCAGAACTCCAGGGAAGGAGACCCACAAGTATAGTGAACCTGAGTGGGCAAACTAAGGCGATTTTGAGTCTAAAACAATATAGGAAAATAATTTTTGTAGGCTATTTGGTGAGACCTTTAAAAAGCAGCTTTCAAAGTAAAATTCCAGTCAGAAGGAAAAAAAAAAAAACAAACCAAAACCCACCACAGTTGTATAGGATGCAATACGAATAACAATGTTTTACTAGTTTTTGACAAAGAAATATGTAAATTTCTGCTTCTTTCTCATTCCTACTCTGTTCTGAAACATTTCACCTGCACCTGTCATGATAATTCTTAAATATAAGCAGTTTATATTTATTCCACGTTTAGCATGGCAGCTCTACACCATACAAAACATTTGCTGATCTCGGTCTTTATTTCTGAAAAATGCTGATTTAAAAACCTAAAATGTTTATAAAAAAGTTTAGCTTTGGAAAAAACTCAACTACATTGCCAATTAAAAGTTTTAAGATGATCTATACTATGATTTAACAATTCTAGGCATTTTTAGTTTTTTTTTCTTTTTCTTTCCCTACTTGAAACCACTTTGCACTAACTAATTAATTGCAAAATATATCTTTATTTTGAAATCTTTGGATTTTTATCTTAATTCAGAAAAAAAAAAAAAAAAAAAAACCAACAAAAAAACCCCAGTAAAAATCACTATACCAAATGGTGAGTGTGGTAGGAAACCATTTCCCAGCTGGAGCCATGGGCACCTGAGTCTATTGGCCCAGAATTTTGGATTATGGCTGCAAGTCCTTATACTGAAAATTCTGCATCGAGTCAGGATTTTACCATATCTAGAGGAGAAATATGACTTGGTTGCCTGTTGTCCCAGGACAAAAAGGGTGTCTGAGGTTTCCAGCAGGTGATTGTTATTGTTGTTCCGGCTGGAGTCACCTGAAGCACTGTCTGACAGACTTAGAGGTCTGTGGGATGATGAAATGAGAGGAATTAATTTTTTCTAACAGGTGTCATGAAGGGAAAAGGAAGCGAAGGCATCAGAAAACATCTTATCCTCTGTAGGTGAAGAAGGATCTATATCAGGATTGTTTGCTGTCTTTTCAAGTCCATCTATGGTGACATATTCTGAGTACACTTGTTACAAATATGAGCCCTAATTTTTCGCTGTCCTTTCAGATCAGGGTTGTTGGAGAGGGGATGCAGCTTGTTCAGCCTGTTTATGTTACTCAGGTGTTGGTGTCATACCTCCTGTTCCCTTTTCATCTGTGAAAGGATGGGAGGAATGTGAATAAAAAGCAGGGCCATATTTCCTAAGCACATTGACAGGACTTGGCAACTCGTCCTTCAGATCACGTTACAAATGAGATTCAGAAAGCTTTTCAGCCTTTCCTGCTGCTCACAGTCACTTTGAGTTTGATACCTTTTTTATTGGATACTTTTTCTTTTGTAGCCTCTCTCTTCAAAGTCCCTGCCTGTCCCTCAAGTTCCTTCTCCATTTATTGCCTGTTATCATGAATTCAGTGTGCTCTTGGGGGTTGTTTGTCTCTTCTCTTTGTTAGTCACAAAGTATCTGCTATATTGGTTTTCCGTCTCCAGAGTCTCTGAGGGCCCCTGGGAAGGACATGAGATACAAAATTACTCAACTCTGTCTTTAGATCATGGTGATAGTCCTCTAATCCCAATGCACAATATCAAGGTACTTTATTTTATGCAGATGAATGTCACCCCCTGATAGAAACCAAAGACTCCAGCTCCAGCTCAGTGAGTGCAAGCTCTCATCCTCCCCACAAGCGGTGATAAATTTGTGCTAAGGCATTTTGAGGGGAAATTATTTACCTAACAAGGTGGTAGCTTGCCAGAGGATGTGGTTTGGGATCATTTGCCTTCAGAGCTCTCTGGGGGAACACAAATTTAAAAGATTCCCTCGGGAATTATTACCTTTAGAAAAATTATTTCCTCATTTTCCTACCCCACAGGTGTTCCAAGGCCCTCTCCTTGTTGCCTGGAGGTCCTGCCCTCTGTGGGTCACTGGGACTGGCCCAGCAGGGATAGGATCTGACCTGTGTTCTGAGCAGGAGATTTGGAATTTAGAGGATGCTGAAGCATTGGGTGATGGACATGGGGCATGAAACTAAGCAAGAGTTCTGTTGTGCTGCTTTGCTGTGCTTGTTTATGTAGGGGGCTCTGTGGAGATTCTCCTGTTTCCATTCCTTCTGTGGTTTTGATTTTTCAATCAGTGTCTCCATGCTTCTAAGAACTTTCCTGTTTCTGAGTGGAGAAGACCCAGTGTCCCTGATGGCCACCACAGTGTGACATTTGTTTTCCTACAATCTGAAATAAAATCACAGCTCCAGGAAGGAGCTTATTTGTTTGGGTTTCATTTGTTTGTTTATGGGGGGTGGTGGTGGTGTTTTGTTTTATTTTGTTTTGTAAAGATATTTAGCTGAATCCATCCTGGCAGCAGGCACATGATGTCTGCAGAGGAGCAAGTCCCGACAATCCTTTTCCATCTGTTCACCTGCATGTGCCCATGCCTCTATTTTTGAAGGAGGGATCATCTCTTTCTTCTCTCTGGGTACCTCTGGTGCTAGTGAGTGGCGATAATTCTGCAGCTCTGCAACAATCCAGAAAGTTCCTCTTCAAAATAAGTAGTTTTTTCTCCCAGACATCAGGAGTATTTCAATGTCCTTGAGCCTCTCCTTTGTTTTCTCCTCTGCTTTAGCTAATATTTATTTTTATTTCTGATTCTTTTTTTTTGCAGCTGCCAGCAGGAGCCTTTGCAGCCTTGAGTCTTGAAAGTCAGATGTTGGTGTTATGAATCCTATTTTTGCTCTGAGTACTGGCAGGGCACCCACAGGCAGTCTGAGATGGCTCCAGTTCATAGTGTCCCTTGTTGTCGTGTCTGTGTGCTAGAAAGAACATCTCTTCCTCTTGACTAACTTCCCTGCTGATTTTTTATTCTTGTTTTCACATGACTTCTCTTTTTGTGGACTTCAGCCACTCAATAATAATTAACAATGCAAATAGCAGGCAATTACAGACAAGCTTCTCTTACACTCCCTTCATTCTAAGGGGTTCTGGCATAAATATAAATAATATAATTACAGTGTAATCTATTTATGGGTGAAGTTCCAAGGCCCACTGAGGACTTCTCAGTGGGAGCAAGAAGAAGAAAGGCAGGGCCATCCATATTATAAAGAAGAAACACCATCAGCACCGCCCTATTGAAAGGAAATGTGGCAGTACCAGTCTGTATGGAATTGGTGTTTTTCCCCAAATGTCCACCAGTAGTGGGACCTTGGCAGCATCTCAGTGTTGTAAGTGCAGTACAGGTAAAATTAGATAGATTTGGACATCATTAAAAAGCCAAACCAGAAGGCAAGGGGTTGCTGGGGTCTTGTTTTGTTCCCTGGCATTGACAGTGACTTTTGCTACTGATCTCCTTTTGAGATGACCCCCAGCCTTCAACACTCAGTGTTTGGCTCTTTAAAGGGTCTGCCTTCTAGATATATTGGATTGTTTTTATTGGTATTAAAATTAGAATAATTTCCCACAGGAAGCTGACCAAATGTCCTCATTTAATCAGAACACATTCTTTTTTTTTTCTGTGAAACAGCCAGCTGTCCTATCACCTTTCAGAGTACACTCAATTATCTCCCTTGACTTGTAGCTGAGATCCCTGAAAGCTGACAATGGCTCACTCATAATCGAATCTCTGATCCTTCCATCAGGAGCAAAACATGACTCAAAACTCAAGGAAATACTGGTTAGAGCTCAGAACTACTTTAATAAGAAAAGGAGTTGATAATCTTATTGCAAGGGAAGTCTTCAGTCCAGTCACCAGTGTAAAAGATTTTTAAGAGTTCATTATGAAAGTATTTTTGGGTTATCTTTAATTTAGCTTGTGCACTGTTTTCTCAGGCTGTAGGAATGCAGTCCATCAGAAAGTGTATGGGAGAATAAATACAGATTTTTACATACTGGAGTGCTGGAAGGCTGGTTTGACTTCAGTTTGGCAGTACAAGAAAGAAAGATTTCCTTAAGAATGATAGCCACTGTTGAAAATGGGGCTGATCCACAGACCCTGAGCAGCATGAAAACTAAACCCTTGTCTCTGCTCACAGCATAAACAGCACAATTCAGTTGGAAGGATGCTTGAAGGTATTTTTATTCCAGTAATAAGACCCTGGTGCATTGTGTAACATTTTTTTCTATTAAGTTTTTTTTTTTTTAATATTTGGTTTATCTGTTTTCACCAGAATGGAATGAATTACTTTAGGATAAGCTGTGCCTTAACTTTTGGTGCAATTTTAATCAAAACAGGGTATTCTTGATGCACATAAGAGCTCAGACTGAAAAGGGGAAGAATAGGACACATAATCATGGGCAGCTCCCAATGGGGTCACTCCTTATCCCACAGAAATCTGCCACTCTGCTCAGATATTTATTGTCCACCATAATTATGACAAATCTTTAAATCCTTTCAGTTGTTACTGAGATGCCCTGGGGGCTCATGTCCCAGGGTGTCTAATTTCCATCTGGCCAGATAGCCACAGTGGGCAGAATATGGATTAGATTTAAAGCCTTGAGTGTCTTCTCACAGCAGCACCTTATTTACACTGGAATGGAAAAGTACATTCTTCTATATGAGAAGAGATTTTTGGATAAAGTTTGTTGTCTGTGTTGTTTGCAGTACAAAACAAATTCCTGGAATAGTTAATGAAAAGAAAACAGGCCCTCATTTGTTAGGAGTGCAATTGATCTCGTGGGTTTGATCCAGCCCAGAAATCCAAGGAGATTCCTGCCAGTGACAGCAATCTGAGCAAGACAGCACTTTTTTTTTAGACATTGTGGTTTGCAGAGTGCATTACAGCTGCTGTACACGGCTGTGATCAGGGTTGGACCTGATGATCTTGGAGGTCTTTTCCAGCCTTGAAGATTCCATGGTTCTGTGATAGTCTGACACTCAGAAATGTGGCCAGAGGATGGGGTAAAGGCTCAGCTGCTCAGCCACACAAGGGAGGCTCTTGGAAGGGACACTGAAGGTTTTTCCTCAGTGCAGGGGAAGAAATGTTGTTCCAGAAAACTTCTCTAAACAAAGTATTTAGTGTGTGGTGGGGAAAACAAGAGTGTTGTGAAAAAAAAAAAAATTAAAAGGACCTTTGATTGTCAAAGAGCAACAAAGGCAAGGGAGGAGCATTGTGCCATGGATGAGGAGTCACTCATGGTGTATTTTAAGCAGCCAGCAATAGATCCTTTCATACCTAAAAATAAAGATCTGTGGATCTCCTCCAAAATCCATGAAAGCAAATGGGATTATTTTCATTGACCTTTCCAGTGGGAAGCCATAAATAGATGGTTTTTCTGTTTTTCCTCCTTCTGCTGGAGAAGAACAGGACACTTTGTGTTTTGTAGCTCTTTTCTCGCTGACAGACTGTGTCTGCTGACAGATATGCACAGATAGATCCCTCTCCACTCCCAATCTCAGGAAAAGACAGCACTGCTGGAGCTAGGATGAGCTGAGAACAGGTGAATCATGCAAATTGCAGCCTCGAACATGGCTGAGGAAAAGAAAAGGGAAATATTTTTATACAGAAGAAAAAGAGCAGTTGGGATAACTGTGGTGTCATTGTGGGGGGTGGGAGGATTGGGGTCATTAAGGCAGGAAAGGGATGAATCTTCAGACACCTGCTCTGACTTTCCTTGTAACTTCTGCTGTGAAGCCATGCTCAGCAGTGAGCCTGGAGCTTGTGGCTGAGCAATGAGACATCTGAGAAAGCTCCTTCCGTGATTTCAAAGCAATGTATGTCTCAGTGACACGAAGTGTCAAAAATGACCAAAAGTGACTAAATCCCGTGTGTGCAATCCTGCAGGGAAGAACCTGTTTCACTTTCTGCTGTCTCACTTTTAAAACTTTCCTACAGCCTGAGAATGAAGAGAGTATTTGAAGGTTTATCTAGTTTTTTCTCCTAAGAAAGAGTTGCTTTGAATTTTCAGCCAGCTCTTGTCTGTAAAGCGTTTCTTTGGAATGGTGGGGCTCTCCTATGTCAAGTTACTGCTTATTCAAGAGAAGCTGGATTGTGACATGGCATTTTTATATTAGTGCCCAGCATTTTAGGAGAAACACCCTATGCTGTGAAGCTTATTCTAAAAATGTTAGTAATGCAAGAATTTGCTGTTAAGAAGGGTGGGGATCCAGGCCTTGGGAAGGGTATTTTAGCACTGTTAGGATGGATTATGGAGATCTAGCCTTACATATTGACTTGTTCCCTTTTCTTATCAGATACCATGCCACCTGCTCAGAAAGTCTTGTCTTCTGTTGAGCTGTCCCCAGGAACTTGTTTTGCCTCTCATTTAGATAATGTTTTTAATCACCTTTCTTTTCAAATGGGGGCTGTAAAGCACTCAGTGGTTTGCTGTGGTCCTGATGCTGCCTGGGCCCACTTTGCTGCTTTGTGAAGACTCTCCAGTGACAGCATTCAGGTAACAAGAAAGAAATAACAACCCTCCTTCCTGTACAACAGTGAGAGAACTCTGAGTTAGGAGTTAAAGGGTCACTCTGTGAACCTGCAGGGTCCAGCACCGATTTGTAGCACCACCTTCAGCAAGCAGCCTCTGGTTTTGTCTGCCAAGCTAGCCCTTCACAAGGGTACCATGGATGCAGAGCTCTTGTGACCTTGATAAGTGCTAGGGGAGGCCACCTCTCCTCTTCAGGATTAAAGGGGTGGGTGGGAATCATGGAATTCTAATGAACGCTGACTCGTGAGACAACGCTTGGACCCTTTTGAACTGCGGCCAGCCCTGCTGGTCATGCTCCTGACATGCCTCCGAGCTGATTCCACGGAGATTTCCTTGCATTTGGTGTAGAATGCCTGCTCTCAGATGGTGTTTCACATTCTCATGACTTCAGCCTGCCTGTTCTGAAATGCCAGCATGCCTGCTGCTCTCTCCTGTGCGCTCCAGTGGCTCGGCAATGCTGTTCCCTGCCTGGCGTGGGATTTCCCCCTGTTTCTCAAGGATACTGTGTCAGCCTGGCTGTCCCGAATCTCTGTGTCCTGAAAGCCTCTTTCCCCATCACTTGTCAAGCCACACCTGCCTTTTCTCCTCCTCTTCCAGACTTTCTCTCTCTCTTTTTTTTTTTTTTTTCTCGTGATGTCGTTGCACTTTCAATCTTCACCAGGACTCGATGCTGAAGCAAAGGTGGTCAAAGGAGGGAGGGAAAGGATGTATTCATTCAATTATAGGGACTCTCTAAACGAAACAAACAAACAAAATGCATTTATCACAGTAGTTCTGCAATTTTGGCATGGCAAAGGGGGTTCTCTTCTTTAAGTCAGAGACAGATTTTTCAGAGCTTTTACAGCAAATTTAATATTTCCTTTAGGATATGTGATGTGATTGCACAAAATGTGCTGGTGTTTTTCTGCTGGAAATTCTGTGCTCTTTGCAAGTTTTTGCTCTGACTCAGGCTCACAGCCCTCAGGAAGATCTAGCGATGGAAGGAAGGCAAATTTCCTCATGAAAGAAAAGGAAATAAGTGTAACAGAGAACTGAGAATACCCAGTGCATCATTCAGGACAGTGCTGAAGTACTTTGATGTGGTAGCAGAATTTCTTCTTGATGAGGGAGGACATATGAGCCTCATATGTCATACTCAGTAACTTACCAAGTGTCCTTATCGAGTTTTCCACCACACATATATTTATTTACCAAGCATCCTTCCTAATCAGGTTTTCCACCATACATATTTATTTACTGCACCTCTCTTTTATACCCCTGTTCTGTAAACAATCTATTCTGTTGCAGAACTTCCTTTTTAATGCTGGACTGCCCCAGCTCATAGGTAAGCTTTCTCTCCTTACCTCTGAAATATCTCTGTTGTATTTGTTGCACATTTTCTTGTCCCACTGATTTCTTTGGATGGACAAGCTGAGGCACCAAGGGGAATATGTGACTTAAGACCCTGCAAGGAGACAGTGGCAGATGAAGAAGTGGAGATTGCACAGGTCTTGTCTCCAACACTAAATCAATGAGAATATGCGTGGTGTCTCATGCCACAAAAAGGTGATGGCGAGAGACATGAGCTGCTACCATAAAAAGAACAATTTAGGGTGTATATCTACTTATATACATCCCCTGACATTTGGAATGTTCTCTTTCCATATGTAAGAGATGTAAGTGGGATTCCAGCTCGTTTTTCCAGGCTGTGATGTGTCAAATGTAAGAGGCAACTGCAACAGTATGATGCTGAAATGACAATGAATGCGTGGGAAAATTGCAGGAACTCAGACCTCACTGCTGAGATCCCATTTACTCAGTGTACACACCATGCCCTTCATTATACCCAATTTTATATTATCTCTTTTTCTTTTTTTTTTTCCCAGCCTGTGATGCAGGTTATTGACCTTCAGCATCTGTACAGGCTGATAACAAAGGACAAACAAAGTACAGATACACATGAATAATCAGTACCACCTATGCCCATTGCCCAATTGTTAATTTTTCAAGACATCTTATTCTGTAACATGACAAGTATGGTTTGTTTGATACGATAGTTTTGAAAGTAAAGTGCTTTAGTGCTCAGTGCTCTGCAGCTTTAAATTCTCATTTAAATGCTTGTTTGGTCTCCTGAAGGCCACAGCTTTTACCCCTTGAGGCAGAGACTTTGTCCTCTTTCCCCAGCTGCTTCATTTTTCTTTTCTCTTTTGATCTCCTTAGTTGGAACCTTCAATTTTCAGTCTATGGAAGAACAAAATTCTAGCATTAAACATAAAATCATACTCCACCTTCATTTCTGAGTAGTGCTTATTTGATTCAAATAAATAACTATATTTGAAACAAGGAATAGAAATAATATGATACTTCAGATAAATATTACTGGGATCAATGGAGCAAAATAAACCTGTACTTGCTACAAACCCTGAATTTTACTTTTTAAAAATTTTCACTACAACAGTTTCTCATTTGTGATCTAAAGCCAATCATCTCATTTCTGCTGTGGTAGGACAGGATGACTTTCTTTCTCCTGGTGTCTTCTTCTATTCTTCTGATGAGTTTGGACCAAAAAAGGCAGGGAGAAGTTAGAAAGCAAAGGAAAGGATGATGCCAACTCTTATGCTGTGGCTGTGTTAGCTTCATTGACTTAGAAAATTCCGTTTAAAAATTATTCTGGTTCATCCTGGACACACAGATAACTCCTTGCAGAAGTGTAAAAGTTCAGTCTATCCTTCCAGTGTTAAAAAGTCAGATTATATTGGCATCTCAGTAAACCCCTGCATTAGAATTTTAAATGGAATTTAGGTAGCTTGTTATCCAAAGTCCTGGTTAAAAATATTTAACCATTCCCACCCTTAATTTCCCTAAAATGGCTATGGGATTTAGAAAGCCTAGACTGTGAAAGAGGTTCTGTGATGAACCTGAAGAAGCACCTGAGTATCTTCAAGAAACTGGGACCACATATTTGTTTGGGAAATAATTCCTGAGCATGTGGCCTGTGACCCTTCCTGTCATCAGGGACACATCTTCTGGATGCAACAAATCCTTGATGCTTTCCCACAGAACTGGGAAATGGTAATGGAAATTACTCAAAACTGGCTAATGGGAAAGGAGTCATGCTTAAAGACCCCAACAATTGTGACACTCTGAGGCAAATCAGTCCCTATTTACTGTGTGCCATGTTTGCTGTAATTCACTGTAAAACTTTGATCCTTCTGGGTGTAAATATCCCACAGAATACTAATGGCGCATCCAGCCTTGTTTCCTGGTTTTGTTGATTCACATCTCATTAGTTCCTTGCCTTTCTCTTCCTTGTCTTCCTCCTCTGGTGGAAAGTTTGGATTTCTGCTTCCCAAAAGTGTTGGGTGCATTGGAGCCTGATTCTGCTATGCAACGTCATCCAGCCAGCTTTCCCAAACTCTGCATTCCTTTCCTTCTGGTTTCCCACTGCCCTACTCCCTCCTTCTGCCAGATGCTGCCTCATTCTGGGCCTGACTTGAGGATATTCTGTCTGATTTGCATCCCACAGCTGTTATTTGATCTCAGTTCTGCTCTTTTCTCCCTCCTCCCCCTCCTAGTTTTGATCTAGTTCCGGAGTTTCATTATCTAATTCATTTGTTCTGGTAGACCTTTAATTTCTTCTTTTTTTATTAGGCCTTGTGGGAATTGTTTTCTCGCTTTGGAGCTTAGTGATGGCTTCTTTTCCCATTTAATGTGTCCAGGCTGCCAGGCACTTGTACCAGACTCCACCTCAGCCTCCAGCAGGCCATGGTTGTTATCTGGCTTTTCCCAGCAGTTGTTTGGCTCAGAACCAAGAATGCAGGAGGGCACAAAATGCCATCACAGCGTGATGTCTGCCACTGGCAACGGGACACAATTACCAGCTCACTTCAGAGATTGTCACCCTCAAAATGCTGCCTTTCCCTGCGTATGGCTGGACACGGTTCATTTGTGAGGTTTTCTTGGGAGACAGGCTGGAGAGGTTGCACCTCCTGCAGCAAAAAACCCAAACCCTCAGGTGCCTTTCTGCCAGGTTTCCAGTTTTCGGGAATCCAAAAAACCATCTTGGTCGTGCCTTAATCATGGCAAACCCTGAGAGCAGCGTGCTGAGGGGTTTCAGTTTTCTCTACAGGCACAGGGCCTCAGTTTCCAATCCTCTTGTGTCCCAGTTCAATGTCTGTGTGTTTTTTAACAAACCTCACCCAGGGCTCATAGATACAGTGGAACACAGGTGTTGCTCACAAGGAACTGCAATGAGTAACTCCTGCTTGAATGAAAAGGATGGTGACTACACACGTGAAAAAGCTGCATTTTGGGTTGCATCTAACCCACAGGAGATGTAATTATTTTGGTGTCTTGGAATTCTTCAGAAATATTGTGGTTTATTAAGAGTATAGTAGGCCAATGCTAATTAAGAGTAAGTATTGCTTAGAGACACAACGGGAAAAAGCAGGAGTTGGAGAAGGCAAGAAGGACATACTGACCACATGAATGATGTGATTTTTATTTTTCCCCCCATATAAATGCTTTGGATTTCTCTAAAGATTAATCATCTGTGTTTAGAACTTCTTGGAAAACAGGACACTTTTTTTTTTTTTTTTTTTTTTTTTTTTT
>VZSR01002340.1:10517423-10531773 GCA_013398615.1 Brachypodius melanocephalos
GAGATTTCCAAGCCTCTTTACAAATCAGTCTTACATTGATGTCTTGCAGGTGTTGATTGCTGTCCACACTTGGGTAGCAAGGTGGATTTTGTTGTCAGTAACAGTATTTTAAACCAAAACATTTTCCATTCTTAGCAAAGAGAACAAAAATTATTTAAATCACAGTTCCAGTGAAAACCTTTCCCTAAATTATCACAATTTAGTTGTGTTTACTTGGTGCAACCTAACCTTTCCTAGCAAAATTTGGGTGCGCAGAGCAAAAGAAACCATTCTCATAGAGCATCGATGCAAGGAAATCAATTAATTTTGAACAATCTGTAGCAATGAGTTCTCTGGACAGGGCCAGCGCAGTGCTAATCCTCACTCACAGAACTAAGGGTTTTGTTACAGTAAAGTGTCAGTGTTGTAGCCTAAGAGGAGCTGTCTATGCTTGGTTTGGTAACTGTGAGGTTTCCTTTTGTTTTTCTCAGTGTATTTTCTCAGTTTTGGCATATCAGACCTCCAGCTCCTCAAACTGATCTCCCTCCCTAGAGATCTCTTGTGTTCAGCACCCTATGGAGAATTGTCACTTTCAGGAGGTGCCTGTCTCTAGCCATTAAAATAATTTAGACCCTCAGGGTTCCTCCAGCTTTTCTTCATGCTTTCCCAAGTGCTCTTCCATTCTTTGGCTACAGTCTTGCAGTATTTCCCAGTTTCATATTCAGCTTCAGTACTTGGCTCCAGGTTTCACTGGCTCAAAGAACTGAGAAAGGTGACACAGCTTTATCTGGTACAAAAAAACAGTTCTTAGTTTATAGGTTTGTTATCTGGGATGATTTTAAAGGATAATTAATTCAGCCAAAGGTCTCAAACACAGCCACATTGCACTAAACAAAGAAACCCTCTTACAAATAATGAGTTTTCCATGTCTTCTAGTTCTGTTTACTTCTCAAATGAACTTTCCCCTTCTCATAATCTTATTAAGAGGGTGAAACAAACCTACTTAATATATTCTACACTCACTTGTTCTGGCAAAACGAATAGGATTTGTGCTGAAGTTCCCTGGAAGTTTTCAGAAAAGCTGCTTTGAGCTCTGCTGGTGACAAGGCTCACCAAGGCTGATGGGTGATGATAGCTCAGAACAGCTCCGCAGGTACTTGAGGTGTAAAACTTTGAGCTCAGCCTCTCTTGTTCTGATTATCTTTCCCTAGAAGCTTAAGACAATTCAAAATGGTGAAAAGTAACTCTCTGAAAGTAACTACTATTTTTTCAATTACATCTTGATCTATAAAATCAATGAAAATCAGACAAATGCAAAACAAAGTTCAGATATTCTAATCATTAATCTGAACAAGTAACAGTCATAATTGCAATTGTCTGAAAATTCATAAATTAAGTGGGAAACTGGGGAGATCTGTCCCTTAGCTAAGACATCAAATGAATATGATCATGTCAATAATCATGTAATGAAAGTAACAGAGATGAAGACAGGTCTGTAAAACACTAATCTCTAGAGAAGACACTTTTCCATTTAATGCTAAACCTTTGACAGGAACGTTTTCAGCAAAATGCTTGATTGAATTAATTAAACATTTTTAACATCAAACCCAAACTTGTTTACCCAAGAGTACATGAAGCAAATTTAGACTCCTGGGTCTCTATGCATCAAATATGACATGGTTGATGTGACCTCTCTCAATTTACTTGTTTTTTGATTTCACTTCCTCCTGCAGAGTACAGCATGGCCTTTGCCAGGTTTTTTCCCTTCCAAATGCCTGGGAATTTTGCAAGCAGGAATTGCATAGCTTACAAGTTTAGGACATGGTGACAGATGTCTTTTTCATAAGAGCCTGTCTGTGTGTGCTCAGACACATGCTTAGAACTTCAAAAATGTCAGAACGGTAACAGGGGACAGTCCAACCTGTAGGAAAACAGGAAAAAAAATACAAATGGTTCCTTAAAATCAGAGGAGAGATTCATTCTTTGATTTGCAGTCTTTCTATGTTTTGGGAGCAGGCAGTCATCAGACATGACCTGTTCATGACTCACCTTGTGCTGATGGCATTATTTGGAGTGCCCAGGCTGGCTGAGTCGCTGCTTCATCTTCTCTTTCCAAGCTCAAAAGGCAGGAATCACTCTTTGCTGGTGGCACAGTGGCCTGGAAAAGAAGAGCAGATGTCTTCAGCTGAGCCTTCGATGCAGTGATTGTGACCTGTCCTGCTCTGCAGCCCCTCAGCCCAAGGTGTGCCCAGTGAGCCATGAGGTGCAGATCCCTACAGGTCTCCCCTTTCCCCTGGTTATCCTGCTTGTCCTCCTCATGGGCCAGCTGGGAAAACCTCACTGAGCCTGGCAGCTCCTTTTTACCATCCCCTCTCATAGCCACAAGCCAAGCAGGCTCTGAAAATAAACAAGGAGTGGGATAAACAGGAGGTGAATTTACGGAAGCTGCCTCAGCCCCCAGTTCTGGGCACAACTTGACACCAGCACAGTCATTTTCCTTCACCCACACTCTCAAATTTAAGGGCCTTGACATGTTCTGGATTGTGGCTGCTGGTCCAGTCAGTGGTTGCTGCTCTTTATCCATGCTTCTACATCTCCATACATTTTTCATATACACTCTTGTTACTCCTAAAATAGACAGAGATGAGTTTTGGGAACTGTCACAACCCCTGTTTTACCAGGCAATGAATCAGAGGATTAATCACTTGCAGCTTTCGGCAGTACAGGGATATAGAGTCACTCCTATCAATTTGCTAAGCAAGAAACAAAGTGCTAATTTAGGTTCCTAGCTACATAAAGTTCACAGAAGGTAAAGGACAGTGAAACATTCGTGAACAAATAATCTGACTCCTTTGCAAATTGTGAGTTTGATGGTATGTTAAGTAAATGCACCTCAGTTACTGACTTTTTTTTGCATAAGCAGAGTAGAAATTCTGAAACGTTATTTAAAACCTTACTGTATTCTGAATAAAGTTTGGCTGTAACAAGACAGCATGTAAAATGAAATGCTTCAAGGATGAATCAGTGCAAGAAACCAAAAGTTTTCTGTGGGTTTTCTGATGCAGGACATACAGGACTCACCTTTTGAAACGTTATGGTTTTATAGATTGGCTGAAATTTCCTTTTCTGAATTGCTAGTCAATCCAGAAGGATAATCCCTAATGTTTATCACTTCAGTCCCCAAAATTTTATCCCTGTTTAGAATGTAAATTAGTTCTCACTACAGCAAGTTATTTTACCAGCATTGCTTTTGTTAACAGCTGAATGAAAAACCCTTTTAAGTTCTTGAGCTTTTCTAACATTGAGAGTAAGTCACCAGTTTGCCTCATCTGATACAAAATAATTCCTTCCATCTCTAGCAATGTCATGGTTCAGTGCTGCTGGGATCACACATCACAGGAAGAAAGCAGCATTTCCTTTTCAGACACCTCCAATAATTTTTCACTCATTAAAAATCCTCCCCTGAGGCTTCTGATTCTACAAAGTACCATGCCAAAACATCACTGTCGTGGTAGTTTTGAACTTTTTTTTTTCTGAAATTACTAAGCCGGTTTTATTTGACTGAAATCACCTTATCAGTCAGAGCAGTACATTTTGCATTATGTTGATGTTTCCAGCAAAGGGCTCAGCTAAAGGGCATTTCACCTGCTGATCCAGCAGCCTGGATAGAAATGGGATTAAGGTGTGAAAGAGGAACTGCAAAGAGGGAGATGCTCAAGGACAGGGTTCAGCCACCCTGTTTAATGCACTAAGGAAGGCCATGAAACCCCAGCATGCTGCAGGTGGATAGAATTGGCCTCTGCCATTCTGCAGCTTCATGGCGAAGGCAAGCTGGGCTCTGCGTTGAATTTGAAATCTTGAATTGTCCCCTGTGGCTGGCAGGGGTGGCTGAGCCATAGAGGGCACACTCTACTCCCTTTTCCCAGGATCTAAGATGTGCTTCTTTCCCTCCCCCCCGCCTTTGACTGGCTCCTCTGCAGAACTGATTTAGCAGCTGCTGCCCTGGGTGTGCCCCAGTGGGACAGGGCCATCCCTGCTCTGATCCATTTCCTTCCTAAGGTGGAGATGGGGTGCTGAGCTCCATGAAAGGTAAAGGCCAGGCTGGGATGTGCTGCTGGCCTGGAGGGCACGGCTGCCAGCCCTGCTGTCCTTTCCCTGGTGCCCCCGTCACCACCCCCGCTCGGCTTGTCACTGAAGGCATCTCCATTGCTCATCTGAAGTCTGGGAAAGAAGGCAGTAAACAAAATTTGATCAGGAGGTATGGGATGAACACCTACTTGGCCAAATGCATTGTTACAGTACACAGGAGGCGGTGGGAAAAAATAGCTGGGACAGAAATGCTGGTGAAAATTATGTTTCCTTTTTTGGCCTGCCCCGAGGAGATGTAAATATCCTGGTGTGTTGTTTGATCACAGAGTTTAGCACAATCTTTTCAAGCTCTGTCTCGTAACAACCTGGATTTTTTTTTTTAATGTCAAAGACATAACCTTTTAACAGTCTGCCCATTACCATGAGCATGGGAATGCAGGTGCATTTGTAGCCCTGGCTGGAGATGTTTAACCATTGAATGACCACAAAATGTTCCTGCTAATAATGTATTTTTACTCTTAACATTTTACAACAGTATGGACACAAATTGAATCCCAGGTGCCCACGGCCCACCTGCAAAGTTAGGACCATACAAATCAAGTTTTCCTACAGAGAGTGCAAGGACTGCTGAGCCACAGCTCCTTGGGACACTTGTCTTCTGAGCTCCACAGAAAGGTGTTCCAGCCTACCTAAGGATGCTTGAGATGCGGGATTTAGTGCAAAAGATGAGCATGTCCTTCTTCTGGGCTGCCTTTCAAAGGTAGAAGGAGTCACATGGCATATATTACACTTTGTCTTATTTCTCTCTTCCTCCATTTCCAGGAGTTGTTACTTAGCTGAGAGAACAATTTCAGCTGTACCCATCCTCTGTTTCTCCTTTGAGCCCCAGCAGGCCAGGCCCACGTGTGTGGACGTGGGGTGTAGCACAGTGGTGCTCTGCTCTGTGTCACTTTGCACTTTTATCCAGCTCTCAGAGGTGCTGAAAGTGCTATAAGCACGTGAGGTATCCCACTGACCTCAATTGTGCTTGTTTCCTGTTTCAGGACTGCTTTTTATTGCCAAATAGTGAAAAAAAAAAAAAATCCACCCCACATTAGAATAAGTGAGGTGCAGGTCATAGATTTATGGATACAATACCACAGCTAACAAAATTAATATACCACAGCTAAATAAATTAATCTAAAAATACCCTTTCAGTTCACCTGGTGCAGGATTTTGTGCAGATGAGGCCCAACAATATGCTCTTTATGACAAATGGGCATTTCATTTTCTACCTGTAAATTTACAGCACTTTGCACCTTGTCTGTGTGATGCTGATTTAAACTGGACTGGTGAAACAAGCTCAACATCGCTGTGATTAAATGAATGCTAATATCACACTGTCCCAGTTTAATGGCATTTGTTTTATTTTATCTCAAGTTAACAATGATTTATCTAAGATCTCACCTTTAAAGGGCTGAAATAAAGTTTTGTTTGGTTGGTTGGTTTTGTTGCTTTGGGTTTTTTGGATTTTTCTGAGGCTTCCCTGTGAACATTTCACAGTCAGCTGCAGTGTTTCATGATGAAGTTGCCCCTTCTGTGAAGGATTTCCCCACCACATGAATTGGTCAGAATGCACTTGCTCTTCTCAGGCACTCCAGAGGAATTCTGCCTCTTGGTGTGCATCTTGTAGGGAAGTGGAAGCACTGGAAGTGGCCCTGAAGCATGTGAGAAATGCTCCCACATGCCATTCCTCAGACACTGCTGTGAAAGCAGGGACTTGGGCAGGACACTGCTAACAAATAACAAAGGTCAGTGACATCTTGACACAGTGCAGCTGCTTCCTACTCAAATGTGAGTCCAGGATTTTGCTGTATCAGTTTTTGAACTGATTGAATTGGTGTCTGTAGTTTCCTGGCTAGACAACGCCTCACTCGTAAATCCAAACAAACCTGGCAAAAGTGGGGGATGACAGCATCTCACTGATAAACTCTGAGCCTTTTTTCAGATGTTGTATGTTTAAATTACAGTAAAAGAAATATTAGATATATAAAGTGGCAAAAAAGATCACAATCTCCCCAAACTCCAAACAAAGAAATCTTATTCCCATATATATAAGAAAGTAAATCCTGAAATGCTTTCTGGTTTAGGTGAAATAATGTCCTCAGGTATGCTCAGTCCTCTGGTGAGACATTTCACTGATGCCAAGATTCACTTTGTGCTTTGGAAACTCTGTCTGAAAACTGATTGTGTTGTCCCTGTGTTCTAAAAGGACTTTTAGTACCCCTGTGAGAACTAAGAATTACTTTTCCAATGCTCCAGAATGAAGGGGCATCAAAGTGACTAACTATTCGTAGTCTATATTTTTTGTTTTCCATGCTTTAAATTCATGGTGTAATTCTTTATGTAGAGACATCACTAAAGACTTATAACATACTAAGTCTTCACCAAGGGGGCTCATTCCAACAAAATGCTAGAGACAGGGAAAGGACACAGATTTTTCTTTAACCCAGGTGTTGATCATGCATTTAAATGCCTCATGTGACCGTGGCTGCGTCTGAAGCCCAGCAATGCTATTGCTGGATGTAAAGAGCTCACTGCTTTGCAAGGAGGACAGGGGTTAAATCACTCTCCTTTCCTCTCTGGAGTTGGAGGGGTAGAAGGATCTTCGCATGAGACCCCAGGAAAAGCCCTGAGAGGGGCTCAGGTCTGTGCAGCCTCGAGGACCATGGAAGTCTCGGTGATGACACAATTTAAAAAAGCCTAACTGTGGACACAGACAATTCTACTCACTTCTGTGAGTGCCAATTAAGATATAGACATAATCAATAAATTGGAATTAACTTGTCAGGGAAAGCATATTTGAAGCCTTATTGCACTCGCAGAGATATTTAAGTGTTTGTTCCTTAAAATTCCATGTAGCACGTTGAAGGAAAATCACTGGGTTTGGTCATTCTTGGTTTTTTTCCTCAAGCAGATATTTGCCATTTATTTGCCTGTAGTCTCTTACCTATTTCTAGAACAGGCTGCATGCTATAATTTTTATGTGGAAAGCAGGCTTGAAGGTCCATAGGGGGCCAGAGGAACTCATCTTGGGGCTGAGAACAGACAAGGGCAGATCTAAATAAGCTCCTGGAGGTCACGGTGCAGTCCGAGGGTGAAAAGGAACACGATCCTTGGCCTGCCTGCCCATCAAACACATTTTTGCTGCTCTAACCTTGGGCTGAGGGGGTGGAAGTGGATGGGGCAGGCATGGGGGTGGTGCCTGGGTTCCAAATCCAGGCCAGGCAAGGGAAGAGAACGCCAGGTCTTCTCCAGGATACACAAGATGACAAATATTAGGGCCGGCAGAGTCACAAGGCTGGCTTTGTTGATCTAATACTATTCAGCTGTTCCCTGTTTCCATGTAACCCTACACCTTTCCTAGCAAAACTATTTATTATCCCATATTAATAATAGCAATCTTTTTTCAAAGTCACCTACCACGACCTGCCCTCACATCCAGGTCTCAGACTCTCTCGTGAGATTCTGGGAAGGAATTGTCTTCTCTTGCCCAAAGATTTCAAGGTTTATGAGGTAGCATAAGACTCTGCCGGTGTGATGCTTCTGCCCCTAAACGAGAGCTCCCATTTGGTTTTAAAAGCCTTGCAGCACAGAATATTCTTTGTCATTGACCCAGTGATTCTCAACTGAAGTTGCCTGTTCTCCTTACAGCCAGGGAGTAGCATCTCTCACCAGCAAATGAACCACACTGAGCTTGGCTAGCCAAAGCTAGTCAGAAAATTTAGATCCCTCCGTGATGGCTGTGACAGGACATTGAATTATATGTGTCTGTTATCTCACCAATTCCAAGCTCACCATTTTTTTAAAAAAATAAAATCAGTTTATGTGGGGATTTACTGGAAAACTCTAAAGCTTTTTTTTTTTTTTTTTAGCCTGTATATATGTGCTGTTTTTCTTCAAAGTAAGGACTCCTTGAGCTAAAACAGCAGTCAGACTATCCTTTACAGGTTCACTTCAAGTAAATTATTCCCTATTCCTTGAATTGGACAGCAATTTGATTTAAGTACATTTTTGGTTATGTAAAATATCTGTTATGATTATAGCTATGGATTAAGAGATTTTCCTCTTTGGCTTGTTTAACTAGGCATTCCTTATTTGAGACTAGGATTTGACATCTCTAGCTAGGAGCATTTTCTAATTAAAGAAAATATCCTTTTGAGGTCAGGCATGCCTTCAAAATAAAATTTAGGAAAAAAACCAAACAAAACAAAACAATGAATCTCAAGTACTGTTAGTCTAACAGCATAGTAAGAGGATGTTTTTTATTTAGGAAAAATTAATTAAGTGCTTCAGGAAAGAAAAAAAAAATTCTCGTTTTGAAATGGATATATTATTCAGATCTGATGTGCACATTTATATATCATGATTTAGCATCATGTACTCCCAGGAAAACAGGTTAGAAGGATAATCCAGGTTCAGAATAAAACTATTAGCCAATTTATCTTATGTAATGTGAAATCTGTTTGAGCAAATCCTTTTTTGACTTCTTAAAGATTGATTTCTTTCTTGTGAGCAATTTTTAAGTAGAAATTATCTCTCTTGATAGAAAGCAACAGACAAAAAGGACCCCCACCAAACCCACAACAAATGAAGCAAAAAAAGAAAAAAAAAAAAAAAAAAAAAAAAAAATTGGGTTTTTACATCATGACTCCAGTGAAACTATTGCTGAACTGAGGTGCTATAAGATATCAAATCATCCTGAGTCTAATCTGAGCTCCACCAAAAATCACTTGTGTGACCCTGTGGGTTTTCTATCATTTCCAAAACCGGCCATCTAAAATGGCAGGCACTTAAATCTGTAACCTCAGTTCTGTCCCTTTGGGAAGGTCACAAATAGCGGGGTGCATTTCTGGCTTGGAAGGATGTCTAGTGCCCAGTATCAACAAATATATTTTTGTCTATTTTAAGGGTCATCACACTTGAAACAAACCAAGCAGCTGAAACCACACAGTTCATTGGTTGTTTCAACTGCCTGAGTATAAACAACATCGTTCCGTGCAGTTTCGCATGACCTAACGCTATTTTTATCATCATTTCACTAATAGGTGTCAAAGGCACTTAATACTTCTCTCATTAAAGCTCCTCTTGCTGCCGTTGCCATGGGGCTGTGTGCCCTGAAGCCACCCACAGTCCTGCACCTCTCAGCCCTTAGGGCCACGAACAGGGAAGAGGTTCCATCTCATCCTGGAGGTTGTTTGTCCTCTGCCTCCCATCTCGATGGCTCTTTGTGCAAGGTCAGCCTGACAGTGTCTACCCAATATCCACAATATCCCAGCAATTCAGGTTTTGGAGTTTTACAACGGGTAGCACACAGCTAGCACAATGAATTTCTTTTCTGCACTCCTGCAAGAGTGGAATGTCACTTTTGCTGGCCTGGCTGCTCATGCAGACTTCCAAGGCTGATGTACTTAAAGACGTGGGAGGGTGTTTTTGTACAAATCATAGAATCACAGAATGCTTTGGGTGGGAAGGAACCTTAAAAACCATCCACTTCCAATCCCCTGCCACGGGCAGGGACATCTTCCACTCTCCCAGGTTTCTCTGAGCCCCATCTAGCCCAGCCTGGAACACTTCCAGGGATGGGACAGCCACAGCTGCTCTGGACAACCTTTGCCAGGGTCTCACCACCCTCACAAGGAATGATTTTTTCCCCAATATCCAATCTAACCCTGCTCTCTGTCAGCGTGAAGCCATTGCCCCTTGTCCTGTCACTCCAGGCCCTTGTCAAGAGTCTCTCTCCATCTTTCCTGGGGGCTCCCTTCAGGCACTGCAAGGCCACAATGTGGTCATCCCAAAGCTTGAACAATCCCAGTTCTCACAGCCTTTTTATGTGGATGTTTATGCACACATATGCATCGTGCTATTGCACAGGAAACTGGGCATACTCCTCAAATCCCTGCTTTTCAGTCTCCAGCTGGAGGTACACAGGCTGCTGCTGATTATTGTTTCAAGGACGAAAGCTGAGTGTTTGCTCTCACCTCTGAAACATGGGGTGCTGCTTTGTAGTTAAATCCTTTGCCCTTAGTCCATCTATGTGCAATTACTTTGAGAAAACCCAGATGTGGATACCTGATACGAGGTCTACTTCTCACAGCTTTGTTGTGAAAATTGTTGGAAGTTTGCAATATTGCTGCGAGGTGGGGGAAAATGGTGCTGAACCCAGTGTGTCCAGTCTCTAGAGATCTCTACAGCTGGTGCTGACTCTTTGGATTACTCAGGATTAGCATGTGGAAACTGAGTGGTGCACTCGCTTGTGCAGGATCCACCAATTAATATTTACATAGAAGCTGTCCAAGGCATTAAAAATACCCCTTGACAAGTCTGTCCTTGCTGTGAACAGAGAGCTGCTCTTCAGAGGAGTGACCTCAGGAGGAATTTTCAGCAACTGCTACATCAAAAGGGGATTTTCTTTATACTTATCATTCTCAGAGGCTCAAAGCCGTGGTGCGTCAATAATAACTCATGTTTGTGTAATGTGATCCCACAAACCATAAAAACTTCAAGAAGTAACTTGCTCAAGTAACCAGGGAAACCAAAAGCAGCAGAAAAATGTGCTTTTACATCTCATGAGGAAAAAACATAAATGATGATCAGTGCTGAGTACTAATCTATGTCTTTTAAGGGAAAGGGGAATTTCAACTTCCCATTACAGTCCCTGTAAAAACCAATTGCAAACTTAATAATGGGGAACTTCTGTTTGTTCCACCTCAGAAAATTCAATTTTTATGGCTCCTGTGATGAGAGGGAAATTCTATGCCTGTTATTTCATGTTGGCTTCTTATTTGTTCCTGTTAGCACAATAAAGGATTGGCAGGCAGGATGTGTGGGAAGCCAGATGAAGTACGGGAGCAAAGTGGGTGGCCACAACTTTAATAAGATGTGTCCTCTTTGCAGATTATTCCTGTCATGTTATCCCTGACCAGACAACCACTTGCTGGTAAGAGCAGCCAGAGTGACAAAAGGGCTACAGGGCTGCTCCTGAAAAGCTTTTTTTTTTTTTTTTTTCCCTACTGAGTAATTCCAAGTACTTTTTTCCTGCTAAGAAAGGAGATGTGGCACATTAGGTCTGGAAGTAGAGATTGGAGTTGGGCAAAATTTTCTGACCCCTGGTACTTCAAAGGACCTAAAAAGTCATGGGACTGGATAATCACAGAAGTGTCAAAGGAAAGGCAGAAGATATTGCATGATGATATCTAGCGACTACTGTGTTGCCAGTTAATAAAAAAATAAAATAAATAATTTTCCATACCTAACCAAGAGAGGCCAAAAATGCTAATTAGTTGCTAGATTTTTGCAAGGCTCTTGTTGTTTTCTTGAGGTTTCAAATTATTCTAATTTCAAAAGCGGTAGATTACTCATTACCTTTAAATGTTATTTAGTGTCGTTAACCAGCTTTCAAGATTCTGAAGGTTTCACATTTAAAGTCTTCACACTTGGAAAATATGGAAATTGAGATGTGAACAGATTATTTTTAGCAAGACTGGCACGCTTCATGAAGGCCGTGTTAAAAAATAAAATAAAATCTAACCAATAATTTACATAAATATGATTTAGGTTACTGAATGAAGTCACTGATTTAAAGGCTCTTGATTTAAATCAACCTGTTTCCAATTTTGTTATTAAAAAATATTGTGCAGCAGCGTGCAGTGACAGCCCATACTTTGCTACTGTGTTGAGATATTGTATGAATCATACATTTTATATATGTTAACATATATATTATCCATATATTACTATACAGAGATCATTACCGAAGAGGTAACATAGCTGGAAATGTTAATTATATTACCTTGAGTGGTTTGCCTTTTAAAAATGAACGCTAAGTTCCAGGCTGATCAAAGTTATACACCTGAGTATTATTCATCTGCTTCCAGCTATGAATGGTGATGTAATTAGACACTTTATCAATACCTGATAAAGGCTCTGTCACCTAAGGCCTCTTTATTGCAACACTTTACAGTGGATGTCGTAATAAACATCTTCCATATTTTTATTTGCTTTAAATGGAAAGCCAAGCACTCCCAGTCTGGGTTCATCATGGTGCAGAATGATCCTTTGTTCCAGGGCCATAGTAAATGGGAATACATGGGCCTCCTGCAGGCAATTCCTCAACAAAAGTTGAAAGAAAATCATCTTTTTGGGGAACAGACACACTGGTTTGCCCAGCTCACTTGATACCCTACTGCATAGACTGAATACAAATTTGTTGTTGTAAGAAGAGATTTTCTGCCTTTGTCTGGGGCTGACTCCAAGTGCACCTTTTGTGCTTCTCCAGTGGTTTGCTGAGGAATAAGCAGATCTAATATCTCTTCTCCCTGACACAAACACCCGGTGCTTTCCACACAGCTTTGAAGTACGATGGGGATTTCACTGATGCCTATCACTAAAAAAACTGACTCACCATCTGGAAATGCCCACTGCATTCATTTTCTATGCCTCATTGTATGTAGCAGCAAGAATTAGCTGGAACATTTTAGGAAGCTTTTTCCAGTTAAAACACAAGATATATTTAGATTTCTTTTGTTTAGTTTAAAATATAGACTAAATAGAACAGAATTAACTGATAGGGCTTTTGCAATCTCAAACTCCAAGACAAGATTTTTTTGATAAAGGAAGACAATAGCAGCTAATATATATGTGTACAATAGAAAACTTTTCTAACAAGGTTCCCATTGTGAAGAGCTCCTCTTCAGACCATAGCCCTGCTTATCTTTCCAGCAGCAGCCTATTACACTGACATTTCACAAGCTGAGCCAGGTAAATCTATATGGGGCTGGGTTCCATATTTCACTGGCCTTTAATCTAAACTCACTCATATTCAGCACCCTTTAGTCCATCCTGGCTTTTATCTCACTGGTTGCTTTTGTTAATGGGTTATTTCCATTTTCTCTCTTAACTTCATGATTTTGACTGGGAATAAAGAAGTGTTTCCAGCCCAGGCTTCAGAACTGCAGGACCAGCTGTTCTCCTTGTTGTATCTGGCATGAACTGGGGTGCACTTAAAAAAAAATGAGTCAGTTTATAGCCACTTTATTTGAGAAAGGTTTAAAAGCTTTTCAAGTTGTAGTTTTATACTGGTTGCTTTTAACACCAGCCAAAGAAACTTGTGCTATAACTGGCTTTTGTTTCCATGCCCATGACCCTGGATATTAGGTTTGAAGAATTAGCACAGCCATCTCATCATTGTTGTGCATATCTCTCATATAAAATTGATTTCCTCGTTGGGTTTTGGTGGATCAGCTTCGGGAATGACCTTGGTCTGAAAATGTGGGGAGGTTTTAGAAAACAATTATATTTTCACCACCTGAAATTAGCCATAAGTAAAATGTAGAGTGTATATCTCTCTCTATATATAGATGCCTCTAAAAAATCCCCCAAAAACAAAAAAACCCAAACAAAACAGTGCAGTTTCTTGGTGCGGTGGCATTTCCTAAAGGAGAATTTGTTCTTCATCTATTCAAAAACTATGCAAATATTCAGCCTTCTTAGAAAATGAACTGGAAATTAAAGGAGTTTTGACCCAAGAGATACCTGTAAAAGGGTGTGCAGAGCAAGGGAGCACTTTAAAGTGTTCCCACATTTGTGGGAATTATACTTGGAGTTATTTGAAAATGACACATTAGAATAAAAGAGATTAAGTTCACCTGAAGTCAAATAGTAAATACTTTAGTTAATTTGGAGTCCACAAAAAATGAAAAGTAACTTCACTTCAGATATGTACAGAATTTACTGCAGAAAAATCCATAATTTAAAAGATGTTTAACTCAATTCTATCAAACCTTTTCAAAGCCCTGGGTGTTTTCCAAATGAGGCAGAGCTGTTTTGAAAAGAACTTTTTTTCATATGGATTTTTGAGTAAGATTTTACTTTAATGGGCATTTTTTCAAAGATACTGTTCTTGCCTTCATACAAATCAGGACTTCTTTCACGCAGAAATAAAAATTTACAAAAGTCCAGGTGTTAAGGAAAAGAGCAGGAGATGGGACTGTCTTTAATCTTTTTCAGAGAGTTATGGAACAAGAATCATAACCACAACCCAGAGACAAATGCTTAAATCCTCCTCATGGATATTCCTTTATTCCCTTTCTCCTTCTTTCTGTTATAAGTGAGGTTGGGGTACCTGAAGGGAGCCTACAAGGAAGACAGACAGGGATTTTTTTGACAAGGGCCTGGAGTGACAGGGCAAGGGGCAATGGCTTCAGAGAATCACAGAATCACAGAGTCTGTAGGTTGGAAGAGA
>VZSR01002340.1:10555934-10581058 GCA_013398615.1 Brachypodius melanocephalos
ACAATATTTGGTGTATTTTCAAATGGTTATGAATATGCATATGAATATTCAATCTTTTTCTGAATTTGATTAAATTTTGGGCTTCTCTGCCTCTTATTTTCTCCCTGTATTTTAGCCATACATTATTTTTTAGCACTTTTGACACTTTGAAGCTTCCTGCCTTTAAGTGTCATTAGATACCCATCATTATTTTAGGGACTGTGATGAACAATATAATTACTTCACAAAATTCACTATTATTCAAATGCTTGAAACATCTTATATTTGCCCTTCATCTCAGCTGAACATTCCCAGGTGTTTCGATTTCTCTTTGGACTTTTCTAACACGGGGTAGTTATCTTACATCTCACAGGAGATAAGGCAAAAAAACCCTGGTTCCCTGAGATCTCTTTGCCAGATATTTTACTGCCTGCAGGAAAGGAAGATCCCTCAAAAGAACCAGTGGTGGGCAGGGCAGACCCTGCTGCCTCTCAGTGAGTGAAACACAATTTAATCCAGCTGCAAATGCAGGGAACTGTGCCTTAGACAGATTGTTGTTATTTTAATGTGACTTTTTCCCCACCTGTTCCATATTAGCTCCCCTGATAGTCCCTAAATATGCTTCTGTTCAGCACTCTGTGGCTACTTCTCAGCACTGCTAAAATGTGGAAAAATGGAGCAGGGAAGAAGCAGCTCTGGAAACTAGAAAGGAGGAGAAGAATGCAGGACACAAGGGATGGAACAAGAAGAGCTAGGAAAAAAATATTTCCAAATGGAAAAAGTTGTGTAAGTTAATGAAAGATAGATGGATTCTCATGTTGCACACAAATGTTGAGGGCAACTATTTTGTCTGTCTAATACTTTATAAAACATGCTTTTATCCAGAAACAGATTGATGTCCTTGCTGGGTTTAGCTTTGTTTCGCTTTAACACAGTCCACCTCTCTTGAAGGTTGTGATGTGGAACTGATTTCAACAAAACACAGGAAATTAAGTTAATGACCCTGATCTCTTTCCCTAGAGTGATAGAATCCTCTGTGGGAGGCCAGGGCTTTTCCAGCTCCAGCCAGACTTTGGGAATGCCTTGTCAGGAGCCAATATACTCAGTTTGACACTCTTCTTCCCCTGGATCTCAGTGCCTAGGTCACACCCAGTGAAAATCAGCTGACTGTTAAGGCTATCCTTTGTCCCAGCTTGGAATCTGCTGTCCCTTTTATCTGTTCCTGGAAACTCTTTATTGTCACCAGGCTACCTCAGCAGGGAGATAAAATTATTATGACTAAGGAAGAGGGATATACTCAAGAGTGGTGTGGCTCATATGTTCACTTCTTTCTGACAATCTTCTTCTGAAGAGGCAGCCTAAAGGGCCAGTTCATCCTGGCAGAGAATAGTTGATCTGGTGAAAATTGTCTCTGCAACAGCTCCTGAATTAAGGGAAAAAAAAAAAAAGAAAAGGAGGATAGGAGGAAAAGGACCCACTTCATAAAATTAATCTGAGTAAAAAGTAAAAGCACTACACAGAATTTAACAGGAAGATATATAAGTCTTGTGTTTGCCACAGAACCATCAAGGTTTGAAAAGACCTTCAAGATCATCCAGTCCAAGTTTTGACCAGTCCCCACCTTGTCAGCTAAACCAGAGCACTGAGGGCCACCTCCAGTCATTTCTCCAGGGGTGGGGACTCCACCACCTCCCTGGACAGCCCATTCCAGTGCCTGGCCACCCTTTCAGTGAAGAACTCAATGTCTTGTAGGAGTGTCAGGCCCAGAACTGTACACAGGATTTGAGGTGTGGTCTCACCAGAGGGACACCCACTGCCCTGCTCCTGCTGGTCACACCATTGCTGAGCCAGATCCTGATATTCATTTCTTTGTCAAAGCACCTTGATGAAGAAATTACAGATTTTAGCAAATGGTTCTGAGGAGAAAAAAAGATCTTGTAAGAGAAAACAGATTCTTTGATTATAGAGAGAGGGGTAGGATTGGTACTGACGCAAAAGTGTCTTTAAAATCTATCAGTGATTTCTGAAATGCCATAGAGAATGTAGTGAAACACTCAGAGAAAATTAAAGAGAGAACATATTTTTCCCTAAGAGAAGAAAAGAAATGGTTGGAAAAGGAGCATAAATCCTCACCTTCATCAGTCCATAATCTGTGGTACCAAGTAATTGAAATTATTTCACTCTCATTTTCTAATGGAACTTTCCATTAAGAGGCTTAGTTCATAGGATTTAGGCAATCAGCATAGTGGCCATCTCCATGGGCTGCAGGGAATCTCTGCTTGGGAGCCTGGAGCACTGCCTCTCCCTCCTCCTGCTCTCACCTTGTGCCTGCTGGATGTTTCTCACACATTTTCCTCACTCCCTTCTGCCCACAAGGCATTTTTGCCCTTCTTTAAAGATGTTTTGCTTGGATACAGTTTATTCTAACAATATTCCAAGAAGTAGCATGAGATGATTGCTAGGACACTGGTTGCTGGGAGTTATATTTGTCTTATAAGTGATTTTATGGCCAGTGTAGCTACCTAGAGGGGCATCAGTGTTTTGTCTCATTCTGGACTAACCCCTTGATATCAATTGAATAATTGCCATTAACTGAAAAGGGAGCAGGGCCTGCTTTAGTTTGCTATTTGAAAAAAAGTGCAGGCCATGATTAACGCCCACATTTCTTGGAAAAACAAGTACATCTCCAAAGGCCATTTTGAGCTTGTAGCCTGTTCAGTTTCTTTTTTCACCAGCTGCAAGAAGCCAGGGAAGTTTGGACTGTAGAAGGTTTCCAGTTGCTGACAGCTTTTCTCTGAAGCAGGAAGAGTTCCAGTGCCACTATATCAGCCAAGCTCCAAAACTAAAACCCAGCTCCTTTCTCTTGGTCTTGACACCTTGTCTTTCCATCCATATTCAGTTCTCACACCTCACCTGTCCCTTGTGTGTTTTCACATCCCTCAGCCCTGCCAGTGGATGTCCTCAACATTTTTTCCTCTTCTCTAGGAATCTTCTTTCCCTGATGAGTTTTTGTTTCCTTAATGTCTCTTTTCTACTTCTTGCCCAAGTCTCTGAATTTGTTTTCTTTCCCTTACATCACACACACATGGCCAGACCTGCTCCTTGCTTTCAATTTTGTTATTTTTCAGTCAGTGTACTATAACCTTTTAATGAGGATTTTGAACAATAACAAGGATTTTGAACTCTCCTTGTAGAGGAGGGTGAGCAATGTTATCCTTAATAAGGATTTCCAAATATATTGTGAAATTAGCCATTTCACAAGCAGTAGGACTACTGAAGCATGATTCCTACTGGCTTTGTGCCATGAGGCTCAACTGGGCAGAATCTCTGATGCCTAATAAAACAAAAACTCATCTTAGTTTTTCCCCCCAAAGGGTACCTTGAGGGACCTCTTGTCTTTCCCCAGATGCCATTTATTAGTGTCTGCGTTATGTCTCAATGATCATTATCCTTTATCATCTTAGGAGTGATGTCAATCCCTGTTTGTGCAAGCCAGAGCTTTTTCTGAGTTTTAACTCTTGGCTCCCTGGTGGGATGGCACAGGGCAGGCACACAGATGTGTGTCCCCAGCCTGCCACAGGAGGCCAAAGCTTGCAGCTGGACCATTAGCACAGCTCTGGAAAAGAAATCATCGAAAACTCTGCCTTTCTTATGTTCAATCATCTGGCTTTTGACAAGGACACAAGATTGTGGCTGAAGACACCTGGACATCTTGTGCTCAATGGCAAAAGCAATGTTATTTATTTTAGTTAATTATTTTATAATTACTGGATTCTCCATGAGTCAGTGTTGGCACGTGGGTGGCTGTGCAATAATTAGTGCAGAGTGGTGTGCCTGTGGTGATGGGGCTCACTGAAGCATTCTGGCTCATGGCAAGAGCAGAAGAAGCACCAAAGAAGAAGAAGAAGAAGCACCAACTTATCATCACCTTTTGGTAAATCTTCTTCAGAGAATCTCGGTAATGAAGAGAGCAGAACTTAGCCAGATGTGTCTAATTAATTACAAAATGCTGGCTTAACTAGTTCATGCAGGACAGCAAAGTGAAATGGATGGACTGACACGTGACAAGAACAAAACTGTGACTCTGTCAGCTCTGTCAGCAGTGCTGAAATGCAACGACCTTTGAATGATGTGATGAGGAACCCAAAAATGGGATGCTGATTTGCATAAGCACTGCAGTAAATAATGGGTTATTGCACCAGTTTGTCACTGCCAAACCTTAGAAACAATATCTGCTTCATCACAGAGCAGAACCCAGTTAAAGCCCTATTATCTTCTGCTATCATTTACTATTTCTTGAAATTGGAGGGGGGGGGGTTGTTTGGTTTTTTTGTTTTTTGTTTTTTGTTTTTTTTTTTTTAACGCTGGTTTTAGGCAAAAAAAATATAGCATATTATGTGGAATTCAAGAAAGCACATGCCACAGGAATGTCATCCTGCCCTTAGGCCAATAGCTGAGCAAACCCCAAACACCAGACTTTCAAAAGCAAACTCACAAGCAGCTTTCTGCAACCTTCTATATATAAGCAGGCATGAATTAAACATGCTTATCCCTCCCAGGGCTTTGCTGAGGCAACTGTTGTATAAGAACAAAACTACCTAGAGGGATAGAGCTCAAATGTCAGGTAATACACTCTTCCTGGTCTCAGTCAATTTTTTAAGTTTATATTTTTAATAATTCCAAAACCTAGGATACTTTGCTTCCTGCAGATTGTTTTCTGTTTAACCCTGAAGGATATATTGCTGATGAAAACCAAGCATGGAAAGTGTCTGATATTTGGCTGCACTATTTCATGCAATTAGTGGCAATTCTGGATTAGCAGCTGAGATTATCTAAGAACAAAAGTTATAAAAAGAGAAAAAAAGAGGAAAATAACAACTGAAAAAAGTGTCTTTGTTACAGTTGTTCCTGGTTTATGTTGTGCTGAACTAGTCACCAATAAAGGGGACTCTTCATGGTACCAAGGACACGAATTTGGCATCCATTTTTCTGGGCAAATCTTTCAATTTGATTCTTGAGATGTCAATATATTATAAAGGATTGCTGCACAAGAGTTTAAGTGACGTTCACCACCTACTTGGCTGTCCCTGACGATCCTCCAGAATCCTGGAATGCTTCTCCCAAGACGCTGGAGTGACAGATATTCCTGCCACTAGAGGGTATGATGTCTCCATCATTTATACCTGGCCAGCCCTCACTCATCGTGGATGCATGAACACCTGGCTTTTCAGGGGGTTCAAAACTGAGGCAAAGCTCCTCAGGGAAGTCTGAAGGAATTAAGGATTCTTTGGGATAGCAGCACCTCACTTCTGCCACCCGCTTTGTCTGTCTCAGCCCAAGAACACTTTTCAGAAAGCCGCAAGTGTGAGCAAGAGCTGACCAGTGGAGCTAAATGGAAAATGTAATTATCAGGTTTTGTGGGAGAAGTTAATTTGAAAAGTCCATAACCAGAGCAGTTTAGCAACAGTGGGAACTCCCAGCCTGTCATCCCAGGTTGCACATGGAAGGCTGTCATACAAACCCATTAATCATGTTCCCTTGTACTTGGGTGGTAGGTTCTCTCAGCAGCCAAAAGAAAGGTTCTGGGAGCTGAGAAGATGCCCTGGATAAAAACACAACTGAAGAGATCCCTGACTGATAATTCTGAGGAGGGAAGAGCCCGTTGTCACTCCACTGAGGTAACAATGTTTGTGCCAATGCTGCAGTCCTCAAGCAGAACAGAGATTACCACAGCACCAGCCAAAGAGAAAGGTTGGGCCATGACAGCCCTTCTTCTACAGCACTTGGGATCCTTCAGGTAAAAATACCTGTGTGTTCAGCTCTAGGGATTCTTTTGCCAGCTGACAAATCCATCTTTTTCTGCTTCCAGCTAGTGAGAAAACTGAGCTTTGAGAGAAAAGTTACTTGTGAGCTGTTAGAAGGCTCCACGCAATTAATCGTGCTAAACTCTAGCATTTGGGAGCAAGATATGTCTTTGATTGTCTGTCTTGCTGTACTGAAGGTTGAGCATCTGAATAACAAGCCCAGTGAAGAAATTGCAGTCTAAATTAAACTTGTGAAAGCTCCTTCTTAATCTTTTAGAAAAAGGGGAAAATCAATATCTGCTCAATCCAGCCCCTCTCTGCTTTGTGACCTCTCACAGAGAGGTGAAACAAGAAAAAATGCTTGAATCTGTAGATGTTGCAGATGAAAAAAGTATTCCTTTGAAGAGCAGGAGATACAAACCCTGTGTAAAAGTAAGAGAGTTTCACCTTGCCTTTGAAAGGGTCAAGATGCACACAGATATGCAACCAAACACTGCTTTTAGGTGACCAGAATGTCACTTCAGCTGCCCTCCAGGCCCCTTGGACCAGGGCACTTAGGTGGCACCTGAGTGTGAACGCAGAAACACCAGAGCCAAGTTCCAGATTCTCCACAGTTCAGTCCTGCAGTGCAAAGCCATCAGGCAGACTCAGAAGCATTTGCTCTGCTAATCTGGATTACATTTAATGGCTATCAGATAACCCCACCATGGTGATTGCTGCGCTGCTATTGCACCCAGCCAGTGACAGTGCAGATGGCCAGGCAGCAGGGCTGCCTTCATGGAGAGGGCAGTGCCTGAGGAAAGCAGGAACACAGGAATTCTGGCTGAAAAAAGGCTGTGAGTGGGTCAGGGATGCAAGGAGCTTCTGTAACCGAGCTCTTCCCCCTCCATCCTGCATGTGCAGGGCCTGGGCTGGTAGAACTGATCCCTGGTGAGAAGGGAGTTAACAGGGACTGTGTCAGTGTCTTTCTGTAAACATTAAACTGTGAAAACTCCCAGTACCTCAGCTCACTGGCAGGGTGGGAAGGGGCTAGTTAGGATCAGATGTAATGCAGAGTCTCTGCTACTGCTGTTGTGCAACCAGCACAAACCCTCGTGATCTTTACCAGAGCTAGATTTGTCCCTCTGGGTAAATGGGTTCAAAACTGTGCAGATGTGGCACTTGGGGGCAGGGGTCGGTGATGGTTTGGTGGGTGGACTTGCTGGCCTTAGAGGTCTTTTCCAACCATAATTATTCTATGTTACATTTTGACATTTCCCTCAGGATTAGGGAATTTAGGGGTCATAAGTGAGAGACAGAGAAGCTGGACCTGCAGGACTAGAAATGGCAAACAAGAGAAATTTTGGCATATGGAAATAAGAGGCAGACTCAAATCTAGCAAAGATACAATCCTTGTTAATGCATTTAGAAAGGATGTATACCAGAGCCAACTGCTCTTTACAACCATAACTAAGAGCTGTCCTGTGCTGCTTTGATTTTCTAGCCTTCTGATATTTTGCATTCTTGCAATAGATTTCTCACAGATTTTCATGTAAACAATGTATATTTTTAGAACAACTTTTTTGTTTTGTTTTGTTTGCATTCTTCTCTTAGAAGAGAATTCTGATGGACTGCTAAATTGACTACTGTAGTTGGAGAAGTAGCAACCTAATCCTCCAATCTAGGGTCAAATGTCCAAAACTGTGTAAGTGGAGTCAAATAATAAACACTTTTTTTCCTTGCCTTCTGACCTAGACTAGAGTTAATCTCGTTCTTTTGTGTCCTATAGCAACAGTCCTGTGCAGTACCTGGAGGGTGACTTCAATGATCCTTGTGGATCCCTTCCAACTTAGGATATTCTATAATATTTATTTACAATTAATTATTGAAAACATTCATTTCCCCAAAAGAGGTGAAATAGGAGGATTCCCTCCAGAAACCACCCCACAGGTTTTGATGGAAGGAATGAGGTGTTCAGAACCAAGATGATTACTGCACCAATAAAATGTGTACAATCCATGAAAAAAACCATCTGCTGCAAAAAGAGGTTTTAAGAGGATTATCCTCACAATGAAGAACATAAAGACACAGGTTGGTATATTCTACCAAAAGTGCAGGGACTTGTCATGAGATTGCATTGCAATGGAAGTGTGAATTTTGTGGATACCATATGAGTCTGAAAAAGGCCTTGGAATTAGTGCAACTCCATGTATTCTGTTATCAGTGCTTATTGTATGACATAATACCCAAATCCTGGTGGGTACATTTCAGTTGGTGGAGTTTAAACTGGCTTTCAATGAAAGTACCATGCACATATCACAGGAGACCTTTAGAGCTGTTATTGGCAGGCATGTAGAAAGTCAGAGTTGAAGGATGTGCTGGTTTTGTCTGGGCTAGGGTTAGTTTCCCTCACAGGACATGGAGCTGTGTTTTGGATTTGTGCTGGAAGCAGATCAGGTAACACTGGGATGTTTTAGTTCTCACTAACAATTGTTCTTAAGGTGCTTTCTTTGAGTATTTCTGTAAAGTATACATTCCCAAGTTCCCAAGATGGATTCTCTAACAATAAAAAGAAACTAAGCTTAAAGGCATTGTTTTCCTTCCAGCCTTCATCTTGTTGAGTTTGTGGCTAATTTTATATTTTTTGTATGATTCTTAAAATTCCTTCAACTTTTTCTTTACCTTCTCTGTTACCTCCTGAGACCATAACCTAACACACCCAAAAATGCCCTGAAAAGCTGTCTTGTAAAGAAGACAGAATGATTACAATACTTTATCTGCTCATTGTTTTGGCAAATACACTTGGCAAAAGGGAAGATTTAAGAAAATTGATAAATACATGAAAATAAACCAAGACTTAGAGGCAATATGTGTTGTGTACATTAAAAGAAGTTTAAAAAGGTAGGTGGCTGCTACCATGCTGTCCCTCCATGTTCATGTTAATGAAATGGTGCAGTAGGACAGTAAAAAGGCATTTCTTCTCTTAAACAGGAATAAGATGACAAGCAAAGCATCCAGAGTGGGCTCTGCATGACACTTTAGTGAGTTTAGGAGGAGCATTCAGGAGGAGATGCTGCAAATTAAGCAAGGACTCACTGTGGTGTCCTCCTCAAAGGGAAGGGAGCTCTTAAGATCTACAGATGCTCCTGGTTGAAAGGAATGACAAAAGTCAGAAGGTCTGCAGAAGTTTATAAAGTTTTATGGGTAAATCCCTCACCTGACATGCAAATCTGTGTTTGTTCCTGATCTCCAAATACAAACACGTGGTGGTGGGTTTGGAACAAAAGGGTGGGGTGGAAGGGAAGAGAGAGAGGGATCACACAGTGGGGAAGAGAAAGGAAGGAAGGAAAGAAGGGAAAAGGTGAGACTATCAGTCCTGGTGCCACTGTTGATCCAGCTGAGGGGGTGCCCAGGGTCCTGGGGCTCCAGTGTGCCCAGGATTTGTGGGGATACCTTTTCATAGATAACTCTCCTCACCCTGGAGATAAGTTCCTTGTTTTCTATGCAAATTACTTGGCAGAGAATCACAGAATCACTGACCTTGGAAAAGACTTCTGAGATCATCAAATCCAATCTTTGACCAATCCCCACTGTGTCAACCAGCCCAGAGCACTGAGTGCCACATCCAGTGGGTTCTTGAACACCACCAGGGATGGGGACTCCACCCTGGGCAGCCTGTTCCAATGTTTCACAGCCCTTTCCAAGAAGAAACTGCTCCTTATGTCCAGTCTGAACTCCCCTTGTGCACCCTGAGGCCATTTCCTCTTGTCCTGTCACTGTATTGGAGAAGAGATCAGCTCCCAGCTTGCTACAACCTCCTCTGGAAGGGCAAAGCCAAACCGTCTTTGGTTGTGGCATTGTCCCATGGAAGGAGCAGTTTGCAGAGTCTGATTTCTGTCCCTGAAAGGTTCAGCAAGCACAGCACAGGAGCAGTATCACACTGAATCACCAGCCCAGCCACCCCTGTATTATTTCTCTTGCCCTGCACTAGGCAGCTCATTTTCAGGAAGCTGCTAATTGAACCTTGATGAGCAAGCAGGAATTGGTTCCTTTATGCTTCATTTGGAGGGGAGATTACACTCTAAACCATCAGGCTTTGTTTTTCCTTCCAGTAACTCTTGGATGTATTTTTCTTTCCCCCACTTCTTCCTGATGTAACTGTAGCTGTTGATCTTTATATGATTCATTGTATAAGTGTCCAGTCCCTTTTTCACTCTTGACAAATGCTTAACCTCAAAGCCACTGTGTGACTGATTAATCCCACACTAAATGGCATTGATATCCCATGTGGGCCACAGGAATGGCTATGCAGGGGGTGCATTTGCATCCCTGTCAGGTGAGTTCTTCCTCCCCCACTAGCCTGAGGTAAACATTAGCACAGTCCAGAGTTTTGCATCTGTCAGCATGCTCTATTCACATTAAGTGACAAAAATCCTTGATGCTAAACTAGATCACAGGAATAAAGAATATTTTGAAATCTGGAGTCTTTTCTAGTTCTGCTTCCCTCCTTCAGAGCTGAGCAACACACATTCTACAACAAATCATGTTCACTTTTTGAGGTTTCATTTTGATATGCCTAGACCTGTTTAGTTTCATATTGTTCAAAATTTGCTCCAACAGAAAAAAAATTACAATTTGTAACAAACAATAATAAAAAGATCGTGCCCATTGTCTTTGGGAAAGTTGAGGAAAGCCACCAGGATAACAGGCACAGAAAATGTTAGAGATGACCAGGAAACAAAGTTGTTCTCTTTGCACTGAGCACAAAATGCTGAAAGACATGAAGAGTGAGGAGGCACATGATGCCAAACACGAATTCCAGGTGAATGCTTTCCTGCTTCTTTATGGGACCCAGCAGTGTTGTTGCAGTCTCAATTACACTGCTGCTGTTCCATCTGGGTCAGTATTTCCTTTGGAAATCCCTATTTTCAGGGCTTTAGAAACTGCCCATAAAAAGCCTTAATGGGAAGAAATCTTGGCAGCCCTGCTCCCAGTATGGGAGAAAGCCATTGAGTTTTAAGAGGGTTTATTTCCCTCTAAGTTACAACTCAAATTACTTCATGGGCTTTGCTTAGAGGAAAGTTTTCAGACTATCTGTGTCTTCTTGTGGCCTGGACTAAGGAAGTCTTGTGGCTGAACATGGATAACACCTGTTGCCCAGTGAGGAAATCCAAGGATGAGTCTCTTGGGTCACTTTTGCCCAGACCTCCCAGCTGTAATATCGTCCTGGTAATTCTTATATGGAAAAAAAGAGAGTAAATAAAACTGAGGGATAATTCAGCACCCTTTCCCCACTCCCACTCCAATATATTCCTGGTACCAAATATAGAAGATTCATATCCTGACCAATTTCTTTCCATTTGTAGAGGCCATAAACCAGGCACATATATTTTCTATTCCCCAGTCCAGAGTTTAATTTCACACCTTGGGCCTTCTTATTTATCCCCCAGCTCTTTCAGGCAGTCTGAACACATAAAGGCATGATTAAGAATGCATAAAGGTTATTGACACTTGTTTTATGGGCCCTTTGAACTGTTCAAGTGATATAAAGGGAACACAAAGTAATAGGAAACAGAAGCAGCAGTGCATTAGGAATAGAAAGAATAGGAAAAAAAGTCTCTTAGACTGGTGGGGATCTAAATGGTTTGCTTCAATCTTACACCACCAACCCTGACTAAGTCTATTTGCAGTGGTCAGATGCCCTGTGCCTCCTCTCTGTGGGCTGTCCACTGAGCAAACCACTTCTGATCTCCCCAGAAGCCTTGGAGTGACTGCATGGATTTCATGCCATGCCATGGCAGCACTACCCTCAGTACAATTTTGCAGTTTGGTGGCTGGAATTGCAGTTGTGGGTGGTTTGAAGCAAAGCTTCACCTCCTTGTGCACCTCTTACACAGGGATGGAAGATCCAGGAAGGATTCGTGTGTGTGGTGATGAGCAAACGCGACCCTCCAGGACGTTTCCACTTCTTACCAACGTGTACTTGGATGCCTTGAGAAATGACATTAAACAAATAAAGGAGTGTGAGAACATCAACAATCCCTTCTATAGCCACACTTGATTGTGAAGAAAGTAAAACACCCCTCACTCCCTTCTTTAATATATAGATAACCTAATTCTCTGCTCAAAAATGAAGGGGGTCTCAACCTTAGCTCTTCTGTCAATGAAGGGCCTCTGAATGCATCATTAAGAGAGATTCATCTTCTTGTCACAACTTCATGTCATTGATGCTCTGTCACTCAGAGTTATCCCCATATTTTTTGGTAGCGCTTCTGCCTGGGAATTATCTTCTGCTTTAGATGTATTTGCTCCTTCTTATTTGTATCGCTTTGTACTTGGCTTTACTGAGAATGTTTTTGTTTACCTTGGATTGGTTTGCCAATTTTTCAAGATCTTTCAGATTCTGATCCAATCCTCCAAAGCACTTAGAATTTCCTTTCTCTGTAGATGATATTCAAATCTTTATGAAACCCATTAAGCACTTACCCTCAGTTAATACTTTGTGCAAATAATGAACTTTTCAGTTCCTAGTCCAAACAAACAAAACATTTAGCCTTGAACACAAATTATTTCTTCTTTTTTCTCTTAGAAAAGCAAATCCCTTTCTACTCAGCATACTCTGTGATTCTGTGAAAAAGTCATTATGAGTCAGTGGAAATATTTGTGTTTTCATTGCTGACAATTCTAATAAAAGCAAAGTACTGGAAATGAAAACCTTCATTAGATAACAATGAAAACCAACAAAGACGTGCCATTCTTTGTACCTAACCCAGTGCTTAAGCTGCTTACCCAAAGTACCAGAGATTTAGATTCATTGCCTTCTCCCATGGAGAATTGTCAAATCCCCTGGCCTCCAAACTCTGTGACAGCTCTGGGCAGTTTTCTGTCTCCCTTTGAAGCATTTTCACAATAAACTGAAGTGATCACTGGCAGAGGGACAAGAACCAGGGCATTTCCTTTTCCAGATGAGTATCCCAAATATTACAGAGAGAGCACCAAGCTCCAGCTGCTCTTTCCCATGTCTTGGACAGCTCTGTCTTGGGCAGTGATCCTGTTATGAACAGCAGTCAGCAGAGGAACCTTTTCCCACCACTCTAAACCAAAGTATCCTTAATGTGGATATGGATAAAGCCTTACAAGGACAAAGGTAACCAATTCTTCCCATCTCAAAGGTCCCTCACATCCAAAATGGTGTTCTCATAAAAAGGGATAAAGATCCTTGCTCCTTACTTGAGCAAAGCAAACAGTTTCTTCTTACAAAAATTTTCTGAAAAGGTTTGCCAAAATCACTGCATCATTTCAGGCCAACCTCAAACTCATTCTTCAGTGGGCAGAACACAACAAGTACATTCTCTGAGTGACACTCACTTGTGACGATATGAGACAAGTGTCTGTCTGTACTCAGAAGGATCCAGCACTGACTCCTTCCAAAACAAATAAGAGGGACCTCAAGCAGCTTCTACTGAAAGTATCTGAAGAAAAATTTTTGTGGCTTTGGGAAGCCCAACACGATGTTATGATGCCATAAGCCTAACAATAAATAGGTTTGAACTGTTCCCTCTTTAGGTAATGTTACTCTGAGCTCCCAGATGTTGCCAAGCAGAACAGTCTGTGCTGCTTTGTTCTCAGCTGCCATGTGGAACAGCTTCCCCAGCCTAAACCACACCAAGATTGAGATAATTAGAGAACATAATACAGAAACAGACGTGGGTTGGTTTGAAATTCATTAGCAACAAAAGCTGTACAAGACCCTTGCTGCTAAACTATTCATCAAATAGTAAAGCTTGAGGAAGCCAGTCCTGCATATTGGTGACGGACTGGAGTGGTAAAGAAAGTGCTAATTCCATCAGCCTGCTGAGCTCTATACTCTCAACAGAATAGATAACTTTATGTAAACTGAAATTGTGGTTGAAAGTAAGCCCAGACCTCTAGCAAAAACCAGTGTCTGGTAAGGTCCTTGCCCAGTGCTGTGTTTGGGTGAGGATTGCAAGGTTTATTTTCAATTCTTATGTTTGGAGCATGACGGCTGAAGAATATTTTGTTGGAGATGTTCCAATTCCTGGAGTAAGTTTCTTGTCAAATGACAACACTCCAAGAAAGGACTGCAGAAGACTCAAAAGTAGAGGGGCCCTCATCCCTGTGTGTCCCTGTGAGCAGGGAGGGCTCAGAGCAGGGCCCAGGCTCTGCTCCGTGGGGCCCAGCAATGGCACCAGAGGAACGGGCAGGGACTGATCCCAGGAGGTTCCACCAGGACAGGAGGCAGAACTTCTGTCCTGGGCAGTGACCCAGCCCTGAACAGATTGTCCAGAGAGGGTGAGGAGCCTCCTCACTGGGGATATTCCAGAACAATCTGGACACATCCCTGTGCCCTGAGAGATTCATGGCACACTGCTACAGCAAACCAATGGCTCACCATGTGGCTTCAAAAAGCAGGATTGCCCAACAGTAGCAGGATAAGAACACCCTAAGCAACTGGCCAAAGCATGCCTAAAAATTTTCTATACATGCTTTTTTTTCCTTATAGGATACCCTGCAAAGAGCAAAGCTTTACCTATACTCATCACAGACTTGACTTATATTTCAGGCTGTCTTTTCAGAGGTTCAAAAAAAGTTTCTCATAGCTAACTTTAGTACAGAAGATCAGTCTGTATCTCTAAAGACTTTAATTTACATTCATTGTTATTTGCTCTTGCTAAGCTACAGGAGCAGCCCTGAAGGACAAAATAGCAGCAAAAGGGAACAAAGCATTCCCAGCTGGCACTGATTTCTTATTCAACTTCCTCTGTAGGATTTTATAAGTATTTTTCTTTAGATTTGGCACTGGCCGGGAGTAGAAAAGAGAGCTGCTCTGGCTGGCCAAGTCGTGCTGCTCAGAAATACAATTTTCATGCAACTTTATTATCAAACTGTTTATGACAATGCTGAACTCATATACATAGATTTAACCTAAAAAACCTCAGGAGGTTTTCAAGCCTCCAAGAAAAACTAACATCTATAGGAATACCAAGGACACAACACCAATACTTGAGTTTAAAAGCATATCTGAAGAAGAATGTTGTGGAGAGTATTTATATTGAATATCTCAACCTAAATTTTACATTCTTACATTCTTAAATGTTCATGGGCTTGGGCTAGGAAATATGAGACTTTTGCAGTTGTTATGTACATAATACAGCTTTGGATGCTGCAAATCTGCCAGACTTCTTGGGGAGATACATCTAAGAAATGCAGTAATAACTCTCATTTCAGCCCCTCACTCTGTGAAGCAGAGCTACGGCAGTTTTGTTCTTGGGAGGTGCTGAGATGCTCTGCTGCTTGCTAGGTTTTGCTCTGCACTGCTCACAGCAGCTTTGAGAAACACAAATGAGAGGCCCCACCATACTGTGGTGTCTGATCTCAGTACCTGCAACTCATTCAGGAAGCACAACTGGGGCTGGATCACCATGGAATTCCATGGTGAGTTCCAGTGTGCACAAACATGTCAGGTTATCTCCATTAGCAGAGAGTGGAGATGATCTGAGGGAATCTAGGGAGATGTGGCATCCAGCAGCTGCCTGAGTTCTTTCTCTGCTCAGCATTGTTTGCATGTGCAGTCTTAGACTGAGCCATCTGTCCCAGAAGAGAAATGACCCAGGGTCCAGATTTCACTTTTTTTATTAGAACTGATGCTTTTGGAAATAACTTTGGAAATGTTCTGGGCAGAATTTTGTCCTTGTTCCACACACAGAAGCAGATTCTGTGCAGAATTTTATCCCTGTTATGTACACAGAAGCAGATTTTTCTTTCCCATTTATCTATCTTTTCCATGTCTTCTCTTCTGTATCCTCCTCCTATTCTCTGTTTTTACTCTCTGCCTCAGACAAAAAATAGATGCCTAAAAAGTAAGGGTGTGCTTTCTTGATGTATCATTTGGATGGATTTTAAATACATGAATATGGATACACCTCTTTTCCTCAGTATCTTGAGTGTCTAATCATCTTGAGCACTACTTCCAGTTAGGAGTAAATTCTAAGTTAACAAATTTATAATTGGACAGTGCAAAACGCTTCTTCCCTTCTCCCCACAGCATCTTCAAGATGATTATTTGCTTCTTTCCTTAATAAAAACAGTTAAACAGGGAAATCTCAGAGCCATAATGAATGGGGGGAAAGTGTATTTAATTGTCTGCTGCTCTGGATAACCATGGGCACAGCTCAGCAAAAGGCCATCCAGTTTTTTTAAAAAGTTTCCTTACAGTCTAATTAGAGTAACCAAACCTCATTTTTCTTAAAAATAAAAGATGCACAAGCCTCAATGAGCATAAATTTTAGCAGACTGGCATGAACAAGAAAAGTCTTGGGTAATATATATGAACAGATGTACAGAAATTTGAAGTTTAGAGCTGTATTTTAACAGATTTCAGTGGGACCATACTGGCCTCAAGGAAAAGAAATCAGAAGGACACTATCCTAAAAGCCACATCTGGAATTTTCACTGTAATGGGACACTTTTATGCTCAGAACAAGGATTCTGTCCTTTGCTTAGATGACATGACAATGCCATGATGGGAAACACACAGGTATAAAGGAAGGGGAAAACAAGTGGGTTTTTTCTCTCCTCTTGGGGCATTTGCTTTGTGGCTTAATTGTAGAAAAAAATGTCCAGTAGAGAGAAGTCTAAATTTAGTCTACCCTTGGCAAAACAATGCCATTTCAATATTTGTTGGCAATATTTCAATATTGCAACAAGTGACAAATTCTTTGGACGTGGTTTTGTAGCCACTGAAATCAAAGTCAAATATCCCAGTGACGCTTTGGTAGCAGAGTAAAGGTCCTTTACTTTGCAGAGAGCCTTGTCATACTTCAAGCCCTCTAAATACTTCAGAAATCCTTTTGGCTCCTAAGACAAAAGGTGTTGTGACATTTGTTTACAAATCTGCACCCTTAAGGAAGATCTGGATTGACTTCTTGACTCAATGGGGGCAGCAGAATTCCACTAAATGGAAATGTTTTAGTCAGACTTTTAGCTCGAAATGCTAACACTTTTGTTTTACATCTTAATGCTGCACTAACACTGAGTTAAAATGGAGTCCCAATGGTAATGTGCAATATCTGAATCAATACCACACGATTAGTGTCATTAAAATGAATATTAAATGATATAACGGCAGTGGGACTTACCAAACAAGAAGGGATTTTTAAGGGAATAAAGCCTTTGGTGTCCATTAACTCATGCCTGACTAATGCTAAATTACGATCAAATATCTGGAAAATACTTGTGAGAGCTTCACTAATGCCCGCAGAATGTATCCTAATTAATGCTATTGTGATAAATTCTGAAAGAATTCATTATGGCTCAGTACTTTTAATAGATAGCTACCCATAAATTTCATCTCAACAAACTCTGGCATTACCACAGCCCCAGCGATTAGTCCCACAAAGATGCTCTGGTGGACCGTGTCCAAACACTTTATTTAAAGACCACCACTGACTGCTTTTTCTGTTTGACGTATTTCAGTTCTGGAGCTTTCTGCCATGACTGGGAATCACCATCCTGCCTTATTTTGTGGCTTCATGGTTAGCACAATGCCTCTGTCCACCTGGTCTCCACAATGGAGAGCTGATGTGGATGTGACAACAGGAGGAGCACAAGAATGGAAGTGATTTCAATCTGTCCAGTGTCACATTAAACAAACACTAAATGCATTTGCTGGACAAGAAAACTGCTTGGATTCAGAATCTATCAGGCACCAGATATATGGATTTTTTTGAGGTTGTTCCCTGCTCACATGGAGTCTCCCCCATCTGTCCCACTGTAGGTCATGGCAGGGCCTGGTCCCAACACCTTCAATACATCAGGAATCTGGTTTGTGTTCTCTGAATGTAAAATAACATTTTCTATCAAACTATTTCCCTACAAAATTAACCTCCCAAATAAGCTGAATGTTCTTTAATATCTCAAACATGAATGCCATTTACAAGTTATCCCAGCAAATGATTACAGACATACTCAAGCATGGGCCAATTTACAAGGCATAGGAACAATATATATTTAAATTAAACTTGTAACTTCATGAAAATTGCAGATAACTCTTTCAAGTTCTCCTCTTCTTTTTAGTTGGATCTGCTCTCTGAAAATTTAATGTACATGCCGCTGATTTCACCCAAAACACGTGTCCAGCCAGGACAAGGCTTTTAGAGCATGTGCTTTGCTGAATTTACGTTTGGATTAAATCCAGAGAAGCCCAGTGTGTTATTCTAAGCAGGACTGCATCCATATATGCTTATATGATTTCCTAAATCAAGGCCTTTTTTTTTTGTCTGCATTGCTCAAAACCTTCCTCTCCATTTAGCTTTCATATTTATTGATTAAAAAAGGATTTGCCAAAGTAAAAAGTATAACCCAGGAGTTAGGGGAGAGTTATGCTAAGTTATGTTAAGTTTATTTTCTAAGTAGCCAGTAGACAAATGAACAATAGAAAATCTGTTGTTCATATGTCTGACAATTTATCTGGTTTTAATAATTGATGGTAACCATTTGTCTATACATTTCTTATGTCACTTATGAATTAATTCAGTAAAATTGAAAAATACCAATTTGCTTGGTTTTCCCAGAGCTAAATAAAAATTGAATGCTACATTTTGATTTTCAAGGGGAAAAATTGCTGATTTCAATGACAAAGTGATTTTTTTACTGCTTTTTTCCCCAAGGTACAAGCTTGAGATTGTAAGTGAAGAATGTGCTTCTGCACATGGTTGAATTCAAACTATTTAGATGGTGATGCAAGCTCGCCTTGAGCATGTGCTAAAGTGCAACCCCTAAAAAAGAGACTTGCCTGCACAGAATAGGGTGAGGTAGCCAGCTTCTGCTCCATCCAATAATTTAGCAGGTCAGGAAGTAGATCTCTTTTTTTCTGAAGGAAAATAAAAAGGATCTTCATGCAAGGCACCACGACCACCACTGTTTGTTTTGGGGGTTTTTTATTATTTTATAACAGATGCTCTTAATCAACTCTTCTCTCTCCTTCTCCTCTGATGTTGTAGTGCTTTTTTCTCGTTATCTTAACATTGCGATCAGGATTCTCTACACCTAAATTCTCCTCAAATCTTTCAAGGGAGCCCTAAGTAAAGAATCTGTAGTTCAAGCTAGGAATCATGCTTTTCTTTCAAGAAAAGACATCAGAAGGCCCTGATTTCCATAAAGGAAAATAATTTCTGTGTATTTACTTCAATGCTTGCTTGACCCTTCATGGGCATCCACAGGTACACGCGTGTTCAAGCACTCACACAAAAATCAGGCCCTGATTTTACTCTCTTGAAGCACCACTTTGGTTTGCTCATTTTCCTGTGAGTGCTTGGTCTACAAATTCATCCTACCCCACATAATGGACCTTCAACTACAAACGTACTTTTTGGTGCACTCAGCTCTTCACAATAACTTCAGCACAAGGTCAAGTAAAGTGAGAAACTGAATTATCCTGTGTTGACATCCACGTTGCACAAAGTACGCTGGTCACATGTCACAGGTGGCAAGTGACATTTCAATCAGCCAAGACTGGTCATGAGGAATCCCTCAGGTTCTGCCACTCATGGAATTGGAGATGCAGGCTGCAAAGAATGCTGTATTCATGCCAAAGTTTATTTTCAAGGGATCAAAGCCGTGTAGGCAGCCAAAACGTGAACAGCTCCAAGGTACCACCTCTATCTCAGGTAATCCTCAAGCTGGTTATTAGAGACTGCAAGAGTATCCTGGGGGAATGTCATTTGAGATTTACTTGATTCTCACCTGTTTTCCATGAAGTGTGATATTTACACTTCCATGGGCCAGGATGCTGAACTGGGTGAACTCTCACCCTGGACTTCTGCTGTTCTTGCATCCAAGTTGCATCTACAACCAACCCATCCATATTCAAGATGTGGAGTTATGAATAAACAGCACAATAATTCGTGTAAACTGGTATTTATGTCTTTGATATTATTAAATTAGCAAATCACTCAAAATCTGCCTGTGCTGGTAACTGAAGCTCCATGGAGCGGAATGTCCTTTGGAGTTGTCAATTCCAGCTGGAAGACGAGAGGCAGGAACTGGGGCAGGATTAGCCCTACTGAGTATCAGCTCTCTGAAAATTTGGATGTCTGGCTCAAGCTGCTCATGTGGGGCTCTGTCTCAAGCACCTCAAGGGAGTGATTCATCTCTCTCATCTGAGAGATTACACCAAGTGAGGACAGCTAAATGTGGGGGAGATCAGTCTTGTTCTCAGTTTCACCCTCTCTTGTCTTTCCATCCCCTTAAGTTTTTACACCCCACTGATTATATTCTAAACAACTGGATAATGATGTATAGCAAGCTTAATAAAGCTTATCAAATTTTAAAAAAAATATTTCTTAAAACCATCTGAGGCTGCCAAGAAATAAAAGATATTTCGCATATTTTCTTCCTAGAGTCTGAAGAACACAGAGAGTCAATGGACACATTTTCCTTCCCGTGTTCCCATAAAAAAATCCAATCAACAATATTAATTTCAAGGGGTTTACTTCGTTTTATTTTGTCCAGGTTAAGTCAAATCTTTTTCACTTCCTGGAAAGAAAAATGTCATTTTCTGTTGCAAACTTATTTCTACAATTACGAAAAAAAAAAATGAGGGTTAAGAATATGAATCAGCAAGAATTTTCAGGGGGAAAATGATCAGAAATTCCATTTTCTTCTGGTGCTCAGAATTTTGTGTGTGCTTTCATTTTAATCTAAAAGGAAAAGCATTTTGAATAGTCAAAGAACCAATGTTCTTTCACAACTGTTCCTGCTTTCAACTTCTTCCAGAGGACTCTGCCTGGTTGTAAGTGAATAAGAACTGTTTCTAGAGCTGTCCATGAGTAATGTTTACTCATTTCCTCAAGCCAAAAGTGGGCTTTTGTGTCTGGGCAATGACTTGTGGATTGGATTTAATTATTTCAGAAAAAATTGTCCCCTGATGCTGCCAGCAGCACCTGTAAGAGAGGATGCATGTCTGTATGGGCTGGGCTTCCTGAATCCAGGCCTTTGTCTTCATCTGTGTTATAATTTCACTTACCTGTCAATGGGGATGATATTTACATCGACCTCACAGAGGTGTTGCAAGATTCACTTCATTAAAATTTGTCAAACATCAGGTCCTTGGAAGCAAGAGGGGATGGAATTATAAAGAAGTTATTTTTAGTTTTCAGAAATTAGTCTTTTAACCTGCCAGAACAGATGCTCTGTGCCTTTCTCTGTGCCCTCCAGGCTGCTGAATTCTGGTAAATCATGAGCAGAAATTAGCTGCAGACTTTGCCTGAAGACAGGGTAAGGATTGCATCAGACCCTGTGGAAATAAAAATATGTTCTCAAAGACCTGTTGGAGTTCTTTTCAATGTGAAGATTGTGTTGGACAACTTCATGGATGATTCTGCAGCTCTCAAACCCAAAATTGTTCTGCTGGAAAGGCTTTCTTTAGGAAGTGACAGCGGCTTAGAAATTTAGATTTGTCTTCTGAAATCTGCTGATTTTTCATAATTTTCCCCATTTGGAGTTAGAAATTGTCAAAATTGCAATTTTCAAATGAAAAAAAGTAAAATTACAGGAACACCATTAAAAACTACTTAGGACCAACAATGAAACAAAATTTAAGAAGCCTAAAGAATTAAAAAACAGTCATGCCTTGAAAACTAAAAACTAAGGCCAAAAAGGAGATAGTGCTAAGGCTCAGAACATCTGGAACGGAAAAATGCATGAAGAGTAAATAGGGGAAGATGATTTTTTTAAGCTTCAGGCTTTTTTTTTTCCTTAATTATGTTTTAAGAGTGCTTCATTTTAGTTATTAACATGAATGGTTCAGTGACTCAGTTCCACAGACCTCAACAATTACAGCTCAATAACGTGCAAAATCTGTTCCTCCCGCTACCTTTCCCTCTGATAATTGACCACCGCTGCTGCTAGGTTTCAGTTGGGACTGTGTGACCAAAAATGGGAATGTTAGGGAGAAAAATGCCTGCAAACACTCACATTCCCTTTGCTACACCATGAAAAATGCCACACCACCAGTCCCTCACTGCACTGCCCTCCCTGCAGAGAACAGCTCTGCAGGGAAATCCTGTGGGCCTCATTGCTTCAGGCTGTCCAAGCTTCCAGCTTTGGGAGAACCTGCCCAAGAGCTTGCCAGGATGATGGGATCTGAAATAACAGCACTGTGGCCTTGTCCATTTTCCACACTCTGCCTGAGCATACACTGGCCTCTATCAGTGGCTTCAGACTGATGGAAAGTAGGTTTAGACTGGATATTACAAAAGAATTCTTCCCTGTGAGGGTGGTGAGGCACTGGCATGGGTTTCTGGGAGACTGGAATGTTAATGGGTAATGACTCAAAACAATCTGCTACTGGCAGAGGTGCTTAAGTGTTATTTTTATGCTTTTACATTGCTGTATTACTATAAATAATCATAACCAAAATGGCTACAAACCTGCTTCCCATTGCAAACAAACTGTTCTAAAATAAAGCTTGAATATATATACATATATGTATTTATAAACACAGCCATTCATGTTGTTTCACTTTAACCCATACCAAGGGATCTATTAACAATAACCTGGGATACCCTTGCCTTCAGGGGAAGCTGGTAACACTTGCCCAGAGCAGCTGTGGCTGCCCCATCCCTGGAAGTGTTCCAGACCAGGCTGGATGGGGCTCTGAGCAAGGGATAAGGGAAGGTGTCCCTGCCCATGGCAGGGATTGGGAATGAGATGGACTTTGAGGTCCCTTGCAAGGCAAATCATTCTATAATTCTGTGATCTAGACATGGGGTGATCCGACCCAGATCAGCCCCAGAAGTGAGAGCGCTGTGCAAGTGATAAGTGAAGTCCAAAGCTGGGACATGGCTGTCACACTGCTATGGTCACTTAATTCCTCAAGGCCAATTAGTGCCTCTATGAGTTGTCTCTGCACCAGACAGACCCAGCAGCCTGATCAGAGCTGACTTCACAGAATCACAGAATCGTTTAGGCTGTTAAAGACCTTCCAGATTACCGTGTCCATCCTTTTACTGAGCATCACTTTATCAACCAGACCAGAGCACTGAGTCATTTCTTGAAAATCTCCAGGGATGCAGACTCCACCACCTCCTTGGGCAGCCTATTCTAGTGCTTAACCACCCTTTCCATGACAAAATTCCTCCTGATGTCCAACCTGAACCTCCCCTGCTGCAGCTTGAGGCTGTTTGCTCTTGTCCTGTCCCTTGTTCCCTGGGAGAAGACCCAGACCCTCTCTGGCTGCACCCTTCAGTCATGGCATTTTAGAGTGAAAAAGACCCCCTTGAGCCTCTTTTTCTCCAGGCTGAGCCCCTCATCTCCCTCAACTGCTCCTCACAGGACTGGCTCTCTTGGTGTATTCAAAGCACAGAGCTTGAAGATGCACACGGGTCCATATAAACACCAACAGCTGCAGAGTTACCATGGAACAGAACCAGCCAGGCATTTCAGGTACAAAGAGATAATGGAGACATGGTTCAGAGGAGTGAATCATCTCATTTGTGCTGCTCAAATGCTGCTAATAAAATGTGATGACAGCCTCGGCGTTAATAACATGTGCGCTATCTCTGTGATCAGCGCAATGTTTATTTTAAAGAACGGTGTTTATTCCTTCCATTGCCTGTCCTCGTCATTCAAGGCTGAACAAAAGATCTTTTGTGCAGCACAGAGCTGGGCTTAACCCTACAAAGGGCTAAGCATTCTTGCAGCAGTGGACTCTGTCACATGCTTAACTTTGAGCATGTCAACAGCCCCACTGAAATTGGCAAGACTAATTACGTCCTCAGAGTTAAGCACGGGCTTAAGTGCACTTTTGGACCACAGCCAGAGCACTCAGCACCTTTGCAAGGCTGATCTGCCAGTGACCAAATTTTGTTTTGGAAGAATTTATATTCAAAGAAAGCAAAAGAAAAAAAAAAAAAAAACCACCACGAACAAACAAACGAAAAAACCGAACAAAACAAAAAAACAACCCGTTATATCTTTCTGTAAGTATTATCAAATTGGATCGAGGCCAAAACTTCACCATTCCCACCAGCACATGCAGCTGTTCTCTGACAAAAGGGTGTAATTCCAACCCCTGGATAAAAGTGTACATTTCAGTGCATTTGCCATAAGGAGACGTTTGTCGTTTTTCACAGTTAAAGCAACTTTTCCTGGTTGGTGGTAGTTTCCTTGTCTCCAGTGAAAACTGCCTCAATTTCCTATGGAATGTTTACAGGCAGAACAGGAAACAGTTTCATTTTATTGCAACCCCAGAGCGTATTTCCCATTTCATCAAGCCCATGAAGAATGTCTTCCAACGCTGCAGGCTGAGCTGTGGCTCAGAGAACCCCCAGGGAGAGCTTTCAGGTATCGCAGGACCTTTAGTGAGACCTCAACCACCTGAAAAGAGCAACTTGTGTCTCCAGGGAAGAGTGAGGTGAGATGAAGTGCCACTGCTGCACCATCGTCTCATTCCAGACCATTGGTACCATTGACATGAGTTTGAGTAGAAGTCACTCTTTTCCTTCAGTAATCCACACAGCAAAACACACTCCTACAAAACTTTGATTCCTTACTGCACATCTTACCATTTCCTCCAGGAGTAACTACTGCTTAACTGTATTTTTTTTTTTTTTAGTTGCATACTTATTTTCTCCTTTGGGCACCCCAATTTTTCACCAGATTATTTAAATTCTCAGCTTCTCTCCTACTACTTAATGCTGCCAGTTCCTGTTCCCTTTCACCTCTGGATGTGAATGCATCCCAGCAAACAACTTCTCACGGATGAAATAAAAGAACTGCTCTTGAGGATGGGAAATGGAAGGGAGGAGGGAAGCAAGAAAAAGATAAGTCCCTGAACTTTGAGCTTTGCAGCCACCACTGCTTTTCTAGCAATGCCCTCCCAGCTTGCCAGAACCTGTCAGTCTAACCTTCCTATTATCACTTCCACTTTGAATTTCCGCTGGATTGTACTCGTCTGTTGATTTCCCATTTGCTGTTTGTTGAGGTTCATAAGAAGCAGCTGCAGTACCTGTCCTGACTCCTTCATTTCTCCTCCTCCCCTCCTCTTTTCAAACCATTCACCAAAGTGCTCTGCCTTGGAGACCCTACACAGAACTTGCAAGCAATGTTTGTTAAACAGATCTTCAATTAGCTCTAAGTTCCCCAGGTTTAGCTCTGGAAAGACTCAATTTAGCAGCTGACCTTTCAGTTCAGTTACCTATCAACTGGACTCATTTTTAAACCCCAGGCTTTAACTAAACTCTTGGCACTGAAGGAGGGTTTTGCTTCCTTCATCCACCTTTGCTAGATCACACAAGAGTGCATGAGGTGACATTTTCTGTTTTCTAAGAGGCCAAAAGA
>VZSR01002340.1:10581158-10674770 GCA_013398615.1 Brachypodius melanocephalos
GCTGGGCAGAGGGGCAGGATCACTCCCTGACCTGCTGGCACTTCTCTGCCTGACGCACCCCAGGATTCTTGATGATTCCAGGAGCTGCTCTCCCCTGTGAAAGGATGGCTGGAGGCTGAAAATGCAGTTACAGGGGTGCCTGGTCCCTCTGGGCTGGAAGCAAACCTTGCCTGAGGGCTTTCAAACTCCTTCTCTGCGATAGTGTCTTCATCAGCATCTCTAAATGAACTGATAAGTGAAAAGCTACCCCAGGATCTGCTGCAGGATCTGGGTTAAATGCTGTAGGGCAAACAATAAAATTCCACTTGGGCCTTCCACATCTGGGGGGAAGATTTGAAGCACTAAAATGCTGAACTGAAACAGTAAGCAGCAAAAGAAGTTTTTTTATGTAATGCTACATCTACACAACTCATCACTACAGGGATTGCAACTCTTCCCTCTCTCTGTTCTGTCACCTTTCAAAACTTTCTTTGGTACACATGCAAATAATCCCAGGTGCTTTGAGACAGGAACTGGAAAAATGTTAGGGAGGTGAATGGATCGGGACTATTCAAACCAGATCCAAGTTCTATTTCTTTTTCTGTTTTAGAAGACGAGTCACCTTTTTCACTGGATGACCAAGTTGAGCTGTAACGTCCTAGCCCATGTTAGAGAAGTCTGACTTGAGGCCAACCTTTTCTCTCATCAAAACAAGAGCTCAGATGACACACAAAGCTTTTGAAAGCTGGTGAGTAAAGTCATAACAATCAGTTCTACAAATATATTATATTAGAAAGCTTTGTAAAGATAACCTCTTCCTAATGACACACTCTGAAACATCACCACTTTGTGGTTGTAAATAAATGCAAAGATTGACCATGAGTCTGAAGGAGTATGACATCTGCAGAAAACACGTTAAGTGTTCATTTCTCCTATTTTTTTCCTTCACTTTTGCTATGAGTGGTAAATCAGATCTGCTTTATCCTTGTTCTTGGCTCTTGTACTTTTTTCCAAAGTTTTCATGGTGTCTGTGAGCCTCTACAAAATTTCTCAGAGAAAATTAGGAATGACTTGCAATAAACATATAATCTCAGAGTTCATATAAATGTATATATACACATAATTATAAATATTTATAATTATGAATCTTTCTTTCCTATTTCATGAGGAAGAACAAGCCATTTGTAAGCACTGCAGTCAGGATGAGGGAGAATTGTGCGAGCCAAAGGCAACTCAGGTTCTGTAATTTATTCATGCAGCAAGGCTGTCTTTAGCCATTGTCAGAATATTTCATTTCAAGAGTTGTTATTATTGTGAGTCAGGAAAACTTTGGGATAGGGAAACCATGAGGGTTTTGTACTCAGTTGTTGAAAGGAATTTAGTCTGGTATTGGCCAAGGAACTAAAAATTACTGTCTCAGGAAATGAATTGGATATTATTAATCTGTCAGGCAACAGAAGAAATCCATCTCCCATTGGTTTTGGGGCATCTATAAATGGAGGTTTGCTATTCTAAGTAGTGCTGAACAATAACCATTTGAATTACTCACTGTGTTGATTCCCAGACTGATATATGATACTGCCAGGCTGGTGAACTGGCAGAATCTCATGCCACAATGCTACAATTCAAAAAAAGTATTCCAGGAAGTGGAGGAAGACTCAAGATGAAGCCAGGATCCCACATGTATAAAACAGGGAAAAAATGGTACAATATGTGAGCATCAAAGATATTTTCTGTAACTTAAGGAAAGCCATTCAAAGAAAAAAGAATTGGTTGGTTTTTTGGTTGGTTAGTTGGTTTGGTTTGTTTGGTTGGGTTTTTTTGGTTTTGTGGTTTTTGTTGTTTTGTTTGTTTGTTTGTTTGTTTGTTTTAGAATAAAACAAAATCAAAGGAGAACAAACCAAAGAAACGTTTACATTCTAATTAAAACCTGGGCAGTTTGCTTGTGCAGATAGAGCAATAAAGAACACAGGAACAAACCTTCATTCAAGAAAGGGATGACTGAAGACTTAGACAATGTCATAGGAGTGAGAAGTGGAAGCCAGGGAAAAACCAGAAAGAAGGACTGCATGCCTCCCTAGGCATTTTCAACACAGATGAAATGCCTGGCACTATTTTCCAAACCTCATTAAGTGGGGGAATTTCCCAGTTTCTGACAGAGAGCAGATCTTTCAGCAGGCAGTGCCTTATCTTATCGATTCAAGCTACATTGCTGTGTATTGATTTGCTGACTCTAATCAGGATGTTCTTCTAAGCAATTAGATCTTGTCTGAAAATGTAGGAGTTGCTGCTTGCCTCTACTAATCCTGAGATTTCAATCAATACTCCCAAGATTGAACCAGTAGCAGCCAGAACGTGGTGTGACTGTCCATTGGAATGGAATCTCCATCCAGGGCAGGGCATCCCCACTCCCACACAAACTCATATCTTCCACAGGAGCCTCCTGCCTTGAATCCTGGCCTCCTCCCCTGACTCCAAAGGCAATCTGTACTGACTAGTCTTATTCCAGAGCTCACTTGGCTGTTAGTCAGGCCTCCCCTTTCTTCCCCCTGATCAAACTGCCCGGAGCAAGTCCACATGGACAGTGAGGAGGAGGAAACTTTTGCTCCCTTGGCTTCTGCAGCACGGTGGGACTATTATAATTTACATCTCCAAGGCACCAGCAGAACATCAATACCTTCCCTGGCCAGGGGAAGGGGAGGGAGACACAGTGACTCAGTCACTCAGCTGAGTCACCGTCCTGGCAGTGGCAATTTGGGTGGTGCCACTGTCACCACCCTCCTCCCTCAGAACTGGGCTTGTGCTCCCTCTCTGTCTGCATGAGACTTCTCATCAGGGATTGAGGTACTTGCTCTGGTGCACCTGATTTTAAAATTCAGACGACATTCTCCAAGTCATGGAAAAATGAGAAAGCCTTCCTTTGAAAGTAAAAAGAAACCATACCCACCAAATCCTTCAAAGATACCCCAGTCAGCTCCTAGGCTGAATCTGGCAAGACTTTAGGCATTAAAATTAACCTTTCTGCATACTAAATGATCCCCTGTCAAGTTGGAAAGAGGAATCTAATCGAAATTGACAAAAAATCCAAGAACGATGCAGAACTGGAGTTTTCCCACACTGTTCTTCCCCTTTCTCACATCAGAAGCAGAGAGTGACAATGATATTCTTAGAGAACAAAATAAAGACCAAGCAGGTGGTCTTGTCCTACAGCGTTTAATCCTGATCTCAAACTTCCCAGGAGAGCATCTCAATCACCCTCACACCTCCTGCAGTGGCGTGTGCCACAGATAGAACAGTTCTCAAGGTAGTTACAGGGAAGAATTCTTACCATCACCCATTGGACATTATTTTGTTTTCAGGCTGAGGAAAGTTTAAAGCCATTTAAAATCTATAAGCCAGGCACGAAGGACAATCACATTGCCTTAAAAACAGCACTGTTTTTTCAGTATTTATGGGCAAATCTGGGGAGGACATGGACTTGGATCAGACCCTTTAAGGTGTGAATTATATGTAATGCAAGATATTCCTGTCTGCCACTGCTCTTGAGGCATTCAGACCCCTACACAGAGTTTTATACTTACTGCTTCTGTAGAGCCAAAGCAGCCCTGAAGCCCAGGAGTGAATCTGGGCTTTGTATCAGGAACAAAAGAATGGCAGCAGTAAAAATTATGTGAGTGTCAGCTGCAATTCAAAAGAATTTGTGTGGTTCTGGTGGAGTTTGAGGTGCTCCTTTAGGAAATGGATTTATTTCTGCTCTAGAAGAACCCTGTGTGCTTTCTGAGAGCTGAACAGAAAAGGGAAGATGCTTTCATAAGTACTTCTTGGTAAGTATTTTTCTCTGTTTTCACTGAAAACTTCCTTTAGCAATTTACATGAATAATTTTAGTTAGTCAGTCATTACCACATCAAAGCTTTACTATGGTAAAATTTTTATTCTCTCACAATTTGAAATAGTCCTGAGCAAAGATAATCAAGAGGAAGTAAATTCAAAATAGAAATTCTGCTGAAATAACAAAGGTCACGTCTAAGGCACGAAAAATGTTGCATTGAACTGAAATGTTTTGCTTCATCAAATTACTTTTTTTCATTGCCTGTGTCTCTGCTGGCATTGGATGGGAAAGAAAGTGGAAAATAAGTTCAAGTTTCTTGTTGCCATCATCACCATCTTCAGACTCTTTATACTTGGCTTTTCTGAACACTTCAACCACATTTAGAGCTGGGCCATTCCTGAAATGTGCATTCATGTAGTTGTTCCTTTTCTCTTTTTTTTCTTTTAAACCAATGTAAGTTCCCGCACTAAGAATGTGAAAAGAAGCATCAGCAGAATGGATCCATGTTTGTTCCATTGGGACCCAATTACCTGAAGATGATTTTTAAGCACCTGAGGGATGACATTAAATGTTTATCCTGCTGAGAGCCAAAGCCCTTGGGCCACTTAGGAAGCCTTGCTGGGGCATGTGGGATGCTCAGGGGTGCCAGAGCTGGCTCCAGGGACCCTGCCTGGTGTCCCTGTCACCAGCAGTGCTGGGAGGGGAGGTTCACTCCATCCTGAGAGCTGTGTCCCCATGCCAGAGTCACACTGGGCTGTACCCATGGCACTTGTCTTGCCAGGGGGGGATTGGAGTACAGCCAACCCATTCCAGCTCTGGATTCCACCAGTCACAGAGGGTTTAGGGATTTCTGCAGGGCACTCAGCAGGAGGGAGACACGAGCCCTTGTTGATTGTCACCAGGAACAACAATTTAGGCTGGATAAGGATCAGACTTGGGACAACCACTTGGAAAGCAGCACCCTTGTCAAGCAATTGGTGAGTGAAAATTCCAGACAAACCATATGAGGGGGATCTGGGCAGGCCTAGGAAGTCTGTATCAGATCATATTTGTATCCCTTCCAGTTCAATGTTCTATTTCTGACTTCAGGCAGTGCCAGCTATTTCAAAAGAGATTCAGCTGTAGAATATTGCAGTTTATCCCCAGGGAAAGCCTGGTTTTATATTTATGACCTGTGTCTTAAACAGAAGATTTATATCAATTTGAAAAAAAAATGTTGATAAACACTGAGTCTTTTGGGCAAGACACTCTCCAGCCCCTGGGGAGAAGCATTTTGACAAACCCTGATAGGGGCCTCAGACACATTTTTAAGACTCAAGCCTCGGGGGTGTGGGAGGAGCTCATGCAACAGCAAAGTCACTTTAGGTTTTGCAGGCTTAGGCTACAAATTTCCAGGAAAATCCAAAACTCATGTCCACGCCATGTGAAAGGAAAGTGCCTCTTTCAGACAGCATTTACCCCACCTGAAAGTGAGGACTGAAAACCCACCTCAGTCCCCAATGTGAGGTGCTCTGTCCTTCCCAGGAAATACCCAGCAGCATTTAGGAAGTTTGGATCCCCGTTCCTCTCTGCCCTGCCAAACTCCAGGTGCTCCTGTAAAGCAGCAAACTCATAGCTGGATGAACAGGGAAACAACTCAGATGAATCTCCAAAGCTGTTTCTTCCTTCAGAAGCACTCTCAAGATTTACTGGGCTGTCAGGACAAAACAAGGCATTCAGGAGACCCTCCTGATCCCATCCTCAATCTCATTAACTTCCTGCCTTCCCCAGTGCCCCGGTGGCCGCGTGTTAACGAAGGGCTGGAATTGGTAAATGAAATTGATTACACAACTCTTTGAACGAGGCAAATTGTCCATCTCTGGAGAAAAGGTATAATTTTCTGCTCTGCATAAATCAAATGAAGGTCTCTTAAAAGCCCTGGGTAAGTAGAGAGCATTTCAAATCGGCTACAAAGTGCTGGACAAAGCATTGGCAGAAGGAAGTGTAGGGACAAAAATTACCTTAGCCGCTCTTTCCTATCCCCAGTTTCTGTGATTCTATGAATTTTAATTCTGAGCTGCACAATTTAATTATCACCTGCAAAGAGCTGCAGAAAATTAAACCATTTTCTACTGTGGGCAGATCTGTCCTGTCATCTGTCAGCTGTGAGGGTGCTGAATTGTTCCTACAGAAATGTGGACATAAAATTGATCTGTGTCTACCCGAAGGACTGGATATTGGGCCATCACAGCTGGAAAAAGCTGCCAGAGGTTGTTCTAAAACCCTTGAATGTCTCTTCAATAAAACAATCTGAATCCTGCCATGTCGCAGGACTACTCAATATCTTGTCATTTAATCACATTAATATTTTCATATATCTGGTTTTGAATTGCTGCAGAGTAAAGGAATCAATTCTTTTACTCTCTTACTCCTCTTATATTAGCCATTTTACTAATGCAGAGCTTGGCCTTTTCCATCTTAGAGGAGAAATGTATTTCTAGGCTATTCTGGGAAACAAGGAATTATTCCCTTTCTTTGTGAGATGCCCTTGTCACATTAATATCACCCTTTCAACTCTCTGTAATCCTTAAAGGAGTCCTCCAAGCCTGGTGTCAGTTTTATTCTGAATATTCTTCAAATTATGCAGTTGCTCCTGAAGCTGTAATGACAGCACAGAGACAAAAAGATCTCAGTGTCTGGCCATATAAATACAAATTATGAGCCTGGATATTCATAGTATCATAGAATCATAGAATGGACTCTGTTGGAAGGGACCACAGGAATCATCTCTTCCCTGCCTCTCTCCAGGGATACCTTCCACTAGACTGAGAGGCTCATTCCTAAGTCAGGCCTGTGGGACAGGTGTCATAATTTAACATTTCTTGTGCATAAAATATGCACCCTATTCTCACTCTAAGCCTAGCCAGTTTCATCTCCCAAATTCTGTTATTGCAGGAATTAAGGAACAGGTGGCACATTTTGGGGGATTTGCCTGTGCTGGTTTTAAGGGAGCAGCGTGCTCTGGGAGGAGTAATGATGGATGTTCTTTCATTCACTTAACTGAAAGCCTCTCACTTGTGCCAGCTGAGAGTTAGGTTTTACCTAACTTAGACCAGATGATACTTCCAATTATTACTTCATTTTTCCAAGTGGAGATGTTGTTCTTAAGTAATTACTAATGCGTGCTCAGCAACAGTTTCTTGAACTGTGGGTTTTTTACAATTTTTCCGCTTGTCTGCATTGAATTGATTTATTTATGTAGACTTTGATGTGTTATAAACCCTAAAATGATCCTACACATCAAGTCTCTTCTCAGGGGAGACCTTATCTCACTGTTGATGGCCTGATTTATTTAATTCACTGCAGAAAAGCATCGATTTCTGTGACGTGCCGAATTATGAATTGTCCCTAAAAACCTGCCGTGACAAACAAATAAACATTTTAGCCATGGGAAGGCAGAAGCAGAAAGGTGTTGAGACTTGCTGAAAGCCACACAGGGTGTTACTGTCAGAGGCCAGATTAGGATTTTGCAAGTCACTCATGAGCAACCTCACTTGATTTGGTATCTGGGAGTTACAGAGAAACTTGGCAAACCTTACCAGCTCTCCTACCACTGGCACTGAGATGGAACCCCAGGAAAATCTGGTGTAGGATAAAGGTTCTGCCACAGCTTCCTTTCCTGTCATGTGTGTGAAGACAAAAAGGATCTGGCAGAAAGGTGGAAAAACTATGGGTAGAAGTTGTTGCACACATTCTGTGAGATGGTGAAGTTGTGATGGGTGGTTTAATGACAAATCCCTAAATCCCTGTGAGCAGGGAGGTGGCCCTGCAATACTGGACTGCCACCACCCCGTTGTTTTGTTCCCTTTTTGGAGGGAGGTTCAGAAAATGGATCTCCAGGACCCATCTGAAAAAGGCAAAGCTTGCCAAGTGCCAGTCACTCTTAATCTCTTCATATCCAATTTAGCAATACAGTTCCTGTCTCTGATACCACTTCTGTGTTTGGGACATCCACGCCCTATTTCCCTTCAGGAAGACTCACTGACCTAGACTTGCTGGATTGGTTACTCAGATAATTCCCTCGAACAGGAGAGAGTCCCACAAATGGACTGAGTTTTTTCTAGTTACTGCATTTAAGGATAGTGTGTCATATGAAATAATAAAGATTTACTAAATTATACAATTATAGAACCACAGAATGATCTGAGTTGGAAGAGGCCCTAAAGATAATCAGAATTCAACCCCTTGCCATGAGCAGGGACAACTTCCATTATGCCAGGGTGCTCCAAGCCCTGTCCAGCCTGGCCGGGAACACTTGCAGGGTGAGGCAAATGGAGGATGATACCTACTTACCTTCACACACATGTACCAGATTGTTCCTAGAATCCCTAGAAGAGTTTTAGCAATAGGGCACAGGAAAATACAGCAAAACTTCAAGAGCATTCTGCTCTCCTTCATAATTCTCGTAACTCTATCACCTGGGGATTTTGCTCAGTATCTTCAAGAAAAAAGACGAAGTTCCTTTTTCTGTTCACTCTCCAGCATTTCCTAATAATTTGGTTCACACTAATCTAAAATGGTCTTCCCTATCCTAAATGGAAATCATAACTGGACACAGATATATTTCCCCAGCTGCACAATTTCCACAAAAAGTACTATTTAAAACTAATGGGCCAAAACCATTCCAAGTGTAATTCTGCTGAAAATGATAGTGTGAATCGATCTGAAATTCAATAGGTGGTGCCTAAACCCTTTCTTGCCATGGGCAAGCAAAGCCTGGGATGTGGAACAGTAAGTGTGGGTAATAAAAGCAGCAGTGAGAGTGTTAGAGAAGAAAGTCTAAATGATGAAAATCTAAGCCTGAGCAGAATTTTTCTTTGTGATCCAGGAGGCCTGGTCACATATATATTGCACATTTAATTTAAATGCATATATACAGTGCAATTATGCTCTTGCACATAAACATTTGGAGGAATTATTGCTTCATTTCAAAGTTTCCAAAGTACAAACCTGGGAAATATCACAGATATATCAGGCAGGCTGGAAGTCACCTTAATTTTCAAAATCATCACAAGTACCTTTATGAAATACAGATTTTTTTCCAGGTAGATTGGATCAAGAGCCATGAGAAAGATGTAGAAATGAAAGCAAAGTCTACACATTCCAGAATGTTCCGTGTTTCAATTCCCATTATTTTTTAGCTTGGGTTTCAACCTTCAAAGCTGGTATATACATGAGTTGTTCCCTCTGGGTGTTTGAAAGTAGAATAATTACCTGTGTAGGTTGGTTGCTAGTAGATAGGTGGATGTGTTGTCACAGAAATCAAGATGTATATCAGAAAACAGGGAAGGAGAAGAGTAAAACCAGGGTATATCAGGCTGTAAAACACACAGTTTCCAGTGAATTTAGATCTCTGTCAAGTGTCTGCTTAAATATTTGGTCCCATACTCTCAGCCTACCTTGGGAAGTGTTTGTTGTAAGGAAAACTCTCTATCATCCAACTGCCTTGTTCCGTCAGGTCTTTTATTTTGCTGCTCCACCCAAAGTTGATTTTCGTTTAAATGTGGTAAACATAACAAGCCCTTTCATGAAATGTTAGAGGTCAACTGCACCCCTCATTTTATTTAGTGTATGTTTCTTTACTTCATTTAAAAGAAGAATAGCAAAACCACAAACTGAAACCCAATATCACCAAGCACTGAAAACAAAAGGGTGCTTACGGGATTGGAGTGCTGGGAAAAAAACCCACCATTTTATTTTGCAAAGCACTTGGAACAGTACATTTGATCTTCTTATTTCATTCTTTGGTGCCTGATATTTCAGCCATCCATCCTGGGCTTAATTCTGTGTGGCCCTACCAGCAAATGTGGGGTTTGTTCCTGGTGTTACTGCTCACCTACTGTGTGACATGAGCTGAAGCACATCTATATCCTTGTGGTGTCTAAAGACACCTGGATGTAAAATGGCTGAAAACATGTATTTAATTTATATACGTGAATTATATTTATGCGTTATATCAATAGATTATATTTAATTTAGCTTATTTCCAGAAGGCTTAATCCTAAAGAGTCTCCTACCCAGAGTATTTAAATGAGTGCTCTCTCATGTCTCTCTCTGTTCTCTTCGATGTTTTGTCCACTTTGCCTAAAATGGCATATTTATTTTTTTGAATTTTGTCATGCTAATATTTTTTCTAATACTTTTAAATTTGATTTCTATCTTTTTTACATCCCTGGTTCTGGGATGTCCTCTAGAACAATTTCTGTGAGAAGGACTGCAGGACTGTGCTGTTCTCTCACATGATGAGCCTCTAGCAAAAAAAGCTACTGCAGAAATCAGTAAAACAAATAAACAAGAGAAACTTTTTTTTGCTATAATAACTTAATTAACAATTAATTAACATGATTTGCCTTTTTAGATGATCTTCAGTTTTAATTTGTGGTGATTTATATACATTTCTATATTTTATATGTTCAAGATAAGGACATTGATGAGTTTCTGCTGTTTTGGACATTAACAAGAATGGTATGCATTCATAAACTTTCATATTTCAAATGTTAAAATATCTTCATTTAAAAATATATATAATTTTTTATTTTTTTATGAGAGGTATATCTTTGAAAACCAGAAAAATATTAATTATCAATATGCTTCTCCCTAATCAGCCCTAATTAGAGGCAGTGGAGATACTAAAAAGAGGAGGATAAATCTAATTTCAGTGCTTTGCTGGGTGAAAATGTATGTTATATTCACAGAACCAAGAATCAAGAAGCTTTTTTTTTCTTTGCAACTGGAAATAAGAAACGTGAACATAGATAACATGTTAAATAGAAATAAGAAACATGAACATAGATAGCCCAATAAATAGCACATTGACTGGGAACCTCATTGCTTGGGAAGCCCATTATTACAGCAATAAACCCACAAAAGCTGCATCTGTAAATAGGATAATATACATTTGTGTGTGTGTGTAACAATATTAAACTAAATGTAGACAGAGCTAATACATATATTAAACAGTGAAAAAAAAATATTAACTCACATCTATAACACATTGTATGTGGACTTTGATGTTGTGTTAATAAACAAAATAGCATCTCTCTTCCATTATTTGAATCTACAGAAAGCAAATATCACTTTAAAAACTCCTGAAAGAGCAAATACTTCAGTCTAATACTTCACTCTCCCTTTCATTTTGTGTAAAATTGTCTGTGTGTATTTTTCCATTATTTTTTAAGTATTAAAATGCATTGTTTTGATTTATGTGCCACCTATGTGTTTTCTTTTCTTGTTTTCTTACATCTTATTCCATTCCCACTATTTGGAAAGGGAATCACACAGTGGGTTCTTGCCATGCTCTGTTTTTGCCTGGAAAAGCAGGATCTGCCCCATCAAGCAGGATTACAGTACCAGAGGCATTTAGAATTGACTTTAGGAAGGGTGTGTACAGGTATGCTTTTATGAACCTGATTTCAATGGGACAAGTTCATGTGCAGGATTATATTGGATTCAAAACAGGACTTGAATATCCTCATATTTCAGTCTTTCAAAACACCCACAGATCATTTCCTACCACACAGCTCTGATAAAAACAGTTAAATATGGCTGGAATGTAATAGATGAGTTGGTTTTAAAGGCTGCTTGCTATAGGTTAAGTGGGAGAACAGCAGTTTTTCATTTATTCCTTTGTAGATTTGTGGCAAAAAATTCCAGAGAAGGATATACATGTAGCAACAAACAGATGAAGCGGTTGGGATTTCTTGGTCTAGTGATATTTTGCAAGAATTCTTTTAAAAATGGAGGCATTTGTTCCAGATCCTTATCCAAACATTTATTTGTTTCAGCAGTTTCCACAGTAATTGGCTGTTGCAAACACCCAGAGTGTTTTGGGGCTGGCATAATGGGCCTGCTCTTAATTTATAAAAATAAATCACAACTTAGATGTCACTTTGCAGTTTCATGTAGTAAGCTGATAGCCAGCTGGTGAATCGTAACAATATGGTAGTTTATTTTCTTTTTCATTTTTCTTCAAGCAGTGGCAATGAAATTTCTTTTCAAAGTTGACCAAACAGCCAAGACAACATGACAACATCGAGACTGGCCAGCACAAGCCAATAATTTGGGTTGTCATCATTGCCAGTGTGGAAAATGGCTTTTGGTGAGCTGTACATCACAGAAGTCTTCAAGTTACATCCACTCATGCACAGATGCCATATGATGAGTATCTTTCCAATGTGAAGTTATTCCCTGCTGTTAATGTCCCGAAGCTGTATGAATATCTTCCCCAAAACTGGTACCAGGCAGCAACTAGAGCTGACTGGAAGACAAGAATTTCCATTTTTATTAACATCATGGGGACTTCAACATTTGTTTTGTCCTGTTGGTTTACCAAAAAAAAAAAAAAAAAAAGGCACACTGGAATAAAAATTGCACTGGAACAAAATCTCTCTGCCTTGGGAGAAATGAGAAATCCCAGACCTAAAATTGTGATACATATTTACATATTTGAGGGACAGACAGCAGAGCTGTGATGGAGTACACCAAAGCTGTGTCCTCGGCTCTGTCTCCTTTGGCCACTTGGATGACTGCTGTGGCCTCTGGGTTCCAAAATGGTAGAATCATAGACTATGCTGAGTTGGAAGGGACCCACAAGGACCATCCAGCCCAAATCTTGGCTCTGTACAAACACCCCAACAATCCCACCCTGTGCCTGAGAGCATTGTCCAAACATTCCTGGAGCTCTGCCAGGCTGCGTCCCGTGACCATTCCCTGGGGAGCCTGTTCAGTGCCCCAGCACTCCCTGGGGGAAGAACCTTTTCCTGATATCCACCCTAACCCTCCCCTGACACAGCTCCAGCCATTCCCTGGGTCCTGTCCCCGGTCACACAGAGCAGAGCTCAGGGCCTGCCCCTCCTCTTCCCCTCACGTTGAAGAGCACCATGAGCTCAATTCCCTCTGCTCCAGCTGAACAGACCAAGTGCCCTCATCTACTTCTCATGTGGCTTCCCCTTCAGGCCCTTCAACATCTCCAAAACACTACTTTGACACTCTCTAACAGCTTTAGGTCTTTCTTATATTGCAGCACCCAAACCCACACACAATATTCCAGGTAAGGCTGCCCCAGCCCAGAGCAGGACGATCCCTCCCTGGCCTTGCTGGCCATGTTGGGCCTGGTGCCTCCAGGACTGGCATGTCCCTCCTGGCTCCAGGCCACTGCTGCCTTCCAGCTACTCCCAGTTTAGGGTCATCTGCACTCTTACTTACTATCCTTTCCAGTCCTGCATCCAAGTCCATTACGAGGTTCTTGAAGAGCACAGGGCCTAATATGGTGCCCTATAGAACCCCACCAGTGACAGGTCCCCAGTCTGATGTCACCTCAGTCACTGTCACCCTTTGTGTCCAGCCTATGATCCAGTTGCTCACCCAGCACACAATGTTTTTATCCAGCTGTGAGCTGGACAAAATCAACTTGTTGTCCTCATTAACAGACTCCAAATTATATCATCAAAATCAATGACCACCAAAACAAACACTGTTTGTTGTAGTAAGACTTTCCAAACCAACTGAAAAAACCTCCATGACATCAACAAGTGGCAGTTCTTCACACCAGAACCGTGCAATCCATGATCTCTGTGTTTCTGCATGAAAAATAAGGCAGACTTTATTCAATGCATCAAATGTTAGACCAAAAAAATTTTAAAAAATCTTTTGCACCAGATGAACTTCTCAATAGCAGACAAAGGATAGGAACAACAATTCCTGGCATATTTCACTAAATAATAATTCTGTTTTTGATCTGACAGGGATGTTTTTGCAGGGAAGCAAACATTTAGAACGTACATCTAGAAAAATGACAATTTTTTTGTTCTGTTAGGTACTGAAGCACACTGATCTGATGCAGATACAGGTTTTATAGCTCATTACAATCTTGTCACCCACATACTCCTCTGAAATATTGTACTCTTTTTCATCTCAATTCAAATAGAATAATGTAAGACCTTTTAAAACCTGTATTAACTTTATGTTTTATGCTTTGATAGACCCAATTTTATGAGGGTTTTTCAGTAGCTTGTTTCTCTTTTCCAGACTAAGCTGGTATTATATTTCCCTATATAGCACTTGCTTCTGTTTCTCCTCAGAGTTTTACTTACTTCTGCTGCTAAGTTGTATTCTTTAAGTTTCATTTCTATTTCTGATTGTTAACAAGGAAGGTGAAATCTAGTTTTTGAAACAGATTATTCTGCATTATCCTGCTGAGAGGACTTTGCAAAGCTTTTCCACCTGTTGGCGGCTGCTGTCACGTTTAAGATACCAAAATATGCCATGTAACCTGTTTTCCATGTAACCCTTTTGAGCTTAGATGACTCAAATTGTCCAAAAACTCAAGCTAAACCCATCTGCCCTTCTGCTGGTGCTCCAAAGGTGCTATTCTCAGCTGTCTCTCCTCCTCTCAGTGTGTGAGACATGCTCTTGCTTGGAAAACACCCAGCCAACAGCCAATTTTGACCTTCAGACAGACAATAGGAGTCCTACAAGCCAGGCTGGGAACAGCAGGATTTGAGAGAGGTTAATGAGAAGGGATGCACCAGAAAGGACTGGCATAATGCAAAGTTTTGTTTATTTTGACCTACAGTTTAGAAGCAGATGGAAAGCAGTTGAATCCAAAGTCAGTAAATTTAAAACTGATAAAAGCGAAGGGATATCTCAGCCAAAGTCTAATTAGCTACTTTGTATCTGTATCTATTACACACAGAAAAAAAAGGAGAAAAAAACTAAAAGCCAGTAACAGAATACTGTCTTATTTTCACATTAGAAAATGCAACCAAATATATACCTCAGAAGAATCTATCTCAAATAAAAATGTCAGACTTATAAAGCTACTTTAAAATCATTAAGACAAGTATTAATAGAATAATTCAATTTTTAAAATACTAATGAATAATTATTTAAAAATATATCTTGCATATTTTATAGTTCCTATGAAGGGGAAACCTTAAATCTTATATAGTCTTTAAAGTCACTTGTTTCTGAACATGAAATTCTCACGTTAATGAACAGTCAGGATAATAATCAGCCAAGATAAGGAATGCATTAGTGTTTATATGAGGAGGAAAGCTTTGTGTAAGAAACAGGATTAGGCCCCATTCACTTTGAAATTTTAAATTTAAAATTTATTTTTTTAAATATTCAAAGTCATGATTTTAAGCAATGGTAAAAAAGTAGGCTGCCACAGACTTTAGAAAGTCACCCAGTCCATTTTTCTACCCTGGGCAGGGTTACATATAAGCAAACTTCAGTCTCATAACTCACCTGGCAAATGTTTGTCTAAATTGTTCTTTAAGCCTCCACAAATTCTCCAAGCAAGCTAATCCAGCCTTTCACTATCTTGCCATTAAAAAGCTGGGTTTTTTTTACTTAATTCCCACCCTCTTTCTATTTAGGTAATTCAAACACATCATGTCTTGTCCTGTTTCTGGTGGCTGTTATCATGTCTCTGCACATTCTTCCCTTTCCTAGACTAAACAAACCCACCTCCTCTGCTCTTGTCTCACAAGCTGTGTTTTCTGGACCTCTAATAATTCTTGGTGTTCATCTCTGGGTTTTTGCCAGTTGGCAAGGGGCATTTCTCCAGCTGTTACCTGCACTTAGCTGGACACAAGATCCCAGACGGGGTTTTATCCATGTGGGAAAGAGGTATTACTTCCCATGTCTTCTGTAGCATCCCTCATTTATAGGGGATTCCTTTTTTCATCAGGATGGATCTGCTGATTCACAAATTCCCTTTTGTAGATTTGCTGCCTACTTGATCGTTCCATGCCTTGTATTTGTCCCCTTGACTCTTAGAAATTGCTGGGTTGCTTTTGGTTTTTTTGTTTGTTTGGTTGGTTGGTTTTGGGGCGGTTTTTTTGGTTTTTTTCTGTTTTTTTTTGTTTTTTTTGGAAAGTTCAAAAGATGAGAGGCTCCTATCCAAAAGAGGAACTTTACATATGTTTACAGTGATGGAAAGACAGGAAAAAAACAATTGCATATGAAACGAAATTTGTTTTCACCACTCCACTGTTACCATTTGCAGTCTCTAATCTTTTGTTATAAGTGGTGACCATAAAGTGATCTCTGGTACAAATTACTTCATTTCAGCAACGTTGGTATTTCGATGCAATAAAAAAGAAAAATCACTGAGTTCTTACTTAACATTCATCAATAAAAAGAAAAAAGTATGGGATCATTAGGCAAATGAATAAAGGACTTCAGAAAAAAAGTGAAGGAATATGTGAGATTTCCAGTGTTGTCTAGAAAATTCAGGAAAAGAACTGCATTTTCTTCACATTCTTTTATTTTTTTCAGATTAAAATTTGTCATTCTCTTCAAATAAGGAAACGAACAAAAGTCTGTATCTACAAAGAAATACTTCATTCCCAAGTCTTCCCCTTTCCTAGGAATGTGAATCATCCCATGACCAGCACAGCATCTGAAGCCTAAAACCCTGGGATTCCAGGTTTTGTGGCTGAGCTCTCCTCTGAATACCAATTTCTGGCCAAGCCTTGCTTCAAGGCTAGAGCACTCCCATTACCTTGCTGCTTTGGTTTCTGAGTTGGAATTTGAGTTTCTACTCCAAATTTCCTGCAGGAAAGACTTGTTTGCATCTTCTTCTGTCCCAGCCACCAATTTATTGAAATATGTGGTTTAGTTCCTCTGAAAACTGAAGTCATCTGTCAGATGTAGCTGAAATTGGAAAAGAGTTTTGAGATTATGAAGAGAAAGGAAAATAGCAGACATCAAACATTTTGTTAACATCAATCTTATCCCCACAGAAAATCAAGCCAAGGAGCCTCTGCTCTCTAAGCACTATCACACGTCTTCCTACAGAAAAACCTTATTTGTTCAGGCTTTCTAGAAATAAATGGCAACAAAAAAACCCTATAATTCTTGCTATAAAGGAAACTTTTCAAGGGTCCAGGTGTGAGAGAAAACCAAGGAAAAGTTTTCCATTGGCCAGTGAGAGTTTGGGCAAAACTTTTACGAACACCGACAAAAGAGGTAAAAGGAAAATCAAAATTTCATACTTAATTGCAGCTGGTATCACTGAAATCCTCTCCTATTTCACTCTGCAGAAACAGCAAAGACATTGTATCATTTACTGTATCAGCAAAGACATCACTGTCATTTAGATATCAGCAATGATACTGCAGAAGAATGGACAGGATAGAATTTGAGCTAACCAAAGATTAATTTTATGTCTTAGACTTTAAATAACTTGAACATTTTTGTCATTTCCCCCCTCTTCATTTAGAGCTATTGAGAACTCTTAGGCATCAAAAGCAAGCTGTGGAAAACACCAAAAATTTATGAGATTTCAACCTGGATGTTTTCTGTGTTCATGTATCTGAAAAGTGAAGCAATAACTCTTTGTCAATTTTCAGATCCAATGTATTTTATTTTTCAAAATAAACAAAACCCAGTCTTCATCTCCATACTTCCAAACCAAGGAACTGACAGAGTTGTAATTAAATTTCCAGTTAAACACTTATTCCTGAGGAAAAGGATTTTTTTTAAAGAGAGAGAGAAGGAATAAATTAGCAGAAGTATCTCTGATCTGATTTGAACTTGATCATTAAATTGATAATTTTTCCTACCTTCTTATTTTGCCAAGTCGCCTCTGTCTTTCCATCAGAAATTCCTTGCATTATTTCAACAGCAGTTCTGAGTTTATTAATTCAGGCTTAGGCATCCAGCTCTTTTAAAACGGGGTTCCCTCAATCATTTTTCTGGTCAGGCAAGTAACCTTCCCAAATAGTTTTTTTTTCCTCCTCTCCAAAGCAAATCCACCAGTATTATATTTCCCTATCAGAGAACACATACATGAATTACAAATTCTTCCTCCTTTCCCCCCCGCACCCCCAACAACAGCCCATGGATTTCATGCACACTTTCCCAGAAAATCCAGGCAGCTCCACATTCTCCCTGCCCCCAAATCCATCAGGTTTCCCATTCCCACAGTCCACTCCAGCCCCACACTTCTGATTCCCAAGGACTCCATAAAGAGCCCAGGGTGAAGTGTCCTCCCTGGCAGCTCCGCTGTGTCACAGCAGCAGCGTGACAGTGGCAGCAGATGGGCTGCCTTGAAGCCTCTGCTAACAGCGTGATGTCTCAACCCAGCCCTCCCATGAGGATCCGATTTTTGGCTGCTTGGCAGGCTGGGAAGGGAGAGAATCCGACCTCCCTCGCTCCTGTGCATGAGACATGAAACAAAAGCCTTCCCCTGCCTCACTGATTTCAGGCTGGCTCAAGTCCTTCACATCGTGCAGGCAGCACAGGCTGCCCCATCCTCCCTTGCTGAAGGTAAATGAGTGATTTATAATCGTAATATTACTATGTGGATATCAGTTCAGGCAGGTTCATACAGGGTAAGACAATAGCTGTTAGGGAATTTGACTGAAAAACCAAGGTTATTTCATTTATACTCATAGCGGAAACAAAATAAAGATCATGGTTTGCAAAGTTACTTCAGGTAACAACTCCAAAGAACTGCCCTTTAATACCCTCTCAAAGTAATTAAATGACTTCTTGTTCTTCACCCAAAGACGGCATATGTAAAGACGGCATATAACAAACCTAGGATGCTGCATTTTCCTAATAAATATAACTTAATTAACAGTTTCATCCCAGTAACACTAAACACTTACACACAAAAAATTATTTTGCTTGGAGTTGTATCATAAAATAAAAGTAATTGATTTCTCACAAACACCAAATTGCTTTCTCAGCTTGGGAAACACACTCCAGGTCTGATAAACTGACAGAGCATAAAATAGTTACAAACTAATCCTTGTGGACTGAGAACTCCCAAGATTTCTTGTTCCCCTCCTCCTTGGCAAGAATTAAAGACTTCCTCTTTCACATGGTAAATCTCCCTTTTCCCACATATTTGGTGTCAGAGCTGTGTTTCACTAGGTCTTACAAATCCAAATTCCTTCAAGTCTTTTTTTTTCCTTCAGTGAAGTCCATATGTACAGGCAATGGGAGTAGTAAGAATATTCATTCTCTTCCTCCTCCTGTCCTTCTCTTTCAAGGCAGTCAGTTCCTTTCCTTGCATGGACACAGCTCAAGGGTTCCCTTGTGATAGTTCCCATCCTTTTCCCTCAAGTGTCACCACTCCCACCACACATTATTTATTCTCCAGTTGGATCCTTTAAGAAACCAACGATGCACAAATGAGCATTCTATGAATTCAAATCTCCCCGGTAAAATCAGTCATGGTGTTTTTGGTGGGTTTGTGAAAGCGGCTGTCAAATTAATCATAGCTGGGGTTTTACTACATGAAATGCAAAGTAGTTATTCCTTCCATCACTTCCATCTGCTCTGATGTTTTTGGTGAGATGAAACCTGACAGGAGGTGAAAGCTTGCACCTCCTGCAGTTCTCCTAAAAGAGAGAGAGTTCTTCCAAGGCAGCTTCTGAACAGGAATCACTGGGGATGTTAAAAGGGATGTCAAAGTTGGCACCTCAGGTAGAAGATGCTCTCTCAGCTGATTGTAAGTGCCAGTCCTCATGTGGAACCAGCCTTGCCTTGGGGCTGCAATTCTTTTGCAGATGCAAAGCTTGCCTCTTTCTCAGGCTGCAATTCACCTCTTCAGTAAACACTTCTGAACAGGATTGACCAAGTGTTGAGACTGCACTACTTTCAGAATGGGTCATCCTGTCTGAGGTGGCAATGGGTTTTGCTGGGAGAAATTCCCTCATGCCCCACCTTCTGCATTAACACCCTCACAGCTGGCAGCTCTACAGAATCATCAAATCATAGAATTATTAAGGCTGGAAAATACCTCTAAGATCATCAAGCCCAACCTGTGACCAATATCCACCTTGTAGACCAGCCCAGAGCACTGAGTGCCACGTTTGGCAGTTCCTTGGATAACTCCAGGGATGGGGATTCACTCCCTTCCTGTGCAGCCTCTTCCAGTGCCTGACACCCTTTCCATGAAGAAATTTCTCCTGATTCAGGTCCAACCTGAACCTCCTTGAGGTTGTTTTCTCTCATCCTGTCCCTGTTCTCTGGGAGCAGAGCCCGACCTACCCCGGCTGTCCCTTCCTCTCAGGGAAAATCTTCCATTGCTCTTTTTAAAGCACTTATGCCTGTGCCAGAGCAGAAGCCCTGAAATAGAGCACACAGTTTAATCTGCCTTTCACGTGTTTGTTTTTAGCCCAGTTGTTTCTTATTAGAAAGCACTTTCATTTTTTCTAATCATTCATCAGTTCTTCTGTGTGAACACAGTGTTTAACAGAACACTCTGACCATCACCTACAGACATCAGCTGTTCTTCCATATAAGAAAGAATCCTGTGTTGAAATAAATGGTGAGATGTTTGAATCTGGACACATTTTTAAAAAGTGCATTTGGGATTATGCAATTTTACGTGCCAAAATCACATACACCCTAATTTACCACATTTATTACAATATTTATACATTTATGTAAAGAAACAGAATCAAACACTAAATTACAGACCTCCTCCCTGGCACAGTTTTGGCTCAGGTCAGCTATCCTTGGGGTGGTTCGGGGAAGCTCATAGCCCTAAAACTGCATTCAGTAGGGATGCAGCCACTCTTTTCCAGGGATTTAGAAAGTTCAAGCCCACAGACAAAGAACGAGACCATGGCACTTGGCACCAGTCTGAGGCTGGGGTTTTTTGGCAGTACAGGCCAGATCTCCCTCCTATGTAATGTGGTTTGTATTACTCCTGCGAAAAATAAAATACTGAGGTAGATGACTTTGACGAAAGGACATTTACAACGCTGCACTTGGTCTGTTCATTGGTTACATTTTTCCTCTGCTCACTTTCAGAGATTTTTTTTTTCCAGGAAGGTTTGGCAGTGCCAGCAATCCACTGTAATTTTGAAGAGTGTGGGGTGAGTTCTGCACTGATTTACTGCACTGCAGAATGTGGAGTCCTTTGGTGTTAGTCAGGTGACACAAGATCACAGAATTTAGAACTGGTGTATTCTTATTGTCTGTTACCTATTCGTTTCCTTAATGCCCATATAAAGAGCTTTTTTTGTTTTAAACCCTTTCTGTCTAACTGGATAAGAATATTTTACCTTCAGATATTATATAATAACATTTTATATGCAATTTGTGGGTGTGAGAGAATCAATGGTGCCATTAAGTAACATTTTTCTGTGGTTTGTTTGGGTTTTTTTTATTTTCTGTTTGTTTGAGAAAGGTCATTGGACAAAATCTTTTGAATACAAGGCATGATCATAAGTTTAGCCTTTTCTACAAAAAAAAAAGAGTTTGGAGAAAGAATACTTGAGTAAATATTGCTTAGGTGGAAGGAAAGTTCTTTGCAATAACAACTTGTGAGTTCTAAAGTTTCTTTTTCTTCAGCTTTTTCACTTGGTCTAATAAAAACATTCTCTGTCCTTGCAAGGTTTGCTTGTCCCTGTAACAGCAGAGCTGATGGGCACTGCACACTTTAACTAAAAACTGTCACCGTGAGATCAATATGATGGCTGAGATGAGAATAATTCAGACTCAATCCAGTGCCTAGAATTTAGAATGACTAATGGCTTTGATATAAAAGAGTCAATTAATTCTACAAACACTTCAGGCAGTCACCAGAATTTCAGCTTCTGGTTTTGGTAGGAAACAAATCTGGCACGGTTCAGGTTGATGCAGAATCCAGTTTTATTTTCACTAATTCCAATCTCAAAACTGAGCCAAGAATCCTACAATAACACAGGCCTTACTCCAATGGTTGTCAGATTAATAAGGACTTAGCCTGATGTGGATCAGGCTGCTTTTGCAGGTTGGTGCAGACATTGAGAAGATAATAACATAAGATATAATTCAGGCAAGATTTAAAGCTCTACTTGATTTTACATGTGTAGGCAGTCTCGAAGAGATCAATGGGATTACCCATGTACATAAAGTTAAATCACACATAAATCTTTGTGAAGCTGTGACCCAAGGGTCCAACCTTGTATTTATCTTCAATATGGATTTTAGTTCTCGAGGCAATTTCATTTATGACTTAAATATGGTCACTCACAGTAGAGTCTCATATTCATAGCTGGATGTATCTGATTGATCAGGCCCTTAGATAATGTGAGGAGTGTCAGAAAAGAGAATTTTATTTTCAGTCTGTTCACTTTCAATGTTGTAACTCCAACCAGCTCTAAATACCTCTCTTTCCTTGCGTTTTTACTCTTAAAAGACAAAGGATGTTCATTAGTGCTAAGTTACTATGCTTTTTCAGTCTTCATCAGGACTTCCAATTCCACCACATACGGCTCTTAACTTTAGTTTATAATTAGATTACTAGTGATAAATTGATCTCCACCTTACCCAAGTTTGAATTAAAACATATTTAATTTTATTACTGTTGTTATTATTATGACTGGTTTAGTACTCCCTTTCTTGTAGAAATTTCCTTTCCCTTTCTGTTTCCTTTGGAAAATGTGATCTACCCTCATGTAACTGCTTGGGTTTTGACCCTTTGACACTCATTGATGCCTATTTAAGAAGCTTCAATTAAATGTAACTGGGCTCAGGAGAGTACTGACCCCTTATTTGTACAGCTGCATCACAATTTCTTCTCCACAAGAATTTCAAATTGTATTTTTTAGTATTCATCACTTCTCATTAAAGACATCAGAAAAATAATTTTTATACTTACTAGATGTCTCTGAAGCTTACACACATCTGCCTTAAAATTCTAGAATATCTTCTATGGTTATTAATTCTACCTGTCTTTGAAGAATTTAATGGATTCTGATCACTCTCCTTTGAAGGACTATTACCTGAAAATTTTCTGTCTTCAACACTGCAGTTCTGTAAACCTGAAAGATATTTTTTCCTAATGAGTTTCTTCATTAAATACTGGTTTTCCATTCTGACATTGAGTCTCAACACAGTGTAGATCAATAGAATTCAGTAAAATCGTGCTCATATGGAACTACTGCAAAAGAGACCACACCAATTTCAAATATAAGGTTTGGAATTGCCATTCTGATTTTCCCTCCACCAGAACAACCCACACTTTTCCCCTCCACCTTCCCAATCCCTATGTAAAATCATTAGACACCTGGAAGCTGGAAAAATGCAACAATTCATATTTTTAATCATCTGCCAATTGTTTGGCATGGAGGAAGGAAGGAAGGAAGGAAGGAAGGAAGGAAGGAAGGAAGGAAGGAAGGAAGGAAGGAAGGAAGGAAGGAAGGAAGGAAGGAAGGAAGGAAGGAAGGAAGGAAGGAAGGAAGGAAGGAAGGAAGGAAGGAAGGAAGGAAGGAAGGAAGGAAGGAAGGAAGGAAGGAAGGAAGGAAGGAAGGAAGGAGTTTATTTACTTCTTAGGAGAAGAAAAAGAATTCTTAGGAAAGACAAAGACTGTGGAAGAGACACCAGGATTTAGGGGAAGACAACATGATTTAGGAAAAGGTACCTTAATGCTTGGCTCTGGTTCATGCTTTTGTGGTTTGCGTCTTTTGTCTTCACCAAGTCATCCAGACCTTCATGGTCAGCAAGACCTGTCTTCTGCCTGTCCGTTATGCTCCCTGGCAAGAAAATAAAATTTCCATCCCTAAAACTCATTCCACGATCCAAAATTATTTTCAGAATCTCAGTAATGTTTTGATCTGACAAAACAACGTCTCTGAAAGCTGTCAAATAAAAAAGAGTCCAATATTCCACTTGCCATGAGCTTGTTAAAATAATCAGTATAATCATATTCAGGACTGCATTCATCTCACAGAACCTCACATATATGGTATGGGTAAGGCATGTAGGGCACACTATTTGCCAAGGCTTTTCCTGCATCTGAGGGGCAGGATACCTAAAGTGGCAGCTTATCCCATTTTCCTGGGATGAATGAGTACATTCCTGGATGTGCTGTTCCTTTAATCACAAGGGCTGCCTAAATATCTAGGATTGACAGGATGCCAGTAAGACAGTGATATGAAATAATGTATAATCTAAACCAAATGAACTCAAAAACCTCATGAAATGAAACAGCTAGAAAACAACCCCTCCCAAAATTTGAATGTCATGTAAAGGAACAGGAAATTTGAGGGGGTTTGTCTAGATTTGAAAAGCCATGGGTGTACTTCTCTTTTTGAAAAATGTTGCATCTTCTTTATCCAGACTACCAGCAAAGAGTCTGGCAACATTTCTGGACAGTTTTATAGATATAGCCATGTGTGCTGATGTGATGGTCTCTGGTCTTTCCATGCTCAATATTGGCAGAGTCCTAATCCCAGGAGACTCATTCTGCAGGGTTTGTTGGGCACTCTGATCAGCCAGGAAAGAAGAACTATTTTACAAACTGTGTACTTACACATTTTCTAAGTTCCACAAGAACAAAATTTACAATGTATAGGAGCTCACAAACAATGAAGAAAACACTTCCTAGTCTTTGTACAGACTCTTTCACATGATTTTTTTTTTTTTTTTTTTTTACTGCTAAAATGTTACTTAATGGTCTTCTCCAACTGTCTAATAATATTTAGTGTTCCACAGTGGGATGCAAATTTTCCTTTTTAATTTGCCAATAAATTTCACTAATTGTCTTCCCTTTGTCAGGCAAAATTTCTCTCACTTCAAAACACTGCTGTAGCTTTATGTCATTGCTTCTTTAAGCAATTTTCAGAAGCTGTAATGAGGCAGGGAGGTAGATGCCTAGAAATTTCAGAAGAAGCCCTCACATTGCACAAACTTCTCTGACTCACTGTCTTAATAGACTAGAGCTGAGGTTTCATGTGGTCTGCTGCTCTGTGTGATGCCAGCTTTGTTACTGTTTCAAACAACTATTTCATAAAACTATCTAGCAAAAGCCGACCTATGAATCATTAACAAGGTTGTTTACAAGATGACTTTCATCTTCCTCATGCTTTTCTATAGTAAATTTCCACTTTAACACAAGCCACAACTACACCCTTAAGTGGAAATTCATTATCCTTAAGCTGAGTGAAGATTTCTGCAAACAGAGTTTGGCTTTTGTGCTGGTTGTTAACAATTAGCGTTTAATGTGCTCTGACTACATGTTCAGCCAAGTGCAAGACAGAACTGAAGAGTGTCCTCGGACTCAGTTCTTAGGAAAACAGTGCATGTGGCACAGTAGTAGCTTGTCAATCCAGAAAGCCAAGGACAGAACCTGGAGTTACAGGTACCTGAGGAGTTTATTCTGTACGTGACATGATCCTGCCATAAGCACAGACAATAAGCACCCCTTCTATGCACTACTTTCATACAGAGTCATCAGCTGCTTGGAGTTGGAAGGGACCAAAGTGGGGCAGTGGGTTCCACCTCCCTGCTCCAGCAGGGCCATCCCAGGGCACAGGATTGTGCCCAGATGGTTCTGAAATATCCCCAGTGAGGAGGCACTCCACACCCTCTCTGGTCTCTGTTCTGGGCTGGGTCACTGCCCAGGACAGAAGTTCTGCCTCCTGTCCAGGTGGAACCTCCTGGGATCAGTCCCTGCCCGTTCCTCTGGTGCCATTGCTGGGCCCCACGGAGCAGAGCCTGGGCCCTGCTCTGAGCCCTCCCTGCTCACAGGGACACACAGGGATGAGGGCCCCTCTCAGCTGGGGCTCCTCTCGAGGCTGGACAGCCCCAGCTCCCTCAGCCTTTCCCTGTCAGGGATGCTCCAGGCCCTAAATCATCTCCACAGCCTCTGCTGGCCCCGCTCCAGGAGCTCCCTGTCCCTCCTGTGCTGAGGATCCCAGAGCTGGACACAGCTCTCCAGATGTGCTTCCCAGGGCTGGGCAGAGGGACAGGATCACTCCCTGACCTTCTGGCACTGCTATTCCCAATGAATCCCAGGAAATCATTAACCTTCTTGGCCCTCAGCGCTCTGCTGCCTCATGGACATGCTGTTTTTCCACCAAGACCCCCAGATCCTTCTCCACAGAGCAGCTTCCAAGCAGGTCACCTCCAGCCTGCGCTGGTGCATTGAATTATTTCTCTAAATAAATGCAGGACACTGCATTTGCCTTTACTAAATTTCAGACAGTTCTTCTCTGCCCATCTCCCCAACCTGTTGAGGTCCCTCTGAGACCCATCACCCTGGGTTGCTTCTTTTCCAGCTCAGAATTCGAGCAACAGTGTGAGAAAACATCTTTGATAGCACAGAGGTGGCAAACTGAGACAAGAGCACAACAGGAACAGAGAAGTCTTTGGCCATGTAGGAAGTGATCCATAGAATTACTGGTGCTGATATGGCCACATTTTTGTTTTATAGTTAAGTGCCAGCCACAAATGTTGGCTACTCCTGAACAGCATACAAAGTAAAGGCTGTGAGTTTTCCATGTAAAATGTTGATGTCTGAGTTCACAGTCATCACAGGCAGGTCCTGTTGTGTTTTACATTTCTTGGCACTTCTTTTGCCTGAATCCTTTCATTCTGCCCTGCAAACTGGATTTTAACAAAACCTCCATTTTTCACACACCTAGTAATGGCTGAGTGCTCCCATTCTTAACCCTGAAGAAAGATCCTAAACGTGGAAGAGAAGAGATGGTGGGAAGAGAAACTGGACATGGCAAGTTAGGGAAATTGTGTAGAAACCACAGAACGTCTATGTTTTTCAAGTGTTAACACGTGTTATCAGACTATAAAATATCCATAGCAGCTTAAAGCAATTGTGGAGATTTGCAGTAATTTTCCAGGCTTTTCTTCATTTTCAAACATGAAATATGAAATACAGGCAAATGTGTGATTGATTAAAAATAGTTTCTCCCATTGATTTTTCTGCCCTTGAAAAATCAGTCAAAATGTAGGTAATTTGGAGCATTTTACCAGTTTTCACCAGTGCTGTTATTGATGTCCTGATTATTTGCATTAACCACCAGATAGTAGCTCAAGTTATGAGCTACCCCACCCCAGTCCTGTTGTTTCTCTGTATAGTACAAGAGAAAACTCTGCTCAATTTCAAATAAAGGCTGCCACAAGGAAGCAATGCAGTGATGCTGATTGGCATAAATTGGAAAGTGCTGAAGACTGGCAACACTTTCCTTCAACCAAAAGGCAGAAAGGTCTGAGAGAGGAGTTAAGGATGACTGTCAGTCAAATTTGGTAAACAATTTGTGAAGAAAGGCAAAAGGAGAGGTGCCAGAGTCACATCTAGAGGAAAATGAATGAGTCTGATTGGGAACAAAGCACAAAATGCACTGGAAAAAACCTCATAAAATCAGCAGGCTGTAAAGTCTCTCCAAACACAGGTTGTGAGATGTTTTCTTCATAACATCATGCAGCATGCCAGAAAAATTAATAGCTCCTCTCATACAAACATTCAAACCTTCAAATATTCAAACATTCAAATATTCAAACATTCCTACTGACTCTGTGCAATGTTTTTTCTTCATATTTCTTTCTAAGATTTCTATTCCTAATTTGAATATAGCATGCCCAGATTTTTCCTTGTAAATATAACCAAGAAACCATGACTGTACTTTATGAGTTTAAAGAATTAAAGATTTCAGACAAGCCTGTAAGGTGGGATGGCTTCTTTAACCTCAGGAACTTTTAGCTTTGATCATCCTCCATAGGTTGGGAAAGGCATTGGATTAACTTCATGGGCACTACACCTGATTTGAAACAGTGGGAAAACATGTGGGATCATGTGAAAACAGTGGATCAGGTCTATGCTGTGCAGTGACTCACCACAGGTATTATTCTGCGTTTACTACTGACTTACTGAAAAACAAAGTCCTGACTGCGTTGGAAAATTAAAACTCTTTTGCCACAAACTCTCGTTTTCATGTTTTCATTTCTTCCTAGGGAAAAACTGTTTAGGATTAACTCCCCTTGGAAAACCTCTACGTGCAGTTTAAGCATAACCCATTTATTGTGTGAAAAGAAAACTTTGGCCACAGTACTGTACACAGACTGACAAATTTTTACTCTATTTTACATACTTACAAATTTTTACATATTGGAAATATGGAACTGAGACTGCCTATAGTTCTCAGAGGGTTGTTCTGTATTCATAACAAAACTGGGGGAAAAAAAACAAACAACCCTTGCCTAGGGATTATAAAATTTAGACTGTTTAAGAACTATGTACAGTAATAACAAGAAATGTTACCATGATTGAGATTTTGCCTTGGAGACATAATGAAAGGCATTTCCACTCAGCTCAGTGGAAGATGTGGGGATGGTCTCAGTAAGACCTCCTTGGGTTTGCAGGATTTAGGAGCCACACATAGAATTTGGGGGACAGAGTGTTTATTCAATGAATGAAACACTACACTTATACATATTTACCAAATGCATGTTTAAAACCAAAGTTTAGTAACACCAAAACTCTTCCAAATTTGGGACTGTTTAGAGCAGCTTGCAAGATTTTACCTTGTTCCCTAGGGACAGTGATGTAGAGTTGCTTTTTTAAAGTTTGCAGTAAATTTTTTTCTTTCTTTTGTTGGTAAAAAAAAACCAAAAAAAACAAACAAACAAACAAACAAACAAAAAAAAAAACAACAGGGTGAGCGTGCAGCCAAAGCTGATTTTTGTGAGCTCAGTTTGCCCTGTACTTGATTTTGGAAATTCAGAAGAGCTGCCCACCTTACCTAGAAATCTTGCCTGGGAAAAAAGGTTTCTAAGAATAGCATTCCCTTGCAGCTTCCTCCAACAAGGCTGCCTGCAGTTTTCCCTGCAGGATGTAAGCTAAGTTTAGGCATCGCCAAACAAATAAGATTAACAATGCTGTGTGTTTCATCATGTCTCTTATAAGAATGACTCTTCTCCAAAGTTCAGAGGCTGGATTTTGATTCAGAAGGCAAAGGAAAAAAAGTGCCATTGATGGCCAAAAATGAAAGAACTTTCTGCCTGAAGAGAAAATGAGTTTTCTCTAGTGGGATGTGAAAAATTCCAGTCAACAACAAAATTAATGTATTCCAGGGGGTCCAGTGGAGATGATTTAGGGTCTGGACCATCTCTGACAGGGAAAAAAATGCTTTCATCAACTTAAAAAAGGGTAATTGGATGACAACAATTTTGCTAATTGAAGACGATGATGCACATGAGGTCTGAAACCATTACATCCTTTAATGACTTCTCTGGTTCTTTAATTTTTTTATTTTGGTACGGACTTGGTGCATAAATAACATTGTTATTTATGAATAACATTCTAACATTGACAGCTTTATAAACTCACTTGACCTAAGTCAGCATAACCTCACTGACTTCCAAAAAGCAAAGTTCATTTACAAGAACCAAGATGCTGGCCTGGACATTTTTTAATGTGTTCCCATAACTTTATTTCTGCACATCACCAGGTTCTGCGTGCCTGTTGGTGTTACATACACAATGGCCTTCAAGCCCCCAAATAAAGATTTATTGGAAGTACAATGGAAAGTTTTATTAACTTAGAGTTTGGATGTGAAAATATTAACCATAGACTATCCAAACTTAACCAGTGGGGTTGCATCAGTTTAGAGCAGTGAAAAATCTGACAAGTAGTGACCTCTTTCTTAAAAGATTAAAATTCAATTTTTTCCCCATTGAAAGATCACTTTGGTTTCAATGTTTTTTTCCTTTAAATATAAATTATCTGAGGAATACATAGTGGACAGCTCTGTAATCTTACAGAGATTGAGCTGCTTTTTCTTTTTTTTAAAATTCAAAGTACAAAGGCTGAAGTGCTAAACTTTATGAGTCCTGTAATAGGTCCTTGGCCCGTAAAATAGTAAGGAATAAAAATAAATAATAATCATCTAATACCAAGCACTTATGTCATGCCTTTCATCCAAGGAAGTCAAACCACTTTACAAACAGCAATGAATTAATAGAGGAATGTTCTGCCTCAGGCAAAAGAGCGAAACAAGAAACCATCCTCCTACTCCCTGCAGCCTCCTGAACGGCACAAAGGCAATAATTCTGTGAGTGAAAATTACACTGCGTTTTGGTGCTTATTTCTTAGCACTTCTGGAAACTTGGATCATGTTGTTCCTCCACACAAAGTCTCTCAGTGTGCAGGAGCCACGTGGCAGGATCAGTTCAAGCAAATGTCAAGACTCTGTAATTTTCTTTTTGTTGTCTTCCTGCCGTGCCACCAAATACCAGGGAAGGAGATACAAATTGATTACTCGTTTAATATTGGTTTTTTTCGCTCTTGGTTCCACGTGGGTAAAAATAACCACTTCATGCTCATGAAAAATGGAGGGCAACCCAACTTTCTCAGCCCTCATCAACTTTATGGTCTCTTCTGGACTCTACTCTAGCCAAGTGCAGCACCAGCTTGGTCTTGGGGAACCTCATGAGGTATCTGGTGTGACTGGTATTCCCTGCTCCAGGTGAGATTCCTGGGTGACACTGAGTTTTGACAACATAAGAGAGCACTGAGGAGGAAGGAGAAATCTTTATTTATGCCACAGTGTATGTGTCTGAGCTCCACAAAGACTAGGACAAGTCTGGAAGAGGCTGGCAAGGGTGGTCAGGAAAAGAAGAGTCTTCCACATGTGATAAGACTGAAGAGACTGCAATCTATCAACTTGGACATCTGAAGAGAACTATGATGGAGGCCTGCAAAGTAGCAAAGTGACTACTTTACTGTGAAGTGGCTGAGGAATGATCATTCATTATTTCTTGCAGAACACGCACTCAGGAATACCAGAAGCAGCATTCAAATGAAAAATAGGAAATTCTTTCTCATTTCATTATTCAAGAATATAATGTACACTAAATATGTAAACACACTTAAAAAGCTGCAAGAGAAATTCCTGGAGAGCAGGCAGATGTTAAACACCATTGAACAGGTATGAGGTCCAGATGTGGGAGCTTTTGTTTATGATTGCAAAATAATTCAGAATACAGATTACTGCGTCCTTTAATTCTTTCCCTGTATACTGAGCCAGACAGATCCTTGGTCCTCCCTAGCACATAATTAATTAGTTTCAATAATATGCATCATCTAAGGTCTGTTAACAAAAATCCAACTTCTAGACTGATTCCCTAGTTTTAGAAAGGGTAAATTTTATTTGTTCAGGAATAACCTCTATCATGTTATAGATTTAATTTAATCTCTCAAAGCCAACATGAAAACTTGTACAAAAATATCTTATCTGGTAAAATCCTCTTGTCTGATTATGTATCTGTCATCAGAGGATTTTTAGAGCAGGTTAAATCATCCTGCAATAGAAGGAGCACTGATACATTTTTATTGCAAGGTAAAGTCGTGATTCAGGAAATTGCTTCCTCAGTAGATTATTCCTATTAACAGTGATACACTAGAAATTCAGTACACCATTTTACGGGCTCTGTTTTAGACAGGTAGCAAAAGAAAAGTCATTGCTCTGCCAAACCACTAAAACATCTTTTGATAGGGAGTGTGGCTGATGTTCAGCATCAATTTCTAATAAAAGATCCAAGACAAGCCTAAAAGTAAGGAATCTGGTATTTTTACTGTCATTGTACGTAATTAAAAATAAGAAATCGTTTGGAGATGAAAAACTAACCAGGGCTTAGATAAATAAAACTAGAACTCAGTCTCCTGAAAAACAAGAGGGATCTAAGGATCAGCAAATTCATTTTGTATCTGCAAAAATACTGTTCTAGACAGCTGTAGACACAAAAATCCATGTACAAAACTGTGAGGAAAATTAAGAAGCCTTTAAAAATAAAAACAGATAAACTGAAGAAAAATGCTGGAAATGGATCAAGTCATTTGATGCTGCTGGCACTGTAAAAATCTGGACAAACCCCATTTTAGCACAGGGAATCTTTGCTGGCATAAAAGCAGCATCTTGCAGTTATGCCAGAAAGAAAAAAGATGTTTGTGGGAGAGGACAGGCATGGGAAGAATTTGGTTGCATGTCACATTCTAGGTGATGTGACGTGGCTTGGCTGCCATTCCCCAGATGACCTCTGAAGTCAGGGTGAGTTAGAGCTGGTCAAATGAGTTAGGAATACAAAATAAGGCAACAGAAGAGACTCTTATATAAAAAAATCAATTTTCAAGCCAAACGGAGCCCCTTTTAAGGTCTTTAAAATGCAATTGGAAGTCACAAGAAGTTAAAAATACACCAAGAAGCAATAGATGAAAGGAAGAATAAATTTTAATTTTTTAATTGATTGACTATAATTCTTAGAAGCTATTTCCCAGGCTCTGTGAATTATTCAGAGAACGTCACCTCCATTAACATTTATTCCTTTATTTGTGAAAAACACCTCAAAACATAAGGTGTCAGACCTCCTTGACTTCGTGTGTCCATTTCACACTTGCAAAGGTACAAATCCTTGCAAGCACCAACGCAGTAATTTATCTTTACTCACACCAGGATACTTTGGCTGTGCTTTCCAGAGATATCCAAAGTCTTCCAGAGACACACTTTGGATAAATACTTGTTTCCAAAGTATTGGTGTAATTTCCTTACAAACAAACTTGCAATAAAATACCATTTAATTAGGAAGTCAATCCTGTTATTTTCTTTGTGACTATTGAAAAAACTGCTTTAATAACTGAGTTTCCGATACTTTTTCTTTTCTTCTGTCTGTGTTATATTTTTGCACTTGCACCCTGTTTCAAAGGTTTTCATTTGGGGAGACAAAAAAGACTAAAAGAAGCAGGTAAATCAAGCAGTTTTTATTCTGGTTTAAATAGAAGTTAGTAAAAGTCTTAATTTAAGCATATAATAATAGGAAGAAAAATAAGAAATATAGAGAAGCATCTGAAATTGTATAACAAACTAATTTTGTGCTTCTTTTAGTATAAAACCTCTGATTTAAATGAATTTTTTCTCTTTTCAGTTTTTGTAGATGCAAGTTTTGCCCTGATGCAGTCAGAGTTGCACAATTCTGGTGCTCCTGGTGCAGGCTGAGAGCAGGTTTGGGGTTTTCAGTCATAACCTGGTCCCTGGTCTCCATCCGCTGCAATAGGAAAAGGATTAAAACTGCCAGAACAAATCATGATTTGATGCTGTTATGAGGTGTAGGCCTTAAGATCAATTAACTGCTCAATATTTTTAAAAATCACTTGATCCGTGAAAAGGATGTGGTCCAAGATGGGGTCCAATAACTCAGACAACAACATGCTCCACAAAATTAAAAGCAGAAAAGGCAAATCAGGACTGAACCTCCAGAATATTTTATTGAGGTGTCTGCCTTTTGCTTAGAATGTCAAGCAGTGATTTTATTGTTTTGAGGCATGTAAAACCTCTTGTTTAAAAGGCAATTTGTATAGAGCAACACAATGCAGCTCCCCCCTCAACAGCCCTCCCGTGGATAAGTGAATCTCTACAGCTCCAGAAGAACTTCGGATGTTTTGTGGAAGGAAATCAGGGTAATGAAGAGATCTGAGCCCCACACGTGCCCACAGTGGCACTGACCAAAGAGTTCCTCCAGCTTCAGACAAACAAGCCAGAAGGAATTCCTGCCCATGGCTGAATGCCAGGATTGAACTCTTCCCTGGGTAGCACCTTCCACAAGCCACTAACTCGATGGGATGGCAGTTTCATTACAGCTTTACAGCGTTTATGGAGTATTTAATTACTTTCCTACATCCTGGTCCTATTTTAAGGTTTGTTTAATCATTTGTGTCTCGGTTTCTAATGGGGATTTCAGTTTCCAAACGGGCCTGAAGCCAGAGATGTAAATGGAGGGCACAATACATTGCTTCCTGAAAGAGGACACAGGGCAGAGGGGAGGAGAAGACGAGGGCACAGAAGGAAGAAGGAGGGTGGGAGAATGTGGGGAAAAATGTATTCTTAAGATTCAGGCTAATTGAACATCCCAGCAGGAGAAGATGGATGGTCCTCCTGGGCAATTAGCAGACTAAGCAATATCAATAAATGAGTCTCTTATAGGAGACCTTCAACAGAGAGAAAATGGCTCAGATGAAGGAGCTGAAGGGAAGAGCTCTGCAGAGTGATGTGGGAGGGAAGTGAGATGCACAGAGCAGCCATTAAATCAAAACAGGTGGATTTGGAGCATTAGAGCTGAGTAAAGACCAAGGTGATGCTCCACAGGCAGGATTGCCCCTCTGAGTCTCCCAAGGATGGAATTAAGAAGGCCTTCAGATGAAGAGTTTCCAACAAACTAGGACACAGCACAGTGGTAACAGTGGGTTCAGAGCCAGCACTGGGTCCCTTTTCCAAGCAGCTCTTCCAGGAGCATTTATGCCTGGCTGGCAAAACTGCCCCATCCCACGGGAGTCACAAAATGGGTGAGGTTGGATCAGCTGGTCCTACCACCTCACACCATCAGGGCCATCCCAGAGCACAGGATTGTGTCCAGATGGTTCTGGAATATCCCCAGTCAGGAGACTCCTCATACTCTCTGGTCTCTGTTCAGGGCTGGGTCACTGCCCAGGACAGAAGTTCTGCCTCCTGTCCAGGTGGAACCTCCTGGGATCAGTCCCTGCCCGTTCCTCTGGTGCCATTGCTGGGCCCCACGGAGCAGAGCCTGGGCCCTGCTCTGAGCCCTCCCTTTGGATATTTATACACACTTATACTCTCAGTCCTGTCGTCTTTTTCTTTTTTTTTTTTTTTTTTTTTTCTTACTTTTTTAGAACCTCAGGAGAGAGAATGGGATTTCACAGCATCACCAAGCCCTAACTACTGCAGTCTCAGGAAGCATCGTACAATCCCAGTAAAAAATCCATGGAAGTCTACTTTAAAATCTGGTCAGATTATTGTCTCACTTCCCCTTTCCTCCTGCTGAATAGCTGTTGCAAGAATCTGAAGACTTCAGAATGTTTAACAAATTTCCAGCCTAGATGTATTCCTGTCTAGGTTATATCCATGTGTTCTTGTGCCAATGTATTCCTTCAGTTTAATCTCTCTTCTCCCTTCCTGCTGTTTATTTAATTGCTTTTATCAACTTGATTTAAGAGCTTGTTATGAAGTGGTTTTAACTCTCTTTTAGTTTGTTTCTAGCTAGACTGTACAGTGCCCCAAGGGGTTTGGCAGGGGCTTTCTGTTGCCATAATTCTCTGATTATTCTTAATCCTGTGAGCCATTCCTCTATCAGGGATGGTTTAGAGGTATTTAGAAACAACATTGTCGTGGTGTCACCAGGTTACTAAACCAAGAATATTCAAAACCTGGTCCCATTGGCAGCTGTGAAGATTCAGAATGCAGGATTTGCATTGGAGTCTATGGGGTCCCATGAAACTGGTGCTGTGACATTTTTCAGTTTAGAGTGACTGAATTGCTTCTTGGCCCAAGAAATTATTGGACACTGTTCAAATGACTGGGGATGTTATTCAAATATGAGCAGAATCTATGTAAAGTGTCAGCTTCCCACAGATGCGCTCAGAAACAGCAATTATTAATAATATTCCTGCCACTGTTTAAACTTTTCTGTAAATAAATATGCTTTAGAGGGCAGTGTGTGTACAAGAATGCTCTCCTCCTTTCTTGCTCTGGTGTCCTGGCATTTCTTCACCAAATGGGCTTTGTGCCAGGGGGTGAATACTGTCCCTTCTCTTAACTCCCATTTGGAAAGGTAATTCCTGCAGCTAGATGGTGATGACTGCATCTTCTGCACCATGACTGCCTAAACCACCAGCAGCTCATGGGAGGGTTTTCCATGTGAAAGCATCACACCAGTGACGTGTCAGCAAGTTTGCTATCTTGTACTGAATTGTTGTAGCAGTTCCCCTCAGAGCAAATCCCTGGAATGCCTCCCTTTTCTGGGACCCTGCAGGGAAGAGAATCCTGCAAGGTTTCCACGTGCCTGCTTTGCCACTCCTGAGCCACCAGAGAGCACGTGTCCTTGATTTATTTAATGAATGGGAGTCTAATTATAAAGCAGAGGAAATCACTGAAGCATAAATTTATAGGCTGCCTGAATTCACCTCCCCTGTTGGCAGAAACCAGTGGTGTTGTCAGCAGTGGTGAAAATGTCAGGGAAAGAGGTGGATACCTGCAGGCTTTCCATGACTCCTGGGTGGATGGGAACAGGGATGAGGTGCCAGCTACAGGGGAGGCTCAGCTGGCAATGGCTTTCAAGCATCTCCTTGAGTCCAGGATGTTATGACAAGAGAAATAGGGAGACTTGGATAAAAAGTCCAGCGTGTTCTGACAGCAGCCTGTCCCTCTGTTTGGATATAACTTGAAAAACTGAGTCATAAAGGGCTACAGCTATACACCACAACTTTGTGCCCATTTTTGGCTACGTCTTGAATTACAAAAATTACAATGACTTCTTAGAAAGGAAATCCTTGCCTTTCTACTAATACGCTGTAATATTCCTGGAAGGGAGCCAATGTGTCGATTTAAGTACCCTCTCAAAGTGCGAGGGGCTGAGATATTTCCAAGCCCCAATGCCAGCTCGAGCCTCTCTGGAATGTGTGCCAAAGCCTTCCCACCAAGAAGAATGCCTCACATTAAGCGTGTCATCCCTGGGCTAGCCCTCAAGTCCTTCCCCAGCTTGGGAGTCTCAGCTTTAACCTTCATTCCTGTATCCCATTTCCCAGCCCCATGGAAAAAATGCCCTGCAGAGCTCTCTCCTCACCCCCATCATCCCTCTACACATTAATGTGAAGTGAAGCATTCTCATGGTTGGCTGCTGATCAGCAGACACCAGCTCCTGTGTGGGGAATTTTAATGACACATTTCTTTCCTAACCTGGATGCTGTTACAGGTGCTTGTCTCTGCAGCTTAGAATTTGGGTGTGACCAAAAATTCAAAAAAGTCCAAATTTTAGCCCAAAGGATGGAAAACAGAAATTTTGTCTGGGTAAAACATATTTCAGAAAGACTTCATGAGACAGGATATCTCTGTCCTCAAGAACATGCCCAGAATTCTGCACTAACACATTTAGAATTCCAGTTAACCATCATGCACTTGTAGTTTAATGGAAATAAAAATACAGTCCATTTTTATGACTGATGGAAACCGAAGTCCTTAGAAGAATATAATCAGATACATTTTAAAATTAAGCCTAAATGTTTATGAGGCCAAGCTCACAAATATTGATGATTCCAGAGTAGGACATTAAGAAATTTAATCTGCTTTGCATGTTTTTTAAAACACCAAGATATTAGTCTCCATCTTGACTTCTTTGGGCCTCAGATATTTCCTATTTTTTCTCAAAATGTTGGAGCCAAGGGTTTGTCTGCATGTGCTTGAGTATAAAATGAAAGAAGACACAAATGAAACCTCCTCTGCAAGCATAGAACAAGGAGATTTGATACTTTTTCTGTAAAAAGAGGAATGGGAATTGCCCTTCCATGGTCATTACTGTCTCCGTTGATTTCCCTGGTTTGAATTTCCCTGACAAGCTGGGTGTCTATTATAGCAGGAAGATGAATTTAAGAATGTCTTAATTCATAATTAATTTATGTAACTTTTTAAAGTACAGGAGTGAGGGAAAAAATCTAAATAATTAAAAGATAATTGCTAAAAAAATAGGCTTGTAAAAGCAGGCATTTTAACTCAGTTTACAATTTAAGGAGAAGGATTTTTAATACTTTTCTTTGACAATGTCAGTAATTGCAGAAGAGAAGAAAATCTTAATAATTTTTTTATTATCTAAATCTTTCTTTTTAAGACAGATTGGGACAGGAAATCACAGATTTGGACAAAAAAGAAATACAGGATATCACAACTTAATAGCAGTGAGAAATACACAGGAACCTCACACTGGTGTGAAACTATCAGACAGGTAGAAGTCTTCTAGGAAAACAAGACTAAGAACATAAATTTTGAAAAAATTAAGTTTAATAACCCATTTTCCCATGTTCTGAGGCCTGAAAGGTGAGCTGCACCATGGTGACATTATGGTATTTTACCCCAGACTTGGTCATCGTTTTAGCATCATTCCCAATGACATTTGATATGTCTCACTCTTTACTGGTTTAGGCTTTTTGCTTTGTTTTAAAAAAGTTCGGAGACATAAAGGATCAAGTATCCTTGAGCTCCCTTGCACATCTGAAATCCAGACAACTTGCTCTGAATTTTTCTGTTTTTCTCGTATTATTCAGTCCATCATATTTTCTTTACAACTAACATGGAAATAGCAACTTTTCTCCATGTTTTTTATTTTGATTTTATTTGGGGGGCTTTACTGAGTTTGGGTTGAGTTTTTGGGGGGCTGGATTTTTTTGTTTTGTTTTGGTTTTGTTTGGTTTGTTTGGTTTTATTGTTTTGTTTTTAGGGTCTTTTTTAATTAACGGATATAGTAAGGGAGATCCTCTGCTGCTGTAAATCAGGATAGTGTTAGGAGTTTAAACAGAGTGTTTTGAGACTGACTCAGGATCTAGTGTTTAGGGACTGTGGATATAGGGTAAAATAACACAAATAGGTTTCTGCACTTGTTAACCACACAGAAAGATAACAGAGTAGGCTGAAAAGTATATATATATATATATATATATAAAAGAAGGAATGCATGAATGCATAAATATTATTTAAATGTATTTTTATGTAACAAATGTGCTTATTTAAAATAAATGTAATAATATAAATGCACTATTAATCCCTTTACATTTACAAATATGTGGATTTAGTGATAATTAATACTTACATTCAGTAATATTCATAGTTAATGTATTTACAGCAAAAATGTTGCTTATTTGCTGGTTTTTTAGAAAAAAAAAAGCATTAAGAATTGACTTTATAGCTGGGAGAAGGTAGGCAGAATAACACAGATCAATGTTGGGAAATCCACGTCTGCACATCAGGTTGGCCGTGAATGACCTTGGAGTGTCTTTTGTCTATTTTCCTTGGGCATAATTTGTGATCAAAGAATCTAACTCGAAAAGGACTGTGCTGTCTGTTAGGAGTCTTTGCTTACAGAGAAAAAACCTTCCATAAAGGATAACTTGGCTCCTTTTTCCTTAGGGAAAAAAAATGGGGGGGACTCACCCTCAAACACAGAATTACCAGATCAGTGAGGCTGGAAAAGAATTTGAAAGTCATTGATCCCAACCTGTGACTGATCCCCACTGTGTCAACCAGACCACGGCACTGAGTGCCTCATCCAAGCATTCCTTGGACACCTCCAGGAATGGGGACTCCAGCACCTTTCTTCCAATGTTTATCAAACCCTCTTAGGAAGAAATTCCCCCTGGTGTCTGACCTGAACCTCCTCTAGTGCAGCTTGAGGCCGTTTCTTCTTGTCCTGTCAGAATGGCACAGTCTCAGGATTATGGCCACAGATGAGGGGCTGGGACAGTCTTTATCTATTTTTAGCAAGAGAGAGGACCAAGATTTTTGGAGCTTGCACAGAGAACCTTTGAGCCCATTTCCCAGAGTTTGTTTGTTCCTACACTGTCTTTAAGCTTAGGCACTCATAGACACCTTGAAGAGTCTCTCCAAAGAGGGATGAGCACCCCTCTTGGCTATGCCGGTGAAAATCCAGAAACTCCTGTGGGAGTAACCTGTGCTTTGACCTTTGATTGGCTTTGGCTACTGATGGAGCTGATCCTGCAGGATGCTGAGCCCGTCTGTTAAATCTGAAGCGTTTGGTTGTGAATTCACTACTGCAAACCTCTGGTTTAATGGGGCAAGGGACCTTTCCACAGCCAGAGCAGCAGCTGAGTGAAGTGACCCCCACAGAGGACTGGGCCCGTGGTTTGTTTATGGAAAACCAATCCGGGGCTGGAAAGCCGGAGTGGTGATTACACAGAGCTGGTTCCCGCTCCATCCCCGTGCCAACAACAACAGCGAACGCTCCGAGTCAAACCTGCTCACAGGCAGCAGTCAATGGACGGGACTGCTGCCAGCTCCCAGCCAGCCAGGGGTGTTTTGTTCCTCTTTAATTCACCCGGATCACGCTTGTCTCCCATGCCGGGTGAAACTCGGAGGTGCCGCAGGAATCCGACAGGGATGTTTGGAGAGCTTTGGCACCGTCCCCAGCGGCAGCAGGGACCAACCACTCGGTGTTATCTCCTTCCTTCGTCCACCCCACGACACTCCCCAGCTCCTCTCAGCTTCTAATTTAGCCTTCCCATGGAATAATGTGCTGCAGATTATTTAACTGTGTGTTCACTTTTGAAACTGGAATGTTTGCATCTCTTTACCCCCACTTATCAGTGAACTTGAGGCACAGGTATGGTGCAGGGAAGAGTCAAGAATATAAATATTATAGACAGAAGAAACAGTTAGATTCAAGCACAGTTACCTTTAATAACCCTGTATATATGTTATCTATCTATCTATCTATCTATCTATATTTACTTGAATATCAAGTGAGGTGTATACATGTATAAGCTGCCTGTGGGTACTCTCTACAAAAATCAAAGTTTTAAAATACATAAATACTTGTTGAGGGCCAAACAGCTGCTAGTTCTTCATCACTGGAAGGTGTGATAGAAACAGAAATAAACCCTTGAAAGTCACCAAGTATTTTTTTTAAGCTCTTCTGCTCAGCACTAAAAGAAGACAAAAATCGTGGGAGTACTAAGGAAAAGGAATTCAGAGGCCAGCACATTGGAAAAGCAAAGATCCTCACCTGCAATAAGTCAATACACTTTTAATTGAATCCTCAGCTTCTTCAGTTCCCACGAAGATATAATTCCTTTGTAAAATTTTGCCATTGCATTTAGGGAGGGAAAAGCTTAGCCAGTTGTTTATTCAGGGAACATAAGCAAAAAGGTGTAAATTTTAATGCTATGGATTCTTGTAGCTGCACTGAAGCAAAAGAAACAGCTGCTGTTGATCTAACACAGCTTAGCACCTTTCTAAAACATCTTCTAATGCCTCCAAGCACTCTCCTAAGGTTTTGTCATTTTGTTTTAATTAGATAGGGGGGGGAAAACCCTCTAGAAAGATAAAGGCAAAAGCTTCGAGGAATGGAATGTAAAGATCCGTGGGCTAAGGGAAAAGAAAACATCCAATTTTAAAGGAAGACAAAAAAGGGCAAATAGCAAGATTTGAGTTGTACATTATTAATGCTATTCAGAAATTGCAAAACGTTTTAAGTGTAAAACTCCCAAAATTTTAGAACTGCTGCTAAAATAGAAAACAAATAAATTTATATGGAGAAATGGATCAGAAGTACTATTTGTAACATTTTAGGAGAGTATTTGACTTTATGAAGTCCATACTAATAAAATTTGCCTTACATTTGTTCAAAGAGACAAATCACTCCTCACCATTTCTCATTCATATAATGAGAAACTAGAGGAAGAAAATCAGCATCTATTATGCTTTTAAGACTGTTGAGAACTGAACTAAGGCACAGTTTACCCCTCTGATGTCTGTCACCAACATTTTTGTCAGTCTTGGGGTTAAATATGATCAATGCAATGAGTTTGGCCTGCATAGGAAGCTTGTGTTGTGAGATAACCTGAACCACAACTCCCAGGAATATTGCACATAAAAGGGAGAAAGAGAGAGCGTGATTAATGTGAAACCAAGCCAGAAGAGACAATTCTGCTTGAAATATGTTTAATGTTTTAACATAACTTATATATTACTATTTATCTAGCGCTTTTTTAGTATATTTTCTTTTTTTTTTTCCCTTCCTCCAGTGTATAGCTAAAAAGCTTGGAGAAAACTTTCTTTCCTGAAAAGAAATGTAGTGATTTTCATTGAAATTCAGACAAGTACTGCAAGGCAAGAGTCCAATTAATGCTGCAGTCTCTTCTATATCACTCTAGTAATGGAGAGGAGATATAATATGAGCAAGAAATTACATTGCGTTCACGAGTTTTATTGATTTGGTTTTCATCTGGGTGTAAAGCAATTTTATTCTCAGTGGGTTTTAACTCTAGATCACAAAGAGTTTCTGGACTGCCTAAAATTTGATAAAGGGATCATTTTACCTCTCTGCTGTTCACAGAGTAGTGAGGGGATCAGTAAAACCTCCTCCATACTCACAAAGCCAGAAGGATTTCATGATAATATCTACTGGAAGAAGAAGGCCTTTTTGCTCCATATTTTTCCTCCACTAACCCAGAGCAAAAGCAGGGATATTTCCCAGCAGAGCAGGCAGCTGCCAGCAAGGGAACAGAGTGTTTATCCACTTCCCTGGGAGCTGAAGTGTGCTTTTCCACTCTTGTTATGTTAACCTCTGATACCAAATGTTAGTCTTGCCTGCCCTGTGTATGACATTGGCAGGCACAGGGGAATAACAAAAAAAAATTAAATAAATAAATAAAAAATATTATTTTGGCTCTTCACAGCAAAACAACAAGAAAGGATCATCTGTGCATCCCTTCAGTTGCTAAACTGTGATGTCTCGAGGTTTTTCTGCCTGTGTTGTACCAGTCATATCCATCCACAATGAAGGAGTTCCAGTGGTTAATCCATGTTTGCAAAGTGGCAAAGTAGACTTTTTGCTTGAATCTCAGTTTTGGAGTACCCAACTGAGCGGGTCTCTTTCAGGAGAAGTTATTAGCAAATATTCAGGATCAGATTTCCTGCATCATTTCCACTGCACCAAGCCAGAACAGAGTCATGAAAGGGTGTTAACATTTTCATACTGGGTAGAAATCTGTTAATCAAAATTTTTTGATTTAAAAAAATTATAATTATAAAAAAATCAAAAATTATAAATATAAGGTAAATATTGTAGTAGCATGGTGTTCTCATTTAAGTTTTCTGGTCTTTTTAGCTTAAAATAGTGACTGAATACTGGTTTAGTATCTGATCCAGATTAACCTAACTGACAATATTTAAGATTTTAAGTGGACCTTAAAAATTGAATCCTTTGGAGTACAAAAGCTGCAAAACCAAAATAATATTTTAAGTAGAAATTTCAGTAGTAGGAACTTTTATTTTTATTTGCTTCTTTGTTTCCCAGAAAAAGACTGTTGTTGGTTTGGGTTGGGTTTTTTTGTTAAAACACAGTAGCAAAGCCAACATCTCATTTGAGATTTGGAAACATCCAGTACCAGCACCAAATGTTCATGATAATCTGGGAGCACTGGTAAAAGACTGTGTTTTCATGTCAGAGCTGGACTCGGGTGCAATTTCACCAGAGAGGATGGCTCTTGAATTATAGCTTTTAACAACTGGCCTGAGTAGGTGGCAGGGTAAATAATTGCAAAAGTGATTGTGCCTCAGGCCATTGTAGGAGAGGTAAAGTCATGCCTTATCACCTTCCTCTGCATGTTGACATGATTTTATAACCTCAGATTGCAAGAAGCCTTATCTTTGTTTCTCTAAATTCCTCTGACTGCAGCCATTCTCATTCCTTTCAGTCCTATTTACTTTTCCAACCAGCTCTTCCATCTCTTCTTTATCTTCTTGTTGGCCTCCCATTTCCTACATGCTACCACTCCACTTTTTTTTCCACACAAGCCCCAGAACTGTTGTTACAAAAGGGTAGATGATGTGTTAAACCTTTAGCTGGGACCCCATGAAGCCGTGAGTGCAGAGCACAAGGAGGTGGGATTTTCTGTAAGAAAGGGGTCAGTGACAGTGGCCTGCACAGCAGCTGAAAGGATAGACCAGCCCTGTAGAAAGAATCACAGACTCACAGATTCACTGAGGTTGGGAAAGACCTCCAAGGTCATCCAGTCCAAGCTGTGACCAAATGCCACTGCGTCAACTAAACCACAGCACTGAGTGCCACGTCCAGGATTTTCTTGGACACCTCCAGGGATGGGAACTCCACCACCTCCCTGGGCAGCCCATTTCAGTGTTTAGGAGCCTTTTCAGTTCATCCCACACAGCCATTCATGAGACTGACTCAAGCATTGGTGCCTCTCCAAGCTCCCCAGCAGTGTCTGTGTGGGGAGTTTCAACAACATAAGCCATTTCTGTGTGAGCAGGGACACATCTACTGCATTTAACAAGCAGCCCAAGGAAAATCACACAGAAATTTTGCATGTTCTTCATTTTATTGAGCTGATTCAGGCTCCCATCCCTGGGAAAAACACGGTGGAGCATGGAAATTGCCTTAAAGAACTTGAGACTGCAGCAGAACTGACATGTGGCATTTCTCTCAGTGCAAAGTAAAGCATGCTGCATGGTCAGTTTTTCCCAAGTGAAACAATTCCCACTTGCTGTAGGTATCACATCACAGGACAAAAGCCTCTGTGTGGGGAGAGGACTTAAAACTGCATTGAATGCTAGGAAATTTGTAGGTTCTAGCTGGGCATTTTTAGGATTTTGTGATATTTTCTCACTGAGGCTCAGTAAGACCCTCAGATCTGTCACTTTGTTAGATAGAGTGCAACATCCATTCTTTTTTTGAGATTTTTTAAAAATAGAAACCCTGAATAAAAGAAAGGGAAATTTTCAAAAATTAAGGGAAGATACAGGGGAGGTACCAAGGTAAAATGAAGAAAGTGAGCTAATCCCTGAGGATGTGGAGTTTGATATGGACAGATTTAAACAAGTGGTTATTAGTTTAACATTCTGGGCCTAGCTCAGTATAGTCATATTTCCATAAAGAAATCAAGGACTCATGGACTTTGCTTTATTTGGAGTTGATGAGAGCCAAAATATCTGTCTCCATCAGCTGAGGTCTGATTGTAGCACTGACTCTGCCTTGATGCAAGAAAAATCTCTAATTTCAGAAAATGTAGCCATGCAAATGAGTTTTATACACTCTCAGGATAAAAAATTCATCTTATTCAGTTCATAATATTTAGGCAGAGACCATAATAATGAAGGGAAAGCCAAGATGCTTCTTTAGACTATAAATAGTGCCACAAATCTCTCCTTAATACCTTTAGATTCAACTCCTTACACACATTTCAAGCAATTCTACAACATAGTGATATCTTGCTTTATACCAAAGGCAGGGCTTGCAGGGACAGAGGCTGTGTTTAACAAACACTGCTGGCTACTGAAACAAGCCATACTGGGGAATTGCCTCCAGCAGGAACTTCTCAACAAGGGGGAAAAGCATCGAATTAACCGCTACAGAAAAGATAAAAATCAAACCCAGCATGTGCACTGGAGAGAACATGCACGCCATAACTCCATAACAGTCCTAAAGCCCCATAAATTTTCCTATTGTTGCTTGTGTGACCAAGCTTGTATGACTCATGGATTAGGCTGTGCCAGTCAGGGATGATTGTGTGACCATCCCCATCCTCCTGCAATAAACACTCTCTGTGTCCTCTGCCCAACGCGTGATTTCTTCATTTTCCTCCCTTGCAGGGCAGAAACCTCAGTTGCTATTCTGGTCCTTGATAAAGGAATGGCTCAGCTGCAGAACTGGAATGAGACACGGGACAGACAGCAAAGCATGTGAGTAGGAACCTTTTACACAACCACAGGCGTGGGTTAAACCTCGATGATATTTGGGAAGAGAGAGATTTGCCATCAGCATGTAGCAGAACAGAATTTGGCATGATCTTCCTCAGAGGGAAAAGAGTTCTTTATAAACTAAGAATTTAGCCCAAACTTAGCTCCAGGCATGGGCAGCCTGAAGCACCATCAGCCTCCAGTGTCAGTGGTGTGATTCAATCAAAAGAACATGCTGGATTTTTCCATCCAGCCTCTTTTTTTTACCCACTACTCCCATGATGAGAGATGGGGTCAAAAGCCATGAAGTCTTCAGACTAAAAAGAAATTATAATTTTAAAAACCTCCATGCTTTTGCTTTTTTTTCCTTATCCTGCTTAATTCCTAACAGGCTGAATTTGTTCTTCCAAATAAAACCGAGGAAAAATGGAATGGGGGAGAAAAACATTTGTCTGTTTACTTGGTTTTTAAAAAGATACGTATAGCAACGAAACAAAAAAGTAATCTTTTTCTTTGAACTGAGGTTAAGAAAAGGCTCTGAGTATGCAAAAGACTCCATTGCCTGTTCACACAGCTCCCAAGGAATGGTTTTGACTCTGTTGTGCATCCTTGATCCCTTGATCCATGTCTTATGCTGGGTGCAGAGCATCAGCACATCCCTTGCCTGCGGGAGGGAATGGGCATTCCGCTGGGGATGGAGCTGGAATGGTCAGCTGCCTGGAACCTGCTGGGGACACCACCATTTGAAACAGTCCCAAATCAATCCAGGGACTTCCTAATTTGCTCACAGACAACCCCAGTGAGCTAAAGCTTAAGACTATAGAAAGATGCATTAAATGTTTTACCTATAGGCTCTCAAAAACTGCTTAGTTACATGTGTGCACTAGGCTTGGCAAATTCCTTGTTTAAGAAAAATAAAGAAAAAAAAAAGATAAAAAAACATAAACCAGGATGGACAGAGATCACACTTTGGCCCAGAGTTGTTTCAAACCCCTTGACTGTACATCTGCATTGGCTCAAATGGGACTTTCAGTTTTCGGCTGCCTGAAAGTTGATCCATGCCACGTTTGCTGCCCTGCCCCTCCTCCAGCAGATGTGATTTCACACTAAGGTTTTAGGGAATTAAAATGTAGAAGCTCAGCCAAATGGGCATCAGCATCCCTCAGATAAAAACTTTGAATAAAAGTTGCTTTAATTCAAATAAAATTGCCTTGTAAGGACACAATTATTAACGACAGGGGACACAAGCCAGCGCTGAGAAATGTCTCACTGGCTTCAACAAGCTGACTTCTGCTGTTAAATACACCTTGTCAGCTCTATTTTCAACCAAGACTCTTTTTATTCAAGCAGACAAAAAGAAGAACATTGACTAAATTAGTTTATGCAAAATATCGTTGCCCATTGTTACACCAACTTTTGTTGCTGCTTGCAAGGGAATGAGCTTCTCTTTTCATGGACTGTTCCACTATTCAACCTTTCTTTGCTTTGCTTTGCTCTATTTTCTCTTTCTTCAGGTAGTGAGAAGAGCACCTGTGTTTGACAAGAGGAGTGGGAATAAACACACAGGTCAGGACACATTTCCTGGACGTGTGGTGTGGAACTGAGCTTTTCATTTCAGTGATAGGCAACCTGCTTGGATGTAACAGATGCCAGACCATGCTCTGAGCCCCTTCCATTTGGAACTGCTGGACTTGCATTTATTTTTATCTTTATTTTGAAATACATTAATTTGTTGTCCTTTTTTTCATCCTCTTTCAACTTCCACCAGCAATTGCAGTTCCACTGCACCTGAAAGATGCAGAAGCACCAGTCCAGGGGGGAAAAACAGTCCTGTGGTTTACCTCCCCAAGATAAAGACACTTAGTGTCCCAAACCAAGCCACATGAATATGTAGTGGAAACACCCTGAGGGCTTTCACTGGGAAGTGTTCTTCAAAAGCTATGCCAGTGTCCTGAGCACATGATGTTCCTGAAGGTATTTGCTTTCTGTGATGCTGTGATTCATGCAGTCATGGGAGAGATGTGGGGAAAGGGACTGCCTAGACCTTCCCTTGCCCTGGCTAGGGTCAGTTACAGGCTTGTGAGTCCTGACTGGTTTCTTTGCTCTGTTGGGGTTTTTCAGCATATTTAAACTATATGACACATTTAATCATTGCTTCTGTCATTTTCCAGGTCTTCTCTGACTTGAGCACGGTCAGAACTGAGTCCCAGCTTCCCATCTGATATCTCACCAAGCCCTTTATGTATCTCCTTATATGTCCCAGTGTGGAATTTATCTTCCTCACAAAAGAATGGTGCTGTGACTCCAGATCTCCTCTTTCTCCATCATTAAAAACTGCAGGCACCTTTTCCCAGTTCTAGCATAAGTAATAGAACACAGCTTCTTCTTATGGTTTTAATTTGATTTTTTTCCTAAGCATTTTTCTTACTGATAGTCGTGAAAGTTCTCATCAGCTGATTTGGAATTATTAACAAATGAGTAGGGGTTCAAGGTATGCTTATAATTACAAGGAATATATTTTCTTTCCCAAAATGTTGCCTATCATCAACTAACCTTGTTTCTGAATTATTCCTGCAATAAAGACCATCTCTGAAAAAAACAAAACAAAACAAAACAAAACAAACAAACAAACAAAAAACCTGTATACCATCAGAAAAAGACAAATATTATATAAATCCAAAATACAAACTAAGCTGGTAAGTGATGTAATGTATTTGTACATTGGAGAGATTTGTAATTATCCATAACTCTATTGCCAAAACATAGCTACACATTGGAGAGTGTAAATCCCCTTTTATATATCACTTAATATATAGCTTTGTTTTGATATAGGAGTACAGATCAATACATTTCCTTTGGAATGAAAAATATTTGTAAAGCAATTAAAATTTTGGTCTGAGCCCCGCAATGCTCTGTGTGTGTAAAACCTTTCATGCAAGAAAGTGATTGTAGTTCTGCTTACTAGGTGCATTTTAATGCATCTGGATATTATTTTAATTAATACTATTATTATAATCTCATTTAATCTCACTTTGCTAATTCTCTGCCAAGGAAATAGGTTTAAAGGTCAACTGCATAGAAGCTGACTCTGTAAAATGCCTTTCTTTTAGGAAAAGCTCTGAAGAATAATGGCTTTCAGGGTGTGACCAGAATTCCTGCTAATTTACGTGCATTATTCCCATCCTCCCCCCTGGCATGCCTACAGCTCCGTGTACACATTTTACACTGTGTCATCTTTGACCTACCATGCTAATTGTTATGAGCTGTCCCAATTATTTTTAAGAAGACAACTTTCCAAGAAATGTGTAACAAAACCGAGTTTGAAGCTCTTTGTGAACCTTGCTTGGAATTTCTTTCTAATATTTCTGGTTTGCCTAGCCTGGGTGCAAGTGAGGATGTCAATGAAGTTTCAGAAATTCCTTCAGTTCTGAAATGGTACCACTGGTGTTCATAAAACAATATTTAAATAATGTTTAAATAAATAATTTCTGTTCTTTACCACCACCATTTCCATCACGTACAAACATAGTTGGATTCCTTTTTACTTCCAACAACACATTTGCAGCATATTTCTAGTAAAAAAAATAAAATCTAGAGATGTTGTCAGGCCCTTTATAAAATTCTGGAAATTAGAACTAAAGTGGTTTTGGCATTTGAAAGGTGAACAGCCTCCTGTACTAAAGATTTCAGTTGGTCAAAATGCTCAGAGCTAATCTGCTCCCACTTCTTCTTCCTTGCCTTTACTTCAAACCCACCCTCCTAAAAAGAGAGGATCATATGGCTGGAACACATTTCCACCTCAGGTGAGTGCATTTGTCAATGAATGTTAAAACCAACCACCACGGGAATTGCCCAAACTTGCTGAGGCACATGTGGTGTGCCTTTTTTGGGATCTGTTTGGGATTTCAACCACAAAGTGGTGCTGTTGCAAAAGCTAACCATTATAAAACATGCTCCCTGCTTTTAGAATGACCCTAGGCATGCATTAAACCCAATAAAATTTTAATGCATTTGCATACTCACAAGCATATCTTCCCTATAAATATTCAATTTTTTATCATCAAAAGAAATCACAGCAGTATCTGCTAATACATAGAGAAAAATACATGTCTTCAAAGTATATAAAATATCACATGTTTTGAAGTCTGGTCAAGTGCCTAATTAATCAGATCAATGTCTGGTAATGATCCCAATTAAAATCCCCAGAATTCAAAGATGACTTTCTCCAGCATGTTTTGAGCAATGTTACAGATTCTTCAAGACAGAACAGGGACTTGTTCAAAGTAATATTTTACTTTTTTTATTTTTCTTTTTTTTTTCTTCTTTTTTTTGCCATGTTTGAACCTCAGATCCAAGGGCAACAGATAAGGTGACCATCTGGGATCTGGATTGCTTCTCATTAAAAATTCAGAAACCTGCCTAAAGTGTAAAAGAAATCCACCTATGCTAAGGGTTAGCATGAGGGGAAAAAACCACCCCACCCGCAGAACAACAGCTGAAGATGTAGAAATACCTAGAAAGAAGAGGCTTCAGAACAACAGAAACATCTGTAGGGGAAAGGTTGGAAAACGGCAAGGACCAAACACGTCTCCATTTTCCCTGGCTGTGAAAACAGGCTGCCTCCTACAATGCTTTTTGCAGTGCGCACATATTTGGCGAGATTAAGGTGTCACATCTCAAATTACAAGGCGTCTGATTGCCCACAGCCCCAGACACAGGGCAAAACCCCTCCACTCGTGCAAGCTCTGGGAGGTTTGCCTCCCATCAGAGGTAGGCAGCCCCTCTGTCCAGGTCGTTTTCTTCTAGACTTCTTCTTTTGCTGCCTTTTTTTTTTTTTTTTTTTTCCCTTTTCTTTCTTTCTTTCTTTTTTTTTTTCCTCTTTCCCTCCCTGCTGCAAATGTGAAGTTCCCGGGCTAGGGCAGCCTTCAGAGTCTTAACCCTTTGCCTACCTCCAGAGGAACATTCGTTCACCAGCCACAGGAAAGTTTTCTATTCCTAGCACTGTTTGTCTACTTCAGGAGATTAAAAGCTGAGTCACATTTTAGGCATTTCTCAGATCTGACTGCAGTGCCTGAGCTGGGTGGGGGACGCACAGGAATTTATTCAAGTTTCCTCATCTTAGCTGAAAAAGCTCTAAATCAGATGGAAACAGCATTCAGGAACAGGGTGAGACAAACACCATTGGAATAAGAGTTATTGAAGTTTGAGGAGGTTTGTGGGTTTTGGATTGGTTTGGGTTTTTTTGATTGGCAGAGCAGCAGGTTTTAGTACAGAATTCTTAGGAGGCAGTGGTGGAAGATGACTTTTGTTCTCCATCTGGGCAGCAACTGACTCGGGCAGAACTTACGAGACAGATACAAATTGTGGAATCCCCTCAACAGGACCATTTAAATTGAGGAATCCCCTAAATGGGACCATTTTTATGCTTGAAAAAATTCAGAGAAAGGACAACTGCAGCAGACGACACCATCTTATTTCAATCTGTGGTGGTAAATATTTCAATAAGAATGGGACAACATTCCAGGTAGATTACAATATCTTAAGGGAGATGGTATAAAGCTCTGACAGCAAGAGAGGGCTAATTATCTTAACACAGGGAGGGGAAAGAGAAAAAAAATCGTGGTTAAACAAGAAAAGAAAAAACTTATTGAGCTGGTAAAAGTATTCTTTAAGGAAACAATCTGGTGACCCCTATGATTTAAAGTGTCACCTCGTATCTTAAATGACCACGTTCTTATGGTTATGAGTTGCTCAATTACGCTCAAATCAAACAGAAAAGAAAGATGACTTAAGCATGTAAATTTAGAGAGAGACTTAGAGGCATGCAGCTAAATTTATCAGCCATCTCTGTGAGCGATCTCTCTAAATAAAAAGTTTGGGAACCAGTCGCTGCTGGTTGCTGATGAACTTCCCATGTTTTTGGCACTTGCCATCCTTAATGGACGAATCTGTGAGTCAAAACAGGAGGAACTGTACACAAATCCATCCTAAAGTCTGTTCTTAACTGTGGGTGTTTCTGCCAGCACTTATTTCTGTGTCATGGCAAGTGACTGCCTTGACAGAAATGCTGACTGAGGAAATAAATTTGTGAAAGATTTGCAAATAATTTAAAAAAAAATTACAAGAGAAGTCAGAGAGAGAGAGAGAGTGGGGGCTTATGGCACTGTAGCTCTGTGTCTCTGTTTCACCTGTTTGACATGTCCTGTAGTGACTTGTGAACAGGGTTAGGAATAGCAGCACATGCTGGCAATGTGAGCAAAGCCTGTGCATGTGTGTGCATGTGGGAGACAGAGGGAGCATGGGGGACAGAGGGGCGGGAAGGGGGGAGTGGATGGACCATTAGAGTGCAAACACAGAGACATTCCTGCAATAAAATACTCGTCTGCTGAGAATCGCAGTCTGGAAGGGATGGTGATGATTTAACAAAAGAATTCTCTAAAATGTTCCCCGGTGCTAATACTGTTCTTAATAATATGAAGAGGTTTTGCCAGGAAAAAGAATAAAACCATCAACTGGATTTAAAAAATAAAAAAGAAAAAAGAAAATAGGCACGAGATGGTTTTTTTAGAGCACGCAGAGGGAAAAATGACCTTTACGACGGTTTTGTCATTTTCAAAAAAATGCCTCATTCTCTGAATTTCCCCAGCCAGGCAAAGGTTGTTATAAATGGTAGGTAGGGAAATCAGAGTGTGGCAATAAAGGGGTTAATCCACGGAGCACAGAGCCATCTGGCTGAGCTGGTTTGTTATAATCGAGCAGATTATGTTCACGGGACTCAGAGTTTAAGGCTCCTCTCCCATAGAGCAACTCTGCACAACCCAAGCAGACCAACTTTGGGACTTTGAATGAACGTATTTACATCCACCTTTCTCTTCATGTCGACTTTTCTGGAAACATTCACACGGATGCCATGGTTACTCCTACCACGGTAAGGGAAATTTGACGTTTTCTAATAGGGTCCTAAGAGGGCGGGGAGGGGAGGGGGGGAGAGGAGTCCTTTAAAGAACTATAGTGGGGAGGAGGTGGGGGTCTTGTAAGCGGTAGATGTGTCCCAAATGTTGCCTTTCCCATTGTGCCTCCTCCTTCCCTCACCCCTACTCGCCCCATAGTTTGCTTCAGTCCTGAGGTTCCCCTCTCCTCCTGCTCCTCACGCTGTTGTTCGGGTCCCTGGAAAGAAAGCAGCAGAGGAGAAATACGAGGTGCTACAGGAAATCTGATTTAAGAGGCAAAAGCGAAGGAGACTTTTCGTTTTGTCTTAAGAGGGAAACCAGCAAGCTCAGATATAACAAAAGAGGCTGAAAATCTTGACCCTGGATTGCAAGAACCAGCCTCAGCACACGTAGCACGCTCGCCCTCCGGCAAAGTTAGAGCCCATGACAAGCAAAGCCCAAATTCCCAATTTCTAGACCTCGCCTGCCACAGGTAACGAGCTTCACTGGAGCTTTCAGATTTTGTGTGTGTGCCAGACACTGGAAACCCTGTTCATGACCTTTGAATCAATCCTCATTCTCCTCAAACCCAAACACCAAATTCCCTGGGAAGAGCTAGAGATCAAAAGATTCCCTGCACATCTGTGTCTAGGTGAAAAAGATACACTCGCTCTGTGCTGGAATGGCAGGGAAAGTAGTGTCTTACGTTGCAGCTCCCAGTGTTTGGTGAGTGCCTTCTAGGAATGCAGCACACAACTAATGAACAGAGATGCACATCTAGAGAGCAAAATAGAAAGCTGTTTCTCATCTAAACAGCTGAAATGCAGCTTGAAGCGTCAGTTACTGACGAGTCCTTATGGAGACACCAAAGTGCTTTTAGCCAAGAAGGGAAAAAGTCCTTGAATGGTTTAGATAGTTTTCTGATCAGTTCTTAATCCTTCATTAAAATAAACGGGAAAGCTCTGTTCTGGTCCTATCTCTTGAACTATAAATACGCAGTATATGGAGAGATGGATATTTTGGGTTGAATAGGGCTGCTCTGTGCACATTCTCTGGTTCCTATATTGCAAAACCAGTTATTTAGAGATGACTCTGTGTGTGTGTGTGTGAGGGGGGTTGCTTGTCCCGTTCCCCCCTTTTTAAATAGACAGGGATGTGTGTTGTATGGTCCAGATGATTCTTGTGAGCTCTAACCTTTCAGAAAATACTCTTTGCTCTCAGGCTCATGTGATTTGTTGCATGAGGAGTGCAAATGGTATGTAAAGTTGTGCCTTTGCATTGTGCCTTCAGGAAAATATCCAGACAAGTAGGAGAGGCATTTTCAGGCACAGAAATACCTGATATGTGCAAGTTTGCAAGTGGAGAAGTGATACAAGAAGCACCTATAAATGGGATGCAAGGAAAATGGAAATCTAATAGTAATAAAAATGAAAAAGGGAAAAAAAAAAAAAGGGAAAAAAAAAAAGGCTTGCAAGACAAAAGCAGCAGAGAATGGAAGAGTTCAGCATGGTCCCAGCTGCTGGTAGTAAAAAGACTTGTCTGAGATACACGTGTAAATACCAGGGGCTCTGTGTATGAGCACAGTGGGGGACAAAATCCAGGCATGATTGCAGGTGGTGGAGACAAAACATGGGGAGAAGAGGAGGTACCCACAGAGCCAGGAGGGGAGTGCTTTGTGTAGAAGGGTGCTACATGTTGAGGTATGCAAAACACGTAGGTTTAAGGGGTTTCGTTTGCATTGTTCTGCTCTTCAGGGAACAAAAAATGAAATGGTGCATAAAAAGGTGGATAAATACTGGAGGGAAGGTGTTGTACAACAGAAATAAAGTGCTACATGTTCATTGTTATGCACTGAGGTAATAATAGCAGGTGAGACACGCAAAGGTGGCCAGCTGGAAAGGGAAACTGCTACACATCAACTGGAAAAAGAGGATCCTTGTGGGTAGCAGAAAGTTTAGGAGCTTGCAAGAGGAAGTAACACTTGAGAGAGATGGGAAAAGGTACAGGCTGGAGGCTGGGTGAGGATATGAAAGGGACATACAAGGACGGCAGGGTCTGCGAGGAGGAGGCTGGGTATGGAGTGGGAGTGGAGAGAAAAAGGTGAAAGCACAAAGGATGTTTGGAGGAGGAGTTAAAATGCAAACTATTAGCTATTTGGAGAAAGGTATGGAAAATAATCAGCTACATGATGCTTGTGGGGGGTGTCAAAAGGAGACAACTTTGATTCTGTCAAGAAATAGATATGGGGATGTATTTGCAATTAGGTATCAGAGTATGAAAGGCAAGGCTTGCATGGTGATGGAAACATGTGCTGAGAACAGGAACACAGAGGGAAAAACGAGCTGGATGGAGATAGGGTGTGGTGAGGGGAAAAGTGTCCTGTATGTACGTGAAGGGGTAACTGATTAGAGATATTTCAGAGGAGGCTGGAAGCCTGCTGGAGTGTGCTGCCTGCCTGCCAGGGAGAGACAGAACTGGGGAAAGATCCATGGGGAAATGGTGTGAGGAAATTCAAGAGAGTGGAAATCACAGGGGCAGGATGAACTGCAACGAGGGTATAAAGCCATGGCAGGTGTTGAGAAGCACGAGAATGAAGAAAAATTAAGGAATGTTGGAGGCATGAATGAGGATGAAATGAAGAGCTATAGTTTCTAGGAAAGAAGTGGTTTAGGTTTATAGGGTGAGAGAATGGATAGTGAAGGGAAATTTGGGGGTGTGTTTCTAAGTAGGCAAAGAGAGTGGTGCAAAGGCACAGTGGTTTGCTCAGCAGAACAAGGGATGCCTCTTTACTGGGGAGTAGGAGCAACAGAGGGAAAGAACAGGCAACAAGTTACAGGGGAAGCAGTTGGGGCAAGGAATGGCAAGGAATGGGAAGACTGTGGGAGGAGGAGAACATCCACAAACAAAAAGGAGCAATTTTCTGTTGCAACAGACATTAACAAATGTGTTTATATCTCTGTGGTAGGTACTGGCTGAGCGAAACAGCAAGAGGGAATGGAATAAATGTGCTGGTGGAGAAATGACTAAAGATATAAAGGAGTGGGAGGAGAAGGAATGAGAGGAAAAACTACCTGGAGGGCCGTATAAGCCACATGGCTGTGCTAAGGTCAAAAGCAAAGTGTGAAGTGTGTGGGGAGGCGAGTGGAGTTGGGATCTGTAGGGCATGAGGTAGAAGTGGATGGGAATGACAGTTCTTGTTACAGGGGGTGAGGAGCTAAGCATGGGTTGACACACAGGGCTGTGGGAACGAGGAAGGGACCTGCTAGGCTGTGCCTGCTTGCAAGGGAAGGTGAAGGGAGGGAAAAGTTGTGTCTGATAAGAGACATCTGTGCACACAGCATGCTCCAAGGAAATGAGAGAAGCATAGGTGAGGATTCCAGGCCTGGATGTGGGACCTGGGAGAAGGAAAACCCCTTATGGGGGAAGGAAGAGTGATGAGGAGTGAGAAAAAGTCTATGATGGCTTAAGCCATCTGTTGTTATCTGCCTCTTGCTGAGAGGGAGGCTAAGTGTGCAAGGGGCCCTAGGTGCATGCAATGCACCAGGAGAGCAGGTTGGGAGTTCAGTGCAAGAGCACAGGTAAATCCATACAGACCTTGATGATAGGTACAGGGATACATGGAGTGCTGGTTCTGTGTGAGGGCCAGGGGTGAATATGTTCAGTGGGTGCTGTGCTTGTGGGACTGGCAGAGTTGCAGGCGATGAGGACAATCCTGGAAGAAGCTGAAACCTTTGAGAGTTGTGTAAGAGCCCTGGGCTGCTGTAAGGGATGAAGGCCTCTGTGGAAGTCCCAATGAGCCACCCAGGAGGCCATGTTGATACTCAGGGTGATGATACCAGAGGCTCAGTGGAGCATTACGTGTCCACTGCCTTCGTGGCACAGCTCTCCATGTCGAAATCGCTTACGTAAGGCCAGCACCAGGAGTGAGTTTCGTGAGTGCAAGAAAAGCAATGTTTGCATTGAGAAGGAGGGTAGGAAAGGATGACTAACCGGGAAAATGGTTTGGTGCGTGGGTAGCAATAGGACTTGACGTGCTCTAGATGTACCTGCCTTCTGCATGACTTGCACAGCAGGCAGGCTCTCCTCTAGAGGTTTTTTACAGGCTTTTTATGAAGAACTGTTGAATAATCCTTAGACAATCTCAGTAGATTTAACTACAATATTTCATTTCCACTACAGCTTCGTTCAGAAGCATACCAACCAACGCACCTTATTTTCACACATTAAAACCTCTGAGTGCTGCTGCTGGCACAAAAGGGTAGAGAGATTTCTCTGGGACAAGTTAACAGGGATCTTGGATGAACACACAGAAGGACTACAGATGTCAGTCAAAGGAAAGAGGAAAGCACTGGCTTTCTCCATGGCTTGAAGCAGTGCTGGAGTTATGTGCAGTTGGTTGAGAGTTGAAAGCATAGGATACATTTTGGGTGTCAGAGAGAAGCACTGGGACCTTATTTCCCTTCAAAACAATTGCATTGATTGATGACAGCTGTTCTTCAAATCTGGTCTAAAAACGTCTCAAATTGTGTGGCTTGCCTAGGAGTTTGGGTTCTTCTATACTGAGTAGGAAAGTGCTTGTTTCCACCCATAGCTGGTGAGAAGATTGCGAGTAATCCCGTGGGACTTCCACTGGAAGAAGTCAGTCTGATCACACAGAACCTCTAAACTTAAAGGTTGAAGCCTCTGAGCCCAGGCCTTAAATAAGACCAGTCCTATGGACCATGGTTTGTAGATCCTTTTTCTGTTCATTGCAAGGACAAGTTCCCACTAAAATAAAAGCCAACAGCCTGTGAAATGATAAGCAACTAGTGTTCATGCAGCCATAGGCTGTGTTAGGAACATGTTGTCCTGTTTTTTTTACACTGGTTTCCCACTACAGATTCCAGTTCAAGCTCTCCAACTGGATAATTTTTCCTGGCAGTTCTTGCAGCTGGTTGCAGTCTGCAGGGAGCACCTTTCTTCCCTGATGGGAGTGAATTTCCCACCATGGCAGGCTGCAGGTGGAGGGGATGGTGAAGCAGTTGTCCATGAGGGGGAGATGCAGTCTCAGACACTGGGATTCTGCTGGGCTGAAATCACACACCACAGCCTGCTCAGCCCACTGCCAGCAGTGCTCCCTTGGCCTCTGACCTCACTGCTCCCTCCACTAGGAAAATAAAAATCAAACAGTGGCATCAACCTGTCAGCTGGCTGAGAAAAGAGAAAGGGATCCATGGATTGTTGCAGGAATGGGAACAAAGCCAGAAGAGCAAGCAAGCTGTGCTCAATGAGGAGAAAACGGGGCATTTGTGCCTGCCTGGACCCTTTGCAGCCCTGACACAGCCAGAGAAATCTGGAACATCTGGGTGTCCAAGCAGATGTTTGCCTGGCCATGTGTGTGCGTGTCTCCTGGTGGTGTCCAGGAATGGCCAGTGGAAAAGGATAATGGAGGGGGATGGCAGCTGTTGCTGTGTGGGAGACTCTTGGTGCATCTGTCAGTGGGGGATGCGGGGATCAGTCGCTTTCTGAGGGGACAGATGGGATGTGCGTGTGAAGAGAGGAGCACTAAGGGTGGATATGGAGTAGTTTCAAGGTTGTGAAATGAGTGCTAGAACGAACAACCACAGCTATGTTCCTGATTTTATCACGAACCTGAAGTCCAGAGGGGAAGGGGAGTCCTCTGCAGGAAGTCTCAAGGGAGATTATACTTCCGAAGAAACTAAAAAAAACCTCACTCGAGCTTCTAGTTCAGGTCAGAGTCTCCTTCTCTCCTTCACCTGTTACAAGCAAGCCAGGAAAGGTGGCCCTTTGCTTGAGGGCAGCAAGCACTTGAAAGATCACAGCAGGACCAGATACTCCTCCCTCTCTAATCTTTCCCTGCCGCTGTTTCCTCTCCACCTCTTCACACATATGAGGAATGGTCTTTCCCAGCTCGGCCTCTTGGTTTGTGTGTGGAATTCCCACCTGAGGGAGCGCGTGACAAGGCTGCGTGTGAGCAAGGACAGTGCCGCGTGGGGGAAGGTTGTGTGTCTGTGCGTGTGGAAACAGAGTTTCCTGGTTGTCATCTCAGGCTCAGAGAGGGAGCCTGTTGGGTGCATCTGGATGCACGTGGGAAGGATGGCAGGGTATTCCATGTTTCCATCAGGCAGAGCGTGACTCATTGGGAGTCAACACTCGCGTAGCCGTGAAAATGCGCAGATCCCGCGGAGCAAAGTCCGCTTGTGTTATCTGTTAAAAAACCTGCACCAGAGGTGATGAAAACGCTCTGGAAGGATTGCAACCCACAGGGCAGGATTTTCAGCACTCCTCCAATGTTTCCTGTGCTCCCAGTGTGCATGTTGCCCATAATGGAACCACAGCAATAAACGTGCTTCTTCTCAGTTACTCTTTCACACCTTCCAGCAATAAATTCTTGTGTTTTGAGTTTGACCCTGCTATAGATTTTATATGTTTTATCTTACATTAGCTGAGTTAGCACACAAGAATCTAGTTAGTTCAAAAATATATATTTCTAGGCCATGACTTAAAAAAAAAAAAAAAATCAACCACATTTGCCAAAAGTCTGAATCGATACAGTCAGAGGTAACTCACGGGAAATGTACAGCTGCAGAAGGAAGAAATACTTTGTACTCTACAGGAATTCAGGTTGTGGGTGTGAAATTTAAGCCCAACCACTTCTTTTGAAAAGCTCTGTGGTTATACAAGTTTGAATACAGCATCCTCTCCTGTGACTTCTGCCTCACCCAAGAGATGGATATACTTGCAAGACAAAATCAGCTTCTGTCCCCTCCAGAGACTGGATTTGGGCAATATTTGTTTTCTGCTTCAAAACAAGATGAGATATTTTGGCTTTTAGGTGTCAGATATAGATCTTATAAATCTGATGGAGACTAAACCAGAGCTGTTAAGAGGGACACATCATTTCATGTGTTGAAATTTGACCATTCAAATTTGTACATTCAAAAGTTAGAAAATATTTGCCGATTTCAGTGTTTTCAGCTCCTGTGAGAGGTAAAACTATTTCCTCCACTCCTTTCTCAAACAATTTGCACAGTCAGATTTTACATGACTGGCTTTCCAAATGGATGATGCAAATAACGCCATAACATAAAAAAAAATCTTGCTGAAAGGATGGGTTTCCCTTGCTGTTTATTCATATTTGCATGACATCCTACTTAGATCCCTTAAAATCTTGAGCAACTTTCCTTCTTTGTTATGGTTTACTGAAGATACAGCTTACATATTTGACTTAAGCTGTCCTTTGTTTAAGCTCATTCTTTTCTTGCAGAGTTAATATGATTTTTTTCCTCTAAGGATATTCTTCAATTTCTTAATTATGCCTTTTCAGTTTTCTGACTTCCCTCAATTTCATCCAAAACTTTATGGCACTAGACCATTCAGGAATAAAATTGATGTTTCAAAACCAGGAGACCTCTTTCCTCTATTTGCCTGCCCTCTGCAATTACGCTGACTTTTTGCACTCAGTATTTTTCTCTTTTGTGTCTCCCTTCTACTGTAAAAGAACTTCTATCTAATAAATCCAGCATTAATTCCTTGTTTAAATCATGGGTAGCTAATTTCAATATTATACCTTTTCAACTTCCTCCCTAACATTTAATACAGTTGCTCTAAATTGATTTTTCCTAGACATATTATCTTAGGCTTTGCTCCTCTGAATCTCTTATTTTCTTCCCATTTTGCTAATAAATCTTCATCCTTCTATGTAGTATTTTTTCTATCTTTTCCATTATTTCTATCCATCTACAGCCCATTCTTTCTCCCATTTCATTTTTCTTCAGCTTTGCTCTTTAGCACCTTCAGACTGAGATGATTTTGAGGTCTCTTCCAACCCAATTCATTCTAAGTTTCTATGATTTTTACAGAGTAAAACTCTTTATGAGAGAGATGAAAACCATCTCATCATATAGGGACACCTTTAAGAAATATTGCCTCGATATGTCTTTCTTCCTAGATGTGGTCTAGATGTACTTAGAACAAAGTATTATTTTATTTGTACAAAATGTATTCATGATTTAATCTGGGCAGAGACTTTTTTTTGCTCAGAGCAAATGTCTGTGTTCAAATTGCTTTTCTATGTCCCCTTGTTGTTCCCTTGCCTTTTTAAGTTTGAAACACTCAGTTTTCCTGGTGAAAGACAAACCATCACAAGCTCTGAGAAAATAAAAACAATCTAAATACTACTGTAAGATGAGTTTGGGGAGGAGTTTGGTTGATGTTGTTGTTGTTTTACCAAAACAAAACAAAAATAAACAAAAGCTTTATGGAGTTAAATCTTGTCCTGGGAAGCTAGAGCTGCTTTTCACATCTGCTAGGATAGGGAGTGGTCTCCCTTGGAATAGTTTGCGTTTGGGGGAAACAGAAATGTTTTTAAAGTCCAGTGATTTTTTTTTCCTGTCTTTCCTCTAGTAGGAAATCTTCCTGTTAAATGTTGGTGGGGGTTTTTTTGGGGTTTTTTTGGGTTTTTTGGTTTGTTGTTGTTGTTGTTGTTGTTGTTGTTGTTGTTTTCCTTTTTGGTCAGAGGTTGTTCTCATTTGCCTCATTCCTCTGAAATAAAAATTGGGTTTTCAACCTCATCTGGTTTGTGAACCACCACTAAGCAAATCTTATTGGTTCAGTTGTCCTTTGGTGAGTTCATTTGTTAACCTCAATCTTTCTTTCCATCTCTGGTTCGGAGATGGCCTTTCCTGTGCCTTTCCTGACTTTCCTCGACACCAGCACTTCCACTGATCCCAATACATTTCTGATTTACAGAGGATCAGGGCAAACATGGAAACCCACCTGACTGCAGGTCAAATTCTGCTCTCAGTCCACCCAGGCAATCCTACTGAAATCTGTGAGACTGTAACTTTGTATTTGTGTCTTGGGGTTTGTTTTGGGGGATTTTTTTTAAAACCATAAATGAACATCCAAAGCATTTTAGTATGTTGTGCCATAGAAATCAGAGAAGGGGAGAGAAAATGCCTGTATTAGATAAGTGGTATTTTGATTGGAAAAATTGCAAAAAATACTTTTTTTTTTTTTTTTTTTTTTTTTTTTTTTTTTTTTTTTTTTTTTTTTTTTTTTTGGTTGGAATTTGTCAGTTTCTCAGAATCCAAGCATTCCCCTCATGTTCTAATAAATCTCAACTAAGTCTCCACAGACACCAAAGTTTAAAAACCTTTCAGGCTTCTCCCTTGCTCGAAACTCTGTGTCTTTGTTGACCCATCCACCAGCCATCCACAGAGCAGGGAATTGGTACTTGGAGCTACAAGGATGAAGCTAGTAAAGCACATTAAGCTGGAGAAAACAAGGGCATGATGCTTCTGCCTCACAGGGGACTCTTGGGCTTAGGAGGCAAAGAGAAATTCCTCAGGACTGGAGAATTAAACTCAAAAAAATCCATCTCTAACACAGTCTAATATCTCCTAATACGGTCTGTGTCTCTAAGATCCCAGCCGGCCAGATAGAATATTCTTCAAAGCTCTGTCATGTCTAATTTTAAATTCATCAAGTGACTGGGCTTCCACCACTTCACTTAAAATTTTCATACCATCCCCCATGCAGCTTGAGTGCCATTCATTACTACAGGGTTCAGTGCTTTCCCATGGGCAAGTTGTTAGCAACAACACAGCCCTGGGTGGCAGTAGGACAGCTGGCAGGAGACCATTTTAGATGAGTGGTTTGGCTTCAATTTTATTTTTTCCTTAGTTAAATTCTAGCCATTACCTTTTTACGATGGCATTCTTTGAGGAAGAAGTGAAAATAAAATGTGTCACTGTTGAAAGTAACGGAAATATTTTTAATAAATAACCTCTTCTGGGAGAACAGCTCTTTTTCAAGAGAAAGGTTGCACTGGTGAGGCCACACCTCGGATCCTGGGGCACTGCTGGGAACCTCAGCACAAGAAAGACATGGAGGGGCTGGAGCGTGTCCAGGGAAGGGAACGGAGCTGGGGAAGGGGCTGGAGCAGCAGGAGGGGCTGAGGGAGCTGTGGGGGCTCAGCCTGGAGAAAAGGAGGCTCAGGAGGGACCTTGTGGCTCTGCACAACTCCCTGACAGGAGGGGATAGCCAGGGGGGTCAGGCTCTGCTCCCAGGGAACAGGGACAGGATGAGAGGGAACGGCCTCAAGGTGTGCCATGGGAGGCTCAGGAACTGGAAGGGGCTGTCCAGGGAGGGGGTGAATTCCCATCCCTGGAGGTCTCCAAGGAACTACCAGACCCATCACTCAGTGCTCTGGGCTGGGTGACAAGGTGGGGATTGGTCACAGGTTGGACTCCATGATCTGGGAGGTTTTTTCCAACCTCAACAATTCTTTGGTTCTGTGAAAAACTCAGTACCATCTCCTCGAGATGATGGATGTGTCTGTAGCCTGGCAGCAAGCTGGACAGTGTTTCAGGAGGTAACTCCGTACAAATTCCAGGCCTGCACCTTCCCTCATGGAGAGACTCCAGATCCTCCAACCTATTAGCAACCTTATTTCTGCTTGGATGGCAGTGCAAAGCTCTCCAGGGACAAATTGCCCAAGGACACCCTGCAGGCTGGTGTTAAGACATCCTGCTGTGTAAAGCAGCAGACAGAGACAGCAGTTTATGAGCCAGGATCCTGCTGGGTGAGCACAGAGGACAGTCCCTTGCTCTGCCAGGGTGATACAAACACCCTGAGGCTCCTCTCAGGTATTCAGGCTGCTTGTTGAGGCACATGAACTAAGCTACAGTCTTTTTCCAGCACCCCCAGGACAAGATAATCCTTTAGGATGACTGGAATCAGAAATCTTCCTGGTCCTCTACAGGAGTCACAGAATGACAGAATGGCTTAGGTTGGAAGGGACCTTAAAAAACATCTCATTCCATCCCCCTGCCATGGACAGGGACATCTTCCACTTGACCAGGTTGCTCCAAGTCCCATCCAACCTGGCCTGGAACACTGCCAGGCATGGGGCAGCCACAGCTGCTCTGGGAAACCTTTGCCAGGACCTCACCACCCTCACAGGGAACAATTTCTTCCTAATATCTAATCTAAATTTCCCTTTTCAGTTTGAAGCCATTCTCCTTTGCCCTGTCACTACAGTTCCTGATGAAAAGTCCCTCTCCAGCTTCCCTGTATCTCCTTCAGATACTGGAAGGTGCTCTGAGGTCTCCACACCATTCTCCACCCCAGGCTGAACAGCCCCAGCTTTCCCAGCCTGTCTCCATAGGGGAGGTGCTCCAGTCCTCTGATCAACTTTGTGGCCTCCTCTGGACTTGCTCCAACAGTTCCATGTCCTTCTTCTGTTGGGGACACTGGAACAGGATGCAGTATTCCAGGTGGGGTACACATGTGCACCACAACCTCCCTTCAGCCAGGTCCATAAATTCAATTATTTTAATTTTTACTCATAAACACCCTAAATATTGATGGTTATTTAGGGAGATTTGTTTATTCTAATTGCTTTCTGAATTTTTGTCCTGATTAACCAATTATTTGTAGCAATACATGGAAATTTACAGACTACAAAGAAGCATCCAAAATTATTTCCTGGTTACCTGGCAGATTTCCATTGATGGATTTCGCTTCGGGTATTTTCCATCTCTTCCCATCCATCAGCTTCTATTTTCCTCTTGCTGCATGTTCTTGAACAGCCGGTTGCTAGCTCTGGAGACAACTAACTTAACAGAGGTCTAATTCTGACCCCACTTACATGGAAGAAGCCTAATGGCCCCCTAGGGAATAAGTTCATCTTGAGGCAGTGAAAATTTAGACCAGAGTCAAGACCTGAGAACTCAGCAGAGAAACTATTTCCAATAGCCAGGGAAATAAGAGTGGCTGTATCTACACACACACACAGAAAGTTTTCTTAATGTAGAAACAGTTTTCTAAATCCAAACTAGCAAAGCTTTCTCCAAAATTCTTCTCTGACCCGTCAAAAATTATCTAATCGCAATCTGATACTGCTCTTGTTTGTTTGTTTGCTGCCCCGATTGCTTTCTCCTCTTTTTGCAAGAAGGTGTTGCTGAGGTGACTCCAGCTCTTTCAAATTTTCCATCCATGAAATTGTCATCCAGATGAATTATGTCAGACCAAATCTGAAAAATGAAACCCGGCGTCCTACCTTTGATCTGAGGCAAATAATCGCCGGTGCCATTGCCAGCCTTCCGCAGGAATGCGGTCCAGAGCAAAGGACTTGAAAAGAACCTCAAAGATACCTCTAAAACCATAAAATGTTTTAGCAATTTTGGGTTTTCCTCCCTTTTTCTTACTGAAAAGGAACAGATGGGAACAGAAGTAAACTCTGCCATCTGGAAAGACTGAAGGATCAGTATGAAAAGAGCCAGGTGTCAAGTTTGTTCATCACCAGCCCAGCTTTGTCAATTATCAACATCAAAACCTTGTCTCAACAATGGCTGAATTATACTAAAGATAAACGATTTTGCAAAGCCATTTTTTCTGTATCTTTTTGTCACCTAATTGTTCAACTATCTTGAAAACTCCAGTTCTGAACAGAAAAAGCAAAGAAATTAATTTGAATTTTTACTTCTTATGCCACAGGAAATTGTCTGCCTTGGTCTTTCCCACCTTTCATTGAACATTGCAGTCTGGATTCCACTTAAAGTCCATTAGTTCTGTCATAACCTTTTAATATTATGCTAAATTGAATTTATATAAAGGTAACTTGAACCTTGTTCTTATAACAGTTTGAAATGGAAATGTAGCACCTTTGGGTGGGAGATCAGAAGCACAAAAATCATTATGATGTTGTTTGGTCTCTGGAGAGTGTCTGAATCACTGACTTTTTTGCTTTAAATATTGAAAATTATGTCTGTAAATATAATTTTATATATATATATATATATGTATTATATGTGTGTACACATATGTATGTGTGCATATATATGTGCATTAACTGTACACAGAACAAGACTGAAGACGTCTTGTTCTTTATCTGAGTAGATTTTCCTTTTTTTAATTATGTTTCATTTACATTTCATTTATGAGATTTCAGAGCACCTTTGGTTTTAATCTTATTATTATGTAAGTGGCTATTCCTGCTTTAAGCTTTCTGGTGAAGGACATTTGAGTAAATAATTTCCTATCTGCATACGAATGAGACTGATAATACAGCGCCTGAAAATGTAAATAAGGAACCTGAAGTGACAGGGCAAGGGGCAATGGCTTCACACTGACAGAGAGAAGGTTTAGATTGGATATCAGGAAGAAATTGTTCCCTGTAAGGATCCTGAGGCCCCGGCACAGGTTTCCCAGAGAAGCTGTGGCTGCCCCATCCCTGGCAGTGTCCAAGGCCAGGCTGGATGGAGCTTGGAGAACTGGGTTGAGTGGAAGGTGTCCCTGTCCACGGCAGGAGGGGTGGAACTGGATGATTTTTAAGGTCCCTTCCAACCTAAACAATTCTGTGATTCTATGACTCTCACATATATATATATATAATATATAAAGTTATCCAACAGTTCCAATCAATATTTCTTTCTTCAGACGTGCATGCACACTGAGTTTATTGGTAGATACCCTCAGACTTCTTTTGCCATCTTTTGCAGAACAATTTTGCTTCTCTTTTGCAAAACAAATCTTTCCCAAAGCCGGAACTGCATAAACTGGTCCTGTTTTTCCATGCATAATGCAACCCTTGATGCTTCCTTTACAAGTTGGCTCTGATTGCCTTTTGTGAAATTTTGCCTGTAGTCCTCAATTATCTTCTCTGTCTGCATATTCCTATGGGTTTGTGGTTTGGTAACCCAGTCAGCTGTGGTTGTCTTCTGTTTTTCCTCCAAAACATGCATTTTGTTTTGTTTCTGCTGTGCAACCTCGCAGTTTTTCCTCTTTTTTCCACCTCTCTAAACATAAGTCATGAATGTGTAGTATTCTTTTTTTTTTTTCCTTCAGTTTGATGTCTCTGTGCCCCAGCATCGTCTGAGTAGATGAAGTCCACAAGCCCCCCTGAAAATTCCTGAAAAAGAGTCAAATATGTTGTGTAAAAAAAGGTTTCTCCCAATTTATTTTTCATCTTTATAAGATGCTGGTATCTTTTAAAATTTCTTTACCACTGTCTTACCCTTCTTCTCCTGATACCATGATAATGAAATAAATGTATGACTCCTGATGCTAAGATGAAAAAGACACAATTATTGCTGCTTATGTCCTTTTTCAATGCATTCTTTCTCATTGTGAGCAGGCAAATTCTTGTTTGAATCCCTTCTGTTTGACTTCAGGAAAGGTTGGGCTCTGTGAGGACCTTTGGCATCTCTATTTTCTCACCATCGCCTTTCTTCTCTTCATGCTTTACATATGATCTTCTTTTTCTCATTTTTCTCCTTTTGCAATGCACTGTGCCTTGGTGAGGGTTAGACAGAACTAACACACACACACACAGAAAAAAAAAAACAACAAAAAAAAACAACAACAACCAAAAAAAGGGAATTAAGGGAAAAGACATCACCGCATTCCTCTTTCAAAAAGACTGAAATTGAAACCATCTTTAAGGTCGGTGGTTTTTTTCAAAGTTCTTTAGAGGCACAGAAAAAGAATTGCTTTATCAGACTTCTGCACTGCATCTCCATCTACTTAATCAGATGATGATTTAACAGTTTTGTTTACTTGCCTTCCCATTTAATGAAAGACTTTTAGTACCTCTGACCCTTGCTATGTTCCCTTCTAGATGTTTGTACAGATTTAGTACAATGGTTGTCTTCACCTCAGAATTCCTTCATCTCAATCAAAATTGTGTCAACATTTCTTCAGCTGTGCTTCTTTTGCTCTTGACAATATCTAATTTCCTTGCAAGTAAAAGTTTGTCTTCATGTAAAGAATAAGAATAAAAAACCCTTGCAACAATAAAGAAACCCCAAACTTTAATCTACAGCCTAAAATGTGAATTTAAAGCAAGTTAAAAGGAGGGGACCTTAAAGATCATCTCGTTCCAACACCCTGCCATGGGCAGGGACACCTTCCACTATCCCAGGTTGCTCAGAGCCCCATCCAGCCTGGCCTGGAACACTGCCAGGGATGTGGCAGCCACAGCTGCTCTGGACAACCTGTGCCAGGGCCTCACCACCCTCACAGGGAACAATTTCTTCCTAATAACCCATCTAAACCTCCTTTTTGTCAGTGTGAAGCCATTGTCCCTTGTCCTGTCACTCCAGGCCCTTGTCAAGAGTCTCTCTCCATCTTTCCTGGAGGCTCCTGCAGGTCCTGTAAGGCCACAATGAGGTCACTTCCCCAGGCTGAAAGACTCCCAATTCTAAAGCAACAACTGCATGGCTAAAGAATATTTCGGTTCCAACCAATATTTTCATATCTATTTTGTTATCATAGCTAAATTTTAAAATCTATTTAGAAGTAACTGGGAGCCAGACCAGACTGTCTCCATGCTGGCAAATCCTAGACGAGCAGACACATCTTATTTCTTTTTATTTTGGTGTCTTCCGATGATTATTTGCCCTGAAATAATTCGAGGACAACTTTCCTTTCTAGTTCAGAAGGAAGATCAATCTGTTGTCCAGTTTAATTTTATTTGTTGAACGTTGCAGTGAGGGAAGCACTTGCTCACTGTGATCCTCAGTGCTGACAGCCCAGTTTGTACTGTCCTCCTACTTAGTGCTTCTGTAAACTCAGCAAACTCAAAGGCTTGTAGTGAGGGCTTGATACTGGAAAAGAAATGCAATTATCTGACTTGCTGATCAGTCCAGCTGTTTCAGAGGGATCAGCCGTTCCTGAGAGTTAAAATCATGCTATAGGAGAAGAGGGGGACCAAAGCTTTCAGGCTCTTTCACCCACAACAAGCTGGAACTTGCACTTGCACATAGCTTTAAGTGAGTAAATTCCTTTCATCACCTGGTGGTAGAAGGGTGTGCATCTGAAAAACGCAGCCTTTCTCACTGGGCATGAGTATGTGGGGTTTTTTTCCCCAAAGAAAAAGGTCCTGCTTTTTCATCGGGTGAGAATCTTCAAGCCATGCAGTGAAGACACCAGGTGACAGACAGCTCCTCCTCACCAGAGAAAAATCCCTGAAAAGTCTTTGAAAAGAATTGGACCATGCGTGCTTGAATTGCCAGGTTGTACTAGGATCAACTCACTGGGATATGCGCTTTCATTTTGAACCCTTGCTCTGCAAATATCTCGGGATGGGATTTTGTCAGGCAGTGGTCTGCCCGTGTTGTGACGAATTCACACCCAAACCAGTCTGAATGAATGCTTCAAGGAAGATTCCTTGAGCTGCAATTAGTAATGCATTGCTAGAACCCAGGTACTGCACATTTAAATACTCCTCCACTGGGTCTTGTTAGTAACACATTGCTGAACCTCAGCACAGCCCTCCTGACATCCATTCACTTGTTCATTCACTCACTCATTCATTCTCAGGGTTTTTTTTGTTTTGGGGAGCAAGTAGATTTCCTTTTATTTTTCCATTTATTCACTCAGCTCTTGGGGTATAAGCTGATTTCCTCGGATGAACAGAACATTTCTGAGGGATTTCAGTTGAAACAAACTTCATTTTTCATGGATCAAGTGCAAAGCTGTTTTGGCCTCTGTCTCCAAAACACGACAATATAAATTTTGGGGACACATTGATACAAACCACTTTTCTATTTACACATAAAAATTCCTTTTATGTTGACCTATGTAGTTTCAGCTTATAGACAATTCCTCTGTTTTAAAAAAAAATTATTAAGTACGGTTTGAGAGAACAGAAACATTTTTTTCATTAACAGAAAAAAAAAAAAAATCATTCTGCAGTGGTCAGTCTCCCTTTTTGGTTTGCTTTCCATAATCAGCCCTTCAAGCTCATGCACTTTTAAGGGGACTTTGGACTTGGATCTGAGGGTGGTTATTGTAAATATGTAAAAATAAGTATCTGTATGGAGACTTCTTGAAAGTGGAGAGTCTTGGAGAGGATGGGACAAAGCCATTCCACCCATTCAGCAGCACAGCCTGACATTCTGGAATATCCAGCCAAGCAAACAATAAGGTGATCAGGACCAAGCACCAAAAGAGGCACATGGCAGAACTATTCCCCTTTTCCAAGAGGGGACCCTACAGGTCTTTCAGGATGCAGGAATCTTTGCTTGCAGCAGCTGGTAGGAGCTCAAAAATGAGGGGAAGGAGGATGAAGCGTTGCCAAAAGAGGCTTCAAAGTGTCTTGCTGTGGCTCTGACCAAGTGCTTACAACAAAGCATGGTCCAGAAATAAGCTCCAGCTCAAAAAAAAGCAGTCACTTTGTGGAGGTGGTTTAGCATGTCTGTCTGAATAACAACACACTGGGGTGGTGGCAGACCTGATATAATTCACTTAAAACTAGTTCTCAAAGCTGAATTTCATCCTTATTGAGACCCAGCTTCAAGCTCTTCTTCCTCTTAGGGCCCATTTTTCCAAGAGCTCAGTCTTAGTCCAGCCTCCTCCCCCGTCTTGTAACAGAGTGTGCTTCAGACAGAAGGAAAAAGGGGAATTCACTGAATATTTTAATATTTTTGACATATTCATTCAGTTCCCCACACCCTAATGCTCTGCATCGATCCAGTGATATCTGGGCCATGTGTAGTGGTGCCAGCAGTTTCCAAATTTGTGCAAATACCCATGAAACATGGCTTGTTATGCATAGCTTGGCAGTTCAGGGTAGAGAGTCTGCCAAAAGGAGACAGGAGCCTTATCAGAAGGAGACAGGAAATTCTCGAGCAAATTTGGGAGTTGACTTTTGAGTTGGGAGTGTTGACAGGCGCAGATCCCTCTGTCTGGCAATTATCAATTCTTCCTCTCATAACTACAGGGAAAATCCAAGTGCCTCAAATTTTGACTGGGCAGGAGATGTGTCCAAGACCTGCCTCTCCAGAGCCATCCTATTCCTGCAGTTCTGGTTCTGACCTCAACCCGAAAGTGCAAGGATCACCTTTCCCTGCTCCAGAGATCTCAGAGCAGCTTTTGCGTCTTATGAAAGATTTCCACCCAAACATGGTAGAAATTTCTAAAACTATGGCATTGTCAAAATGTGAATGCAACATTTAATCTGAATTTAAAACCTTGCCTAGGAAAAGTGAAAGATGCTGCTGCAAGTCAGCAGGTTGGTTTTCCTCTCAGGTGTGTATGGGTTGTTTTTTTTTTCTTTTTTGCTGCCATACTCTTGGCTCTGCCAAATACCTACATAGCTGTGATCAGCTCTAGCCACGAGGATGTTCATCTCTTTGTTTTAGTGTCTTGTAGGTTTGCTTCAGCACCAGACAATGCATTCAGACACTGGTAGGAGTAGGATCGGACACAAGGTGAATGACAAATTCTCTTGAAGTGGAAAACTTGCTTGATTTTCCGCTAAATTATTCTGTCCCTATTGGCAGTTTGCTATTTCCACAGACTTGGCTCATAAATATTGGATGTCTGCCTAGCTGGGAAATTGCATTTCCATTTTCAACACCTGCTATGTGCTAGACTTCTATGAGAGTGCTTAGCTGGCTCTCTGCAAAGAGGGGGAGCTCACAGTTAGTGTTGTTACCTGTGAGTGTTTTTAAAATGTGCTTGATTTTACCTTTCCAAGACAACTCCAGTTTTCCATGAAATTTGGAGTATTGGTGAGACTCTTACCAGATTTGTTGGTCTTACACCACCGTATCTCATGCAGACACAAAAGATTCCGTGCTCTTCCCTTGTAAACCCAGGCTCAGGTGTTCCTGGCTGGTCTCTCCCTCCACACACAGCTTGCACACTGTGTTTGTTAAGGAGGGTTTAGGAAGAGGAAATGTTTGCATTACATGGCACTGTATGTATAGAGGCCACAGAGAATCCAGCAGATCCACTGAGGTGTTACGTAAACAGAGGATATTTATGATAATCCTAATTATACGCGGTTGCATAGAATTATTCATGGGAGCTCGGAAACCATCGTTGCATATTTTGTTTGCCAGATCTCAATAACTATTTTAGTAAGACAGACAGGCTCAGAGCTAAATGCATTCCCTGACAGGCTGGCAAACCTGGATTTCTGCCCGTACACAGCACGGGTACAGAATCAGTGTCATAATCTGGGTTTTTCTTACACAATGAGGCATAAATAAGCAAAGAAAGAAAAAAAAGTTTTAAAAATATTTAAGCCAGTTGTTTTGGTGGTAGGTTTTGGGGGATTTTTAAAGATCTGTTACCTTTTGTTGTCCAGTGAGTTTGAAAAGACAATGAATGCAGAAATAGGCAGTAATGCTAAAACTGAAATAACATATCACAGTGTTCCTGTGCCAGTTTTGTCATCTATTGACCATAAATTTACACATACATTTTTGTACATGAAGCACACCTCCCTCTTCTCTTGCAGAAGCCTTAGGAATCTCATAGAGTAAAAGATTCAGCCAAGAAAATCACACAGAATCATAAATGAAAATAAAGAGATCACCATTTTCTTATTCACAAGCTCTTCCCTGTAAATAAATGTCTGTTTATCTTGTTCTCAGAAGCCTCCAGTGATGAAAATTACATGTTTTCTAAGAAACCTGTTACTGTTAGAAGGACACCCTGTGCCTGCCTGCCTGATCCTTCAGCCAAGAGGTTCTTATCTTGATGCACTGTCATGTTAAGAGGGATAAAAATCTGTTCTGGCCACTTGAGCTTATGGGGTTTTGGCTCAAATCTTAATTTTCTCCTCATGAAATAACCACTTAGAAAGAGAGGTACAAGTGCAGGTCTCATTCTGTAGCAAGGGCTATATTAGTAACAGGATTTGGCTGGAAAATTAAGACATGTTTTCTGAACAGCTCATTGATGTTTTCCTGAATCTTAGGACCTCTTACTTTCAATTGCTCCATTCAGGCTGAAGCACTTAGGTCCCTCTCCATTTTTGTATTTTTGGTAGTGCTGGATCCAACAGCACCGTGCAAAGCCTCACCTGCTTCTTCTCACAACTGCATCATGTAGGAAAGGTTCCTCCTCCATCTGGTACAGCCATGAAAAACAGAAGGACAGAGTTCAAATGACTGATGAGCAAAGTGGCAGGAGATTCCTGTACTTAATGCATTTGTTGCTATAGCCTTCAAGTATGGGTTTAACTTACAGCTGGCGGAAGAATAAAGATGAAAATGCAATTTCCTGCCTCTCAGACTGAGTGAGATACACCTGGGAGTGCACAGGACTAGGGAACACAATTGTCTGGAGTCCCTGAAGTGAAGGCTGGGTGGCACACGAGATTTGCTGCTTTTCATAGCAGCACACACATTTATCTGCTGTGTTCTTTCCTCTGGGCTCTGCTAAAGGTTATCACTGCCCTAGCTTTTATGCTAGTTTCAAACATTTCTGCATTAATCAGCAGAGATATGGCACTGAGCTTTTCCTTTAAATGTCTGCATATTTACTGTCTTGCATGACATATGTATATATCATTACTGGATGTTGATAAGAACAAACGAGAAGGAAATATTTAACAGACCCAAACAAGCACTATACTTAGCATATGATTTATAGGCTTAAAGTGGAGTCCAAATGCTTGTGGTGGGAGCCTTGTAAGCTGCATGTGCAGTATTGTGTTCTGCATCAGCACTTAAAAATGAAAAATTAAGCATCAGCTCCATTTACTTGGGCTACAATGAATATCTTCAGTGCTTTATTAATTACTGAGATGTGCTTACCTGCCAAACTAAAAACAAACAAAAAAAAACCCCAAACACCTACAAGAAAACTTCTCTCTCTGCTTGACAAGGCTTTTTGAGTCAGAGATCAACATGTGCTTATGCCATCACAGTCTGGGTAAGGCATGACAGAGCATTGCAGAGTACATGAAAACAAATTAATTCACTGGAAAAGTCCTTTGCAGATCATTCCTGGAAGGCAAAGAAAGCGATCTCTGTGTTCAGCCCTCTCCAAAATAATCATCCTGCAGCATTTCAGAAGGTCGAGTGGTCTCAGAAGGAGGTGGAACCAGTGGCAAAACTTTCACCTGTGACAGCTAACACTGGGGATTTAACATGTAATAGGACTGAAGGAGAGGAGGGGAGAGTTTTCATACAAAAGGAAAGCACAGAGAGAACCTGCCTTCAGAGAAAGCAAAAAGTACTATTTCTTTTCTGACCTCTCTGAAAGCAAAGATATTAGGACCCTATAGACCAATCCGGATGAAGTTAATGGAGAGATTCCTAAGTATTTTGGTGAATTTTGGGCTTATACTGAACCTTTGATGTTTCATGGACAGGCTGCTGGCACGTGAGTTGGAGGGATCCAGTCCTGTCCGACTTATTCCAGAAATCAGGCAAACAGTTGCTCACAGACCTAGGGGTTCATGGCCTGCTTGTCCTGTGGAAAAATATAGGTAGGCTTTTGGGATGCTGAACATTTTCTTGCTCTCTGTCCTTCCCAAGGCCTGTGAACTGGAAAGCAGGCTCAAAGCAAGGTAAAGTGTTGAGGCAGATAGGAATCAAGAATAAGCTGTGCTGGCTAGTGCTTGGGGAGACAAGATGGAGTGTTTACAGAAAAAAAATCTCACAGCTCATATTTGTATTATGCATTTCTACATTCCTGGAACTCAATTTTATAGGGTTTTTGATTAATGGCTGGGCTGCAGTTCAGCTCCAGGCCTATTGAACTTACTGTACTGGAACTGAGCAAGACGTGCACAAGCCAAACATGAGCACTACTACTGGACTTGTAGTGATTTAAAGGTGCTTCTTTGCTCAAAGGCATTGCTGGGGTGGCTCTGCTTATTGTATGCGAAGAGATCAAAGTCAAAGCAGGGCCTCTCAGCAGCCTTCTTAAAATCAGAGTCAGGGATGTGTTTGTCTCAGATACCTCCACAGCAGAAGGGCTGAAGAACGACGAAAAATGCTGTGATTTCCCCAACACCTTTACAGCAAAGCAGGTGCAGAGCTTGTTGATGTATGGATTCTCCTAATTGTATATTTGTGTCACTTCCATCACGGTATCTTCCAGGAGCATGGCCAAATGCTCCACTCCCTTGTGCTCGTCCTGCCTGCCAAGTGTTCCCACACTGTGGTATTTGACATTAGTGCTGTTTCTCCCACACTTCAAAGAAGACATCTGTAGTTATGGCTGGCAAATGCCAACTTAATTGTTGATTATCATGGTAATGTAGTCAAAGCAGTCTCGTTCTGAAGAGGTGGGAGTCACTTCATTAAATACAGTCCTTATGGCTCTTAGGATCTGTGAGGCAGAACGGGATGCCTCTAATTTATTGGTGTGCCAACTGGAGTCAGATGAAGGCAATGTGAAAAAACAACAAAAACAGCAACAAAAAACCCCACCCAAAACTGTATGGGAAACCTGAAGATTTGCCAACACTGAGAGAAGCTTCTACAGACCACACCATGGCCTGTGGTCTTCCCAGACAATTCAGCTTTCATCTGAAAGGTGGCATCGCTTTAGAAGGTGAAATTTCCCAGAAATTTGATCCCAGAGCTGGGATATGAGAACGGGATCCTTGGCATATTTCACCCAACCTCCTGCGGTCACTTCTAGCAGGAAATAAAACAAAAGATTGATAATAATTGTTGATAATGCCGGTCTTTAAAAATACGAGGGACCCTTTGAAAACACAGGATCCAGGCAATTAAATCTGTTTCACCTCTCTTCTTTCTGAGCATAGCAGAAGTTTGAAGCTCCATGTCTCTTCTTCCATGCACTGTGTAACAACAACAACAAAAAGGAGCCCACCCACCGCTGCACACAGAGTAAATCCTGGAAAACTGATTTTTCAGGTAAAAAAATTAATACTGGCAAATTGTTTCTAAGAAAGAGTTTCTCCTCTAGAGGTTTGGCTTTGTTTATAAAAACAAGAAACAGTTGCAGTGATGCTGGCTTACTAAATAACCCCAGAAAAAAAAGATTAGGAGGTATAAAGTTGCTGAAATTCATTTAATTACACTTATGCAGTGTAATGGGCTTGACATGAAGACAAGCTTGGTCTGGTTTCAATGAAAATGTTACTAGTTTTTATGACTGCTTGCACTTGGATGAATGTCCTTATTGTTAAATATAAGTATTATATGTAGATGACTAGCAGGATCTATTTATGGCAGAGTTACATCCATTTTTTTAATTGGGTTCCTTCATTACTCATCCTCAATTAACTTCATTTTTTTCTTAGCTCTTCTTACTTTCTTTTAGTTTGCAAGGCATAGTGGTTGTGATTTCCTAGTCAGGGCACTATTTTGAAAGATGAACTGTGTGGAGGGACTTGCGTGTTTCCTTTTAAAGAAAACTTTCATTCATGTCTGCTGAACTCCTTGCTTCCAGATGGTTCAAATACAAAACAGCATTTTTCTTGCCATGCCACACTGTGATGGTTCAGTCACAACCAGGGGCTGTCAAGCAAATGGGACCTTGATTTGTTATTTCAGAAGTCCCTCCTGCACAATTTAAGGGTGCCAAGTGGGTCAGGCACCAATCAGACACTGCAGCAGACAGTCAAGCTCCAATAGAAGTGACAGACAGTCATAAAGTTGCCATTTTCATGGGAGAATTCTGGTTAGAAAGAAAAAAAAAATGATCTGAGTACATTAACCCTGGAGGAAAAAAAGAGGTGCTTTAAAGAGGAAAGGAAAAAATGTTGAAAGTGTGTTCATATATCTATAGACTCTCAAGATTTTGGATTCACACACATTCCCAGACTTCCAAAGCAGGAACGACATGAGGTTGTGTATTTGGAAGTACCAGAAGTTAGAGTTTAGCTTGAGGGTGCAGAAGGACATTCACACGGGATAGTTCAGGTTCACAAACTGGTGATCTGTGCCACCTTGGATGCCATGCCTGGGAGTACTGGAGAGCACGAGTAATCTCACTGCCCACCTCCCAGAATTTAGGCATCCTTGGCACAGCATTGAGATGAATGATGCGAAGAGAGGAGAGCCCCCACTGCTTGGTCTCGCTGTGGGTTTGGTGGGTTTAGGGGATAAATTCCAGTCTCCAGTGTCTTAACATTCGGTATTACTGAAAACATGAAGGATTAGGGAATACCAGAGGGATTGTGTATTTTCATCCTGACTCATTAAGTAATTCTGCGTAAGCGTTCCCAAAGGTTTCCCCAGTGTTTCTCACAGCTTTATCAGTCCAATTCCATCTCTCCAGACAGACAGACTCCCACTAACTTCTTGTGGAACTGGACTGGTCCTGAAATGTGTTGCATGAAGGATACACAGCTGTTTGCTTAGAAGCATGAAAATCATATTGAGAAAATGCTTGGAGGCTCATTAATTGGAATTATTTTTTGTTTGAGTTGTATTCATTTGATGGTTTGTGTTTCTAGCTGTCATTTACAAACCAATGACCAATAGAAAAGTCATAAAAGATTGAGAAAAACACAGGATCACAGGCTCTGATTATGTCGTGTAACCTGTGTGAACAGGAGAACAAGGACAGTCTGCTTTTGGGATCAGTGAAACCATGACTAGTTAACACTATTCATACTTATAATTTATTTCTCTATGTCCATTTTTAGGGTGCTAAGTTTGGGGTTTTTTTTGCACTGACATACTTTGGGAACTAGATACAATTTTTGTGCTTTCCTGTGCAAGTTATTGTGAAAATGAGAGGAGAGGACTTAATGAAACATTGCAGTGATTCTGTTCCTAAGTAAGGGACATATTTTTTTGCAGAACAAAATTATCAGCAAAAGGTAATTCTACACAGACTGCATGTGCTAAATCCCTCAGTGTCTCTATTTATCTGTGTAGGGAATACAAAACCGGACTCTCTTTTTTATCAATCCCACATTCCAGGGAAGCTGCGTCTTTGACAGACTACGTAGGAGCAGGACTTTTCCAGCTGGTGGATGCACTCATCCCATTAATTCTCCTCAAATACCTTTCCTGTCTTGGAATGTTGAACCATTTTCTGAGGCCATCAAAGCACGGGGTCTTTAAGTCATTGTCACTTCTCAGAGTGTTAAGAGAGCTCTTTGGTTGCTCATTCTGAAAGCTGCAAAGGCAGCAAAACATCTTTGTTAACTGAGGGGGTGAGAGTTTGAAAATCCTTCCTATCATATTGGTTTTTCCCCCTTTTTTTCTGGAGGGGATGATTCACTGAAAGGAACTGAAAGTATTTACGTTCTTTCTTGAACTAAGATCTTGTCTAAGAAACCAGCTGTGAGGTTTTACATGTAGGAGGGGCAGATCCACAAGAAAACATCACTCCATTACTGTCATCACCCCAAAGGTTTTCACACTGATAACAAAGGGAGTTAGCACACAAGGGTTCTATGGTTACACATAGCCATGTAAACACTTACAGAAAATTAAGAGGGTCACCTTTTTTTTTTTTTAGTGAAAATTGATTCTGCATGGCTGTATGTAAAAACAAATAAGGAGTTGGGATCAAAAATTAGCATCTGGATAAATTTTATTAGCAAAGTCAGTATCATGGTTTACATAGACAAGCCAAAATATGTGAAAGCCAGGTTGGATGGGGCTCTGAACAACCTGGGATAGTGGAAAGTGTCCCTGCCCATGGCAGGAAGTTGGAATGAGATGAACTTTAAGGTGCCTTCCAACCCAGGCAGTTCTGTGGTTCTGTGATCCTGTGATGTACTAAAACATCAGCAAAACCCGCTGTCATTATCCTCCTGGAGGAGAGGGCTGAGTGGGTGCACACCTTTCTCAAGCACTGTTCAATCTACCCACAGACCCCCTGATCACAATCATGAGTCTCCCAGGTCCATCTCTGGCAGCATCACTTGCAGCTATGTTCATATAAACCCTCATTACAGATATTCTGCAGCTAGGGAAATAATGGCCAGCAAAAACCTAGTTTCCCCTAGTTTTTATTTTCAGTTGTTGTGACACAGATGAGTGAAATGTGCAGTTGAGACAAATATCTAAATGTGTTTTTGCCCATACTTGAATAAATCCAGGGAACCTTGGGTACAGGGCTGTCTTCATCTCCCACAGCAGCTCCCGTCACAAGTATAACCTCTCAGTTTTTACAGTAATCACAGTATCTCAATAGTATCATTTGGATTAATTACTTTTATTCCCATCTCACAGGTAGAAAGCTTTAAAAAGCTGTGTTCTTCTTTTACCTCAGAACCACTAAATGCATTCTAATCGCAAAACAGACAAATCTTTCAACTGTGCTACTGAACCAACTTCAGCAAACACACCTCAGACTAAAATAAACTTGTTTAGCCTTTACCATGTAGCAGCTACATGTTCACCAGTAATGCTGCAGGACAAAAAAAAAACCAAAAAAACAAAAAAACAAACTTAATTTTAGCAGCATAAACAAGCCCTTAATATCTTTCCCAAACTTATAAAAGCAATTCTCAGGGGAGTTAGGAGCTGAACACAGGTTAGTGACTTAACCACTGGATATTCCTTTCTGACTAGCTGTCCTCTGAGAAGAAACCCTGCAAAAATTTCCAAGAACCACCAGCTTTTCCCTGTTCTCAGCAGGACTCGAAGTCCTGAGCCCTTGGAATGCCACAAACACAATCTGCACGATGCTGAAGCCTAGTTACGATAAGACCACGGGTGTCGGCAACATTTTTACAAACCCTTTTGAAAAGCACGATTTCAAATGTATTGTACATCATTCACTGAGCTACGGTGTATTTTTAATTACTATTGCAATAACATCTGGAGGCCTGGGTCAGGATCTGGCCTCGCTGCCCCCAAACCGTGCGAGACGCAACTGCTCTGCGTTGTAGCGAACGAGACCCCGCAGAATTCCTCGCGTAAGGGGAGAGGAAATGGGGACATGCTTCTGGCATCTGGGGCTGGCAGGCAACCAGGATGCTGTGGGATTGTCCAGTGGGCACGTGTCCAGCCGGGAGAAGGGCCACAGCACGAGGCTGCAGCTGAAAACAAAACCTTCTCCCGTGTCTGCCTTCACACACAGCCCCATGGGGTGAAGCCAGTCAGCTGCAGGGCAGGCACACGACACTTCTCCTGCTCTGTGACCTCAGCTAATCCAGGCTCCCGGAGCAGGAGATGCTTGGTAAGGGCAGGAGAGTCCTCTTTTCCTGCCAGGGAGACATGGAAGCATCTCTTGGTGCTTGAGATCCAACAGCGCTCACATCCCAGCACGAAGGAAGGCAGCAGCCTTCCTCCCAAAGAGCTCAGAATCCAAGAGAAAAGGCTGAACACCCAGCTTAAGGAAACAGGGCCAGGGAGGGGCACGGCTGATGAGAGGAGGGGGTGTATTTCTGGAAGGAGATGGGAGCTCAGTTCCCAGATATGCCCTCAGGCAGTCTATACCAGCAAACACAGCAGTAAGCTGTACTTGTAAATATATATTTGCACTTACTCAAACTGTAAACAGTGATGACAGCTGGGAGAAGAGCAAAGATGGGTGGGAGGGAGGAGAAGAGAGTTGTTTTTTGGGTTTTTTTTAATTTCTCATGAAGAAATTAGATTGCCAATCTCAGAACTGGTGAAAAAGTGTACTGGCATCAAACCAAAAACCCAGCTCCTGTGTGACACATGCTGACAATCAAGGTTCATTGTGTTTTCACTGAATGAGATCATTTGACAAAGCATTGGGGTATTTTCGGGTTAGGGCTAGATCCTCACAGTGATACAAACCAGAGGGATGACTCAGTGCTGCTAAACTACAGATCTGGCCTTCTAAACAAAATTCAGATGCCTGGATCATCAGAGAAAATGGACTTTCAAGGCCTTTAAATCCTTGTTCCTCAGAAACTGTGGATAATATTGTTACATCTTACAATTCCACTGTAATGATATTATCCTTCAAGTCATAGACTTCCTAGAGAAATCACATGAGATTCTCACTTTGTAATAAACACACCATACATCCCAGTCTTCCCAAATTCCTGAAAAGGTTTCGAATCAGAAAAATCAAATCAATTAAATTCAAACCATGTGGAAGGAAGGCCTGTTCACTTCAACCAATTGAACAATTTGTGCTTCTAAACATATTTTTGTTCGTTTATTTGTTTTAAATTTCAAGTCAAATAAGCTGGTTTTGATCTGTTGAACTGAACTCAAAATATTTTCAGATGGTCAGCTTGTAAACTTTTTGACATTGACTGCTGTTTGTTCTTGCCAGATTCATGCCTTTATCTCTTTGAGACTCCCTTGGCTTTTGAGTGCCTCTTCTCAATTTTAATTAGTGGGTCAAACCCCAGTTAGGTTCTTTGTACCTGAGACAAGCTCCAGTGATTTAAAGCATTTTCAGCTCATTGCAAGCAGAAAAATTCTAGTACAAGTAGCACTAATTTCTTATATACACTTCAAATAATACCACCTCAACTATGCAGGTTCTAAGAAAAAAATACTCTAATAGAATGCAAATCTCAATGGTTCTCTGATAATTTGGCTAAATTTTCTGCATTCAAAGCCTGTCCTGCTTTGCCCACCTGAGCTAAAGTGTCCGGGGACTTCTATGGAGTAAGAAAGTACCTGCTTAACAATATGTGAAGGGGTGGACTATGTTTTGCAGCTCTTCTTTCTTCTGTCAGCTGTTGTGCAGAGATGGCAGAGAGGAAGGAACTTGATAGGAATTTTTGTATAGTTGCTCTTGGTGGAAACATCAGGGGAAACTGGGGCCGTGGCAGAGGGAATGGAACAACTGTTGTGTGCTGCACGGACCAGGAGGCTCCAACAAAGACCATGGGGCAAAATCCAGAAGTGTTTCTTCACATCTCCATAGCCCATGTCACCCAATTCCCAGCAATTCCTGCAATATGTGAGTCTGATGTGGTGATACAGCCCGTGTGTCCTTCTCTAAGTCCCTCCTAATTAACTTTTAACTTGGCCACTGCTGAGAGAGGATCTCAAGGTGTTTAACTTCCACCAGATGGCCAGAGAGAAAGGATGGAAGTGCTATTCCTCCTGAGGGAAGTCCAGCCAAGGGAGAGAATCTTGGAGCCATCCGTATCAGGCAATCCACACAGCATTAAGATTCAAGAACATCCAAACTGGTGCAGGAGTCTCGGTTGCGGTTTGATTTTTTAGGAAACTGAAGAATCTAACTACAAGTCACAACACAAACCAAAATTCATGTTTGGTACTACTCAAGGAGGTGTGCTGCTGCAGGAACCAGCAGGTCCAAACCCAGAAGCTTCTCTGGCCTCTGCTTACTCTGGCTTCTTGCACTCCAACCCTGTCACACCATGGGTGCCCTGTGCACCTCAGACAGGTCAGCTTCTGTCTTTGGCAGAACGATTTTCACCTGCAAAACAGGAACCACTGGAGCACCGTTGAGCCTGGTGGAAATATCAGCACAGTAAATATTCTAAAAATACCAAATCACAAGTTTCCTGAAGATGAGAAGAACGAAGGGGCTTGTCTAGAGCCACAATTCAGGCAGTTGCCTCTGCCAATAAAGCTCTAACGGGATAACAGGACATGACAAAAAAGGGGGGGATTTCACCACCACCAGAGCCATGCCCCTTTCCCAAGCATGAGCTGTACAACACAAGGAGTTTGCATCAGCACATCTGTATCCATGCTGAACAGGCAAACCTCTGTCTTACATGGATTTCTATTTAAAAAAAACAAAATTAAAAACACTAGTGTAGATCTCAACCCATTTTTGCTGGGTTGAGTCCACCTGGAAACAACCAGAGGCACAAGCATGTGTAGGCAGATGGAGCTGCCTTCCACAAGCAGAGACACTGAGAGAGTGAAGATCCATCCCTGGCAGATTCAGAGTCTCCTGCCCATGTGGCTGTCAGAGGCAAGAGGAAACAGGGAATCACAGAATCATTGATAAGGTTGGGAAAGGTCCCTGAGATCACCAAATCCAGCTGGAAACTCAGTACCCCCATGATCACCACTAAACTGTGTACTCAAGTGCCACATCCACACGTATTTTGAACACTTCCTGGGATGGTGACTCTACCACTTCCCTGGGTAATCTCTTCCCATGCTTTACAACTCTTTCTGTGGAGAAAATTTTTCCTAATATTCTTAATAATGCCTGACTGATTCTGCTTTACACCAGTGCCTCTGATACAGGCTCAGTTAAAATTTCATGGTTGAGCTGGTGCAACTTTTCTGTGATCCTTTTTAAAATGGTTTGATTTTTTTTTTTCTCCACCACAAGGAGAACAAACAGAAACTGAACTGATAGCAAGCAGATTAACCCACTGAAAATACATTGCATCAGGGTTATGGTTTGGAATATTTGAAGAATGGGAATATTGATAGAACAGAATCAGAAAGAGAGGGGGCCCTTCTTTTGTCACTTGTGCTTAGTTTGCACAAGTTTCACTTTATCAGCTGCAGTGGAGTTTCTCCCAGTCTAAACCAGTGTTAGAGAAAGAGGTGAGGCACAGAGAGCACCAGGAGTGAGAACTTTTGAATTAGTGAACTGAACAATGTGGACCATATTTAAGCACATGCATTTCATACGTGAAAGACTGATGGGAAGACATAAAGAAAAAAAAAGTGCCTGTGAAGAAGCTAAATGCAATTTATCCCAAGAAATAAGATCAAAAGAAGTGTTTGAGCAGGAAAAAGTTTATGTTGTATACAAAAAAAAACCCAAAAACACAACTTAGCAAAAACAAATCCTCCTTGGCGTTTACTCCAGAGAATGCCAACCAGGAAAACAAGAAGATAATTAAGCTTCTGTGTTGCATTACTTTAAAAATTCACTTGAATGAAAGCAAGCAGTACAATAATGAACTGAGTCAGAGAGCACTGTTCAATTAGAGGTTGAATTTAAGGGAGTTTATAAGAGCAACACTTAACAAAGAACAACTTGGTTGGGCTTATTGTTATGGAAAAGGGGGGAAAAACGTTGTGATGTGTTAAATGACATTTACAAAATAGGAGGGTCTGATCAAACCGATCCAGATTAGTCGTCCACAGCAGTAAGACCTTAAAATTAGGTCAGGGGGATGAAAGGAGAGCTGAGTCTGAACTGTTTGGTACAAAGGCAATGTGACATATGGAACAAGTTACAACTAAAGCAGGGAGCATGAATGTTTTCGGGAAAGAAAATGACAGGGCACTCCATAAGGAAATTTACAACCATGGAAGCTTCAAACGGAATACAATTCCTATTTATTTGTGCATTTGTTTAGGGGAGTCAACCACTGCCTGTGCTCCGAAGGATAAGCATTATTTATTCTTCTTTCCACCTTCCTAACAATGCTGTTTGTGGGGTTTGGTTTGTTCCATTTTCATTGGGCTGCAATTTGGCCTTCCCAGAACACAAAGGAAAAGGTCTACTAACATTTTAAGGGCTATGTTCTTTAGGTTCAACAATAATTGTTTAAAAAAATTTTTTTTTTTTTTTGGTATTCTCTTCCGCATATACAAGGAGTTTTATTAGTGAATGCTTTTCAGCACAGAACAGTCCTTGAACAAGTTCTTCCTCAGCCACCCTGCTAGGTATCTCAGATTCTGTCTCCTGAAGGAACATATTGAACAGTAATCCAGAACTCCAATTTCAAATTTTGAACCTGAGCCTTTACTGTAGTATGAAAAATTTCTCTTCAGCTAGAAACAAATTAACGAAAATTGAGAGATCATTTATTGTCTTTACACCATGTATAAAACTCTCATTTTATTACCTTTACACCATGTATAAAACTCTTGTTTTCACTGCCAAAAATTGCAGGTTAGGAGGAAGGCAGTGAAGTTACAATAGATTTTGGTGTAGTGATACCTGCATTAAAGGCATTTCTTCTGCTAGAATGTAGACAAACTAGTCTCCTTTGCTGCAGTAATGCTGTTTTTTTCTTCCACATAGCTGTAAACCAGAAAAACCAGCTTCACAGTCTAAGCTCAGTATTATACCCAAATTTAAGGAAAAGGAAAGAATTTGGTGAAGTGCTAATTTTAGCTTCAACTTGGTGATAGAGCACAGAAAGGAGGACAAGAAGATATTTTTTTTTTTTTACCAGCTTGTTGTTCAGATATTTGTATATTCCATTTTTCAATATTGTTAGAGACCTGCCACGGAAAGATCTTCCAAAAACAGTCACACTTTCTTCATCCAGGTAAATCTGAAGCAGCACCACACAAGTCTGCAGAGTTATTTTAAGTCTGCAGAGTATTTTAAGTCTATGCAAGCAACTTTTAAGCAGAAGACACAGCATTGTTTCTTAAATTCCTCCAGTTTATTTGGAATCATGCTGATTGTGAGCATTAACACCTGATCCATTCCCTATTGGATTTCCTCATAACAGTTTACCAGTACTGACATTAGCTGAAGAGAAAACCAAGCCAGCTCAGACTTTATGCCAGATTATGACCTCAGTTTTATGCAACTCAGTCTGCAGTCGCCTGCATTCTGCGTGACCAAAAGCAGAGCTTGGCCCCAAGCTTCAATTTTTAAGAGTTGCATATACACAACTGTCTCCAAGCATAATACCATTTAATAATTTAGAATGGGAATAAATGTCTTTTTCAATTTTCCTCTAATTTCTAGCAGTCTAAAAATATGGGTCTTATCTTTGCTGCATAACTCTAGCAAAGTGTTTTGCTTGTAAACCCAATTTCCACACATGCCCTCGAGTTCCATGGTCCAGACAATCTGAATCCCCCAGGCTTGGCCTGCCAGGTTCTCTTCTGCTTTCCACTCACCTGTATCTCAATGAAAGCCCTGCTGGTAGTTTGACATCCCAGACTGTGCCCTCATACAAATGCTGACAAGAAAGAAGCCTTCGTGACCGCTGTCAAGAAAGAAATTTCTGAGTCTTGAGGTGGTCTCAGCCCAGAGATGTTGGCTGAAGGTGACATGATGGGATCACAGGACAGAAAAGTGGTTTGTGTGTGTGGTTTTGTCTTTTCCTGGGAGGGCACAGGAGAAAGCTCCTGAATATGTGTAGGCTTCCCATCAATTCCAGCCACAGGAAAAGCTGCTTTTCATCGAAAAGGCCCTTTACTCCTGTGTGTAGCTCGGCAAAGCTCTCTGTGTTCTCACTGTCAAAAAGGCCTGAGAACTTTTTATCCCCCTTATAGGCAGTTATCCCAAGATATTGAATGGCCTCTCACCTTTTGTAAAAAGTTCCCCCACATGTTTGCATCCCCAAAGTTCCTAAGGATGCGATTACTTTGTTTTGTTTTGGCTGTGGGCTCCTTTCCATATTTTCTGGTAAGAGACTGCGAGCAGGTTAGGAAAGTCCTTCACAGGTCTCAGGGAATATGCTCCCCTGTTTTCCAGTATTAGGAATATCCTATCTCATTTGAACAAAGACCTTTACCTCAGAATCTGCACAGGATGCACTTGCTACTCAGCACACGTTGCCAGTGGTGGTACCTGGAGGAATATAAAAGGGAGGGAGGACTGTCCCCCTCTCTTCCCCAGCTTTGCTCCCATGGCTGTTCAAGCTCAGCCTGCTCAGAACAGCTCTTCCTGCAGCCAGAGGAGCAGGGACTGCTCACCCAATACTCCCTGCTGAGAGGAAGTGGGTGGGGAGGGGATGCTGAGATGACAGAAGTGCAGAGAGCCCAAGCTTCACCCCACTCCGCTTCCTCGCTCGCCAAAAGAGCTGGCTGGGAGCATGGGAGAGTAAACTGCTCCATGAAAAAAAAAGAAAAAAAAATGGGGAAAGAAAAAAAATGAGGATGAAGTAATGGACTTTTGTAGCAGAGCAAAGGGAGTGCAAGTGGTGGTGGAGGGAAGATAGGGAGGAACTGTGACTGACTCACAATATATTCAGTTCACCGCTCCTGGGGAGATGCAGCTGTGCATCTCCCCTCGTATAGGCTGTAAAGCTACACCATCGTCCAAAGTAAGCATCCCTAATTCTCCTACTTCCTGAAGCACAACAGTGTTTGGCTCCTTTTTAATCAGGGATTTCTACTGTGCAAATTGAAGTCCAGGACCAGGCTTTTTCCTATGTGCAGAATTAAAAATCTTTCCCTTGATTGTTTTGTCGGCTCCTGGGGAAAACTACTGAACTGTTACAGCTGATTTACATTGGCCTGATCCTTCCTTAAAGCTCATTCCAAGTTATTCTTAATTCCTCAAGGCACCTGAGAGTGTATGAGCCAACCATGGACACCTTTGGCAAAGCTTCCCACATCCTTTTTCTTCCCTCTGCTTGCTTCCCAGTTATTTCTAACTGCACTCGAGTAAGGACTGTTTCCCTTTTCTACCACTTCAGTAGGAAAAAATATGGCATGGAATTACTCCTGATTTTGGCCAGCTTTGGTTAAGGCCAGAAGAGCCTGGGGAAGAAGCTGAAGGAAGAGTCTAATCCAGCATGTAGAACTAACCTAGACCAGCCCAGACCCCAAGAGAGGAAGGTCTGAAAGCCCACTCTCCCATTTTCTTCCCATGTGAGCTTTGGCTTGCCTAACTTAGGAAAAGTCACACAACTTGCCTGGGTTTCACTTTCCAAACTGTAAAACAACAGCAGCCCTCTCTTACCCTCTCTTAGCAGAGGAGTTGGAGCTAGATGATCCTTGAGGTCCCTTCCAACCCAAACCATTCCATGACTCTGTGATTCTGTGAATTTTGGGGTGGTTAGATGGGAGTAGGATCCTTTTGTGAAATATATAAAGTGTGCATCTGAAAAGAGGTGACCAAAAGTCTGCTAAAAAATTGCTCTTTCCATTCCTGGTTCTCAAACCCTGAGAATTACTTCAATCCTGCCCTTCTATAATTTTTTCACAACCAGAATTTCTTCAGTAAGAAGGGATTTTCTAAAGAGCCATACAAGTTCCTGACTGTATAAGGAGAGGTAGGGCCAGCTGTGGCACATCTCATTTGCCCAGTTTAAGACTTGGCTTTTCTGTCAAATATCTGGAGATCATATGCTTGGAGAGAAACAGCATGTGTTAAAATACTCCCAGCTCTAAAACTCCCCTTTCAAGGATTTTTGGCAAGGGAGAGCAGGGAATGCATTGTGTATCAGCAGCAAAATGGCATCTGGATTGAAAGATAAGAAAAACCGCCATGGTTTTCGAAAACCAAGCCCATTTTCAGATGAGTTTTGGACCTGGCAGAGGTGCAGATTTTGCATTAGTACAGTGGGAGAACACAGAAATCATGCTTTGACTTTGGAAAGGCTTCTAGAGATCCTAATTTGCAAATTTTTGGACATTTTGAATGGAAATTAGCAGAGCACTCAACCATGAGCTGAATGTGTGAGCAGTCTGCACGGCGATGGGGCAACTCACAAACTTAAAAATCAGATATTCTGCTAGACTGGGACCAGAATACTCTCACCATCCTTGAACATTAATCCCCAAATATAGTCAAAATCATGGTGAAGTGTGAACTGAGAATTAAAACTGGAACACTTCCACATCTTGAGGAGAATTGAATACAGGAAATTTTATCCACATGCGCATCGATGGACTGGGGGACTCCCAAGCAAAACTCCTCTTCAGGCAGATTTCTACCAGGAAAAAATGCAGAGGAGCTGGATTTGCCAGAACAGTCTTTACCCTCAGGACAGGCCTATGTGTAAACAATGTGCTATAAACTAATGCAAATTAGCATGATGACTTTTTTGCTCCGAATGGGCAACAGCTTTTTGAAAGATTCAGATGCAATGGGAAAAAAACACAAACCTGTCATGGGCACACACGGTATTTGTGAGCTCTTCTCCACGAGAAGGGCTCCAGGGTCTCAGTTTGCACCTTGGAGCAGCTGTAGGAGAGCTGAGAGAAGTTGTTGGTGGAGGTGATGGCTCCTGTTTACCAGCTGATTTAACGGATCAGAACAGATGAGCTCTTTCTGTACAAAACTCTTTAAAAGTCTAACATCTTTTGCAAAGAAGAAAACTTGTAACCTTTCCCTCCACCAAAACATTTCTGTTTTATCAGAAATACAAGACTCCTTTTTCTCTGAGAATGGATTTTAAACCATCATTTTAAGCTGGTTATGAGCAAGCTACTGCACCTGTGCAAAGGGCATGGAAAAGATATTAATTATACACAGAAATGCTAATTTCTCACCCCAGTTCTGATGGAAACAATTCAGTTACATGCTGTGTGTATGTCAAAATAAGGTTCAAACATCAGGTGTGTTTAGTCACATTGTTATTCCCTGCCTCCCTTATTGTACAAAAGCTTTGTCCAATTAATGCTGATTTCACTGAGTTCCTATGGTGGCTTTAAAATATTTGGATCAGGCCTGGAGTCCTTAAGAACACTGCATCAGATGCATTGCACCTGCAAGCCTAACTAAGACTTTTTATCAGGGGGGTAACCTTTGAGGAATAGGGAGAGGCAATTCAGAGAGCAGCCTTTGATTCACGGAGTGGCCATGGATGTATTTCTGCATGGATCCAGGGAAATCCAGAGTCACGGGCTTTGGAAAAGCAAACACAGGTGCAGTTTTGGGTGAAATGAAGCTGCTCTTCCCTGGCAAGGCTCAGAGCTTGGGACAAGCTCCAGGGCAGCAGTGTTGTTCCTTCTAAACCATCTTAACACTGTCAGGGGCTGCCCAGGGAGGTTTGGAGCCCCCCTCCCTGGAGGTGCCCAAGGAATGATGGATGTGGCACTCAGTGCTCTGGGCTGGGTGACACCGTGGTTGTCAGTCACAAGTGGGACTTGACAACTTGACTTGCTCTTCAAAGTCTTTTCCAGCCTTAACGATTTTGTGATTCAGTGATTGTATACCCTCAGTGCAAACACCTTTGTTCAAGGGTCACAGCAGAGCTCTCAGAAAAACAAATAAATGCCTTTTTAAAAATTTTAATGACAGAAATAACTCAGCTTAACTTCAGGATCTATTTTAATTTCACCCAAACAAAAGCTTGCTTCATTTCTAACTAGCTTTCCCTATATTCACTGTATTTGTTTTCCCTTGTGGGTGCAAGTCCTGTCTGTACCCATGAATCAGGCTTAGGAATATAAGGTTTTTCATAAGGAGACTCTAATATGTTTGAATTTGCAGCGCTTGCTTTATTCTGTTTGTTTGCTTGATTTCACTGTTTTCCTTACTTCACAAAAGAAAAAGGAAATCAGATGTTAAAAAAGACAGAAGATGTTTTCAGCTTCTGAAATAAAAAAACCCCAGAAGCTCTTTTGCTTTCAATGTAAAAACTTACAATATAAGGATATATTGAAAGTCAAAGCCGAAAACAGTTTTCCCTTCAAGTTTCCTAATATCAGAAGAACTAACAAATAGTGGTTTAAAACTTCTCTTTTTTCCACATGCTTTTTTTTTTTTCCTTAAAAAATTAGTTGTCCAGTGGCGATGTAAAAGTAAAAATATGTCTGACCATCCAGCGTCACAGGGTCCCCAGGAGGCTGCTCTTTCATGGCCAAACAGGAGAGGGACAAAATTCTGATAATCTAAGAGGTGGTTCCCTTTCTCCTCCTGCTACTGAGGTAAACAAAATCCACCCCTGGCATTTTTAAATAGAACAAGCAGGACAATCTCTTACGAGGCCAGGCTTGAAGCTCCCAGACTTGTGGGGAGGTGAAAAAAGTGAGTTTCATCTGGAAGGCTGCTCTCAGCTTTAATTTTGGACAACTTAAGCCCTCAAAGCATCTCCCTGACAAAAATAAGAGGAACTGCAACTACTGCCTGATTTTAATACAAAAAATTAATCAGTCCTGGTTGAGTCAAAGTAGGTCCAGGTTGACTTGAAAGGTTAATGGATCTTCAAATCATTTCAAGAAGAGATGAAAATGGAGTTTCCGTGCTGCGAGGAAACACGAAACCCAGGCCATTTGGTGTGACTTTGGGTTTGTTACAAACATCTTGCAGAGCTTGAAAACTGCTTTTGATGATCAGCCTAACTTCCCTTTCCTCAGCTTAATCCCAGTTTTCCTGATTGCACTCCTTTGCCCCACCCTAAAGCGGGTGTTCCCTTTTCCCCAACGCTTACACTGTCCAAATCTTCGTCCTGGGTTTTCTGCCACGCCCTTTCCGCCAGCTCAAGGCAAATGCTTGCACCTTCAAGGCAATTTCCTCAAAGGTCAATTTTACAACCCTTTCGGTCATTTTTGCTTCTCTTTCCTGGTTTTCTTTTTGTATGGCAACGCCTTCCAATTTTCAAGCAGTTTTCCCATTTTTACTGCTGTGTTACAAGAAGCAATTCCCTTCCAGCTCTGCAATGAAATGCCCCAGTATTTGCATTTATTAAATACTGTGTTTTCCCAAAGCTTTAAATCATTCCTGGGTCTGATCAGGTATTGCTCCTTTCTAAGTTTCTTTTCCCCTCTGTCTATCACTGCTCAGTATCAATATTTCTCCAGCACATGGGCTTTTAATTTCTACTTCAGCTTTAATTTTGTAATTTTCTGCCAATACTTTATTTCTCCATCTCCTCAGCAGAAATTGCATTTCTCTTCACTCACTGCTGTTTGCATCCCCTCCAAATGCAGCTGCAAATTTAATTTGTTTGCTGCCTAGCTCTACTGCTATTAACAAACAGTAACGAAAAGATTAACTAACACATGTTTTTTCAGCTTAAATTATCCACTACCATGTTTTACTTCTGGAGCTTTCTGTTCTTCCATTTGCAAATTATTTCTGAGGAAAAAAAAATATATGCAAGTGCAAAGATCTGGGTAAATCTTCTGCTTTTTATAAAATTAGCCCAGGTCCAGTCAAGTCAAGTTATTTATTCAGCTATGGACATGACCTTTAGATTTCTTTGTACTTTGGGCAGTATTCAGACTTACACAGTGAATAACATGAAGAAATACTTCAGCTCTTGTGGAAATTATTTACTCCACTATAGCTTTATCTCTAGGATGGTATTGCTTTTATTTCCCTGTAATTCATGCTTTTCATTGATAGATAAAAACTTTCAAACAGCATCACAGGTGGACTTCCCTGATCTAGCCAGTGCAACATGCAAACCTCAACCTGTCTCACCTTGCAAATATCAGCTGATTTCTGTGTATTCCAGTTTCTGCTCTTTTAAAAAGGGAACAGTGGCAGCACTGCTACTTTGTCAGTAATAACCAAGAGAAATTCTTATGGATTCCTCCAGCATCAGTGATGTGAGGATCACAGAATGGTCTGGGCTGGAAGAGACCTTAAAGGTCACTTTGTCCCACACCATGGCTTGGGCAGGGACACCTTCCACCAGCCCAGGCTGCTCCCAGCCCCATCCAGCCTGGCCTTGGACACTGCCAGGGATGGGGTAGCCACAGCTGCTCTGGGCACCCTGTGCCAGAGCCTCACCACTCTCACAGGGAACAATTTCTTTATCATATCCAATCTAAACCTCCTCTCTGACAGTTCGCTTCCCCTTGTCCTGTCTCTCCAGGTCCTTGTCAAGAGTCTCTCTCCATCTTTCCTGTGGGCTCCCTTCAGGCACTGCAAGGCCAAAGTGAGGTCATCCCAAAACGTTTTCTTTTCCAGGCTGAACAATCCCAATTCTCCCAGCCTTTGCTCTCTCAGTAGGGGAAAAGCAGCCAGCTCTTTGAGGGAGAACCAAAGGATGTCAGGGTATATGCCTAGAGTAATAAAACACCTCAATCATTCCACAGAGTTCCTTCCTTTGCAGATACAGAAAGTAACAAACAGACATTTTGACTCGACAAAACTCTTCCAACACACATGGGAAATTGGGTTCCCAGCCTTCAAACCCCTCGTTCTGACCTCCTCAATACACAGATTAATCAATCAGCTGCTTAATGCAAAACGATACCACGGCAGTCGGGTATAGACAGACAGCTGTAAACACGTAAATATGTCACAAAATTGTCAGTGAGAGATGGAATTGGAACGGAAAAGGACCTCGTTGTGACTGAGAAATGGCTGCCTCCTCCTACAGCTGATTATAGACCTGGAGACGGAGATGGCACGGCTGATACAGCACATTATTAATAGTCCAGTCCCCCAGTGGGATTGTGAGAGGATGCTGGGGAGAGCCAAATGCCTCCAGGGAACTCTCAAGTGCCCTGGTGTCGGTGGAAGGGGAGGTAGGTGCAGGGCCAAAACCTGGCAAGAATTAACTGTGCAGAAGGTGTGAGAAGCAGCAGCTGTTCCAAAGAGCGAGGTAAGCACAGAGGAACTGCTCCTGACCTTCCTCTCGGAATGGGGCAGGTATGTGTACAGCAGCCTCCTCCTGATCTCCAAAAGGATACAGATATACCTGTGGAAGGATCAAATGTAGGCACACACCTGCCATTGCAATCACCTGTGTGGCTCTGCACAGCTCATCTGACAGTCCAGGGCACAGACTGCTCCTTGCAGCAGAGCTGTTGTCACAAAACTGGCCCTCAGGAAGATGTCACCAATTGGGAAAGCTTCCCACAGTGACCAGCAGGACCGTGGTCACCCCTACAGCATTCTGGGTTGGTTCAAAGTCCAGAGGAGTTTTACATCCTCGGGTGAGCAGCTGTCCTGCTGTGCTTTGCTCAGCCAGTCATTTGAAGAAAAGGAAATGTCAGTGACTCTGTGGGCTGAACTCCATTTCCACAAGAAATTAGGTATATAATACTCACTGGAGGTTACTGGGGCTCAGTGCTCAGATGTATCTTCTCTTTTATAAATTGCCTCGAGCAAATTAATTAATACACGTCTGAGCTGCTGCAGACATGGAGAATCTTTGGTGGGCTCCCCCTCAGACGTGTAGCCATGCTCCCCTGCCAGCATGCCAGAGGAATGGATTCATTCCAAACCCCCTCACTCTGTGTTCTAGTTTGGTTACCCCTCAGGATGGGAGGGTTAACACTTCAGGCTGCCATCACTTGATTTTTTCTCTGAAATCATCACTTGATTTTTGTCTTCTTCAGCTTGTTGGAGGGTTTGGCTCTTGTGAAAACTTTAGCTTCAATCCGTACGTGCTGAAATTTCCGTATCCTGGGAAGTGGAAGCGTTCAGGAGGGTCACAGGGTCTGCAGGGACATTCAGCACTCTGCAGCAGTCTGCCTTCATAAATCCATATTGCACAAACAGTTGATTACTATTCTGAAACACAGTGCAAACTTCCAGACACAGTTATTTCACATTTCCAGTTATTTCACATTCACACCTTTCGGAACATTCAGAATGCTTTTCTTGCTCTTTACCTTTCCCATACCCCCCAAAGCCCAGAGGAGGAGGGCTGCATTTCTTCCCAACATAGTTATTAGGAAGACGGAATCAACGGGGCAATCCATGGCTTGGGAGGTTGTGGGAGCAGTGCTCAGCAAACAATGACAATAATTACACTTTCCTCTTTGGTAAAAGCCTGGAAAAGCTGTCAGCCACCACAAAGGATCGTTAGTTGCTCGGTCTGAAGAACAGAAGCTGCTCCTAAATTTTTTTAGAAAGTGCCAAACACTTCAAGCTGGCTTACATAAATCATGTGGGGTATTACAATGCTGAATGTAAAACTCACCAGTCACTTTGCCTTCTATTCCAGTTCCTCTTAGCAATTACTTGCAAGTAAATACTTGGGCAGTCTCTCACAGTGCTAGGATTTCATGCTTTCTGCAGAACATTTTAAATGATGTTTCATTCTTTCCCTGTGAGGAACGTTCAGGAACTGACCAGAATAAAGCTGTACACACACAAATCACCACAAACAAAACTAAACTAAATTTTTCACTGCTGCATGATGTGGCCAGTCTGAAAAGAGCAGAAAGTGGTTTTCCAGAGTTTATCAGGGATTGAATTTATCAATGGAAGGAAGAGATAAGCTTATTTATTTCTCCTAAATTTAGACCTTCTCTGAGCCACCTAGCTCAGACAGCATTAATACCCTGCTAGAACTGCAGTGATAGGCAGGAATACAAACCATTAAAACAGAGTAAAGATAAGCCACAGCTGGGAGATCAAACAGCTTTGCAATGCATGAGCTTTTCTTTTCTATGCTGTTTGCTTTTCTCATCTGAGCCACAAATGTCAGCAATTTCCAAGCCAAACCTGCTTAGTGCAAACTGGCCACAAACATAGCCCAAATGAACTTTTTTCAGGAATTTGCATGTGGAAAATTTCAAAAAGAACCATGAAGAACAACAAAAATATCTCAGTAACATCAGCTAAACAAGAAAAATTACCTTGGGCAAAATGTTTCTACCTGAAATGAATAATCTGAACTGGGAAGAAAAAAAA
>VZSR01002340.1:10674955-10691416 GCA_013398615.1 Brachypodius melanocephalos
AAAAAACACCAAAAGAAGAGAAAAAGTCATGTGAATTATTGAGTTCTTGGGAGATTTTTATACCATTCTCCAAAATGCCAAAGAAAGAGCTGCTTGTGTTGAAGTAGCTTCTGCTGAGGTCCACAGAATCCTGTGCCCACAAGAACCTGAAATCTGAGTCAGTATTCTCTGAGAGAGGACATATATTCTGAAATCTTGCCTCCAATCTAAGTCCTCTCTATAGATAATTTCCTCACTGAGTAAGCACTTGTTCTGCTTTGTGAATTGCATTGCGGAACTTCTGGAGGCATGGCTAGAAACAACAGAATTATTTGCTTTGAAAATAATGAAAATTTGAAAATATGAAAATATGAAAAGATAAACAATTTAATTATTTACATTTTCCTCTCCTTTTTTATGGATTTTACAACACACGCACCAAATAAATTTCAAATTATCTGCGGTTCAGATAGGCACTGCATTGCATTTGGGGCAAAGAGTCATTCATCAAATGCAACACTCCCCAGACCTGCAAACAAATATAGTTTTAATATGTCTCACAACCAGATTACAGCCAAGGCCATAAACCAGCTGCAGTTTTCCAATAACATCCATTTCTCCTATCTAGAATAGTGCTCTAGACATACTCTGAGGTGCTGGACTTTATGGACAATAAATTGTCCATAATTGACAATCCATGACAATTTTTAGTCATGGATTGGAACTTCTGAACAGCACTTATGAACCTCCTAGGTTGGAGGAACTCCCTGAAAACTGTAATGTCACCAATCTCTGTGTTTTCTGTCAAAGTTCTGCACCCAGAAAAATATAAAGATTTGTTCCAAAACCTTTTTTTCACTTTTGTAGCAAATAATTTGCAAAGCATAAATCAAACTACAGGCTGAATTTCAAAGTTAATATCTTTCCCACCAAATCCATAAGACACTTCACATGAAGTTCAGGAAAATACTTTTCAACATTTTTGGGGTTAAAATAGAGTAGAATAGAAAAATAGCTCATTTTAGCTTCTCCAACTCTCAGGTCCCCAGCCCTTCCTTTCTGTGTGCAGTGTGACACTAAAGAGAGCCTGCAGGAACTCCAGCCTTGCTTTTCCCACCTCATCACCTACTCCAACTTGTGTATTTTGCTAGTGCCACTTAGTTTTGAGACTGAGCAGAGCAGTGACTGCATGCAGCTGCATGTTGGCATGAATAATGCTTCTGGCTTTTGGGCTGAGCCTTGTCAGAGCTTTACTCACCATCCTGTGGGCTCGTGTGTCTCCCAGAGTGTGGATTCCGGGTGCCGCGAGAAATCTGCTCAATGACATCTGTTTAATAATATTTTTACTGTTTTGAAAAGCAAATCCTATGCTGAGGGAAGGAGAAATTGCACAGCAATTTTTTATCCAGAAAGGTCTGGGCTCTGAGATCCATCTACATTAAGTTAGTATTTATTCAGGTATGACAGTAATTGTATGGTAACTGAACATCTTCGATTTTTCCCCCCCACCCAAAGCAAAACATTGCTGCAAGCAACAGTCTAGATTTAGGTGAACTCATACTGTGACAAACTGAGAATGGAGAAAACACATTTCTTGTCCATAAAAGGACAGCTCACACATCCACAGAGGGTAGCTCTGATTTTGCTGCAGTTCCAAACTGTGAAATGGGGACTCAATCTTGCAAAAGGGAGTTTTGTTTAGAGTGGATAGAAGGTTGTACAGTAAAAGATTTTTTTCTTCTTTTTTTTCTTCGCCTTCTGAAACAGAAAATAGTTCACCCTCAAACAGAAAATGGTGTTTTTTGGGTTTTTTTTAAGTGGAAAATTTTCTGTTCAGGAGGAAAGGGATCCTTTCCCTCATCTCAGCACTGCTGATGCACACCTGGAGCGCCGTGTCCAGCTCCGGGCTCCTTAGTACAGGAGCAAATCCATGAAAATTTTTAAGGATTAGGACAACTGTACCAAAAGGAGAGGTGAGAGAGCTGGGGCTGTTCATGCTGCAGAAGAGAAGTCCCAGGGGGGTTTTATTAAGTGTAGAAACACTTCACAGGAGGGATTAATAAAGATGGAGCCAGGCTCTACTCTGCTGTGTCCATGAAAGGACAAGAGGCAATGGGAAAAAATTGAGATATAGAAAACACTGCTGACACATGAAATTTTTTTTTTTTTTTTTAAGTTTAAGGGTGGTGAAATACTGGAATGGTTGTCTAGAGGGTTGTGGAATCTCCATCCATGGAGATATTCCAAACCTGAGTAGGCACAGCTCTCTGCAAGCTGCCCCAGCTGATACTCCCGTGAGCTGTAAGATTGGCCTGGATGATGTCCTGAGGATCCTTCTAACTCCATCTGTCCCATGGTGTGATTCTGCACCCTCATCCCAGAGTGCCAGAGGTCTGGCACGTGGTGGATGTGTTGGCAGAGCAGGAAAATCAAATTCAAGGCTTTCCTGAGTCACTTGAAGCAGTACTACAGTCAGGGTTTATCACAGACTATGAGGGTGCTCTAAGATGAGTTTTGTATTTTCTCCTTCAATCCACCACTTGTGCAGCCAATTTATAAACAGGTGGGCTCTGAAGTGAATGGTTCATGTCCATGACTTAGGATTTTACATTGAAAATTGATTTCATTTAAATGTAAATGCAAATACCAAATATACAGGTGTCCAAATATACAAGGAGAAAAACCACCTCCCTGGACAGTTGCTCATGGCTCTCAGCTACACAAACAAGATGACAAAAAGGCTTAAAAAGAAGTGACAAATGAGCTTCTAGAATATGGACAGAAGGTAGAATTTGAACGAGACCACAGGAAGCCATATAGAGCAGTGCATGGCAAAGTACAAAGAAGCAGCAGCACACTTGTAGGAACGGTTTTCAAATACTGAATCTTTGAACAAGATTTTTGCATTTTAGGAGATGGTGGGGAGAGGGATGTCCTCAATCTGTCCTGGAATATTTCAACTGATGTCAGTTTTGTTTCACCTTATATAAATGTAATGAAGAAACTTAAAAAAACACCAAAAAACTGGTCTCCAGTCCAAAACAACCCCTCAAAAAATGGCCTGTGTGTCCATCTGAATTCCCCACTTGTATTATAGAGGTCTAATCACCACTCTCTGACTTGACTGCATCGTTTTCTCTCAAGAACCCTCTCCTTTACCAGAGAGAGAAAGAGAATGAGAGCACCCTTGAAACACAGGATTTATTTCCTTCTTATGGTAACATTAAACAGAAGCCATTTGATAAATACGAATTTGATGGGTCTGAGAGATCTCAGCACACAAAATCTAAAAACAATTGGCAAAGTCAGAACATTTTCATTTTACACAGTGAGACAGTTTTCTACTCTGCATGATCCTGCAATTTTGCAACTAAACTTCTCTGAGGAATAAACTCTGTGGAAGTAACTTGGCCTCTCTCTGCTGCCAAGCCCTGACCACACCATCCCAAGAACTACCTACCTCTGCAGAGAAAAGGCTTAACATACACCACAATGCATGGGAAGGGAAAAAGCAAGGCCTAAAATATAGATGAAATAGTGAAAAAATATTTAGAAGAGAGTTGCACTCATTATAAAGTATAACAAATAGCATCTTCAAAGTAACACACAGCCTGTGTTTCTATATCTCTATAGAATATAGATGTATATGTATGAATATATAGATATACATATAAGATACACGTATATTTAAAGACCCAGATGTTACTAAAATAATCCCAATTTTCATGTTTACAGCCTCTAGCAACTCTCTCTCGGACTGTTTTGACGTTGACTCTCTGTTTCTTTGCAGATCTTACAGGTGAACAAGGTGATGTCCATCTTGTTTTATGTGATATTTCTCGCTTACCTTCGTGGCATCCAGTCTTCCAACATGGATCAAAGGAGTTTGCCAGAAGATTCGATAAATTCTCTTATTATTAAACTCATCCAGGCAGACATTTTGAAAAACAAGCTTTCTAAGCAGATGGTAGACATTAAGGAAAACTATCAAAACACGGTGCAGAAAACAGACACTCAACAAGACATGGACGGAGAGGAAAATGTGAAATCAGACTTCCAGCCAGTTATCTCAGTGGATACAGATCTCTTGAGGCAGCAGAGACGCTACAACTCGCCCCGAGTCCTCCTGAGCGACAACACGCCGCTGGAGCCACCGCCGCTCTACCTCATGGAGGATTACATCGGGAATTCCGTGGTGGTGAACAGAACCTCCCGGCGGAAGAGGTACGCGGAGCACAGGGGCCACCGGGGGGAATACTCCGTTTGTGACAGTGAAAGTTTGTGGGTCACGGACAAATCCTCCGCCATCGACATCAGGGGACACCAGGTGACTGTTCTGGGAGAAATTAAGACGGGCAACTCCCCGGTTAAGCAATACTTTTACGAAACGAGGTGTAAAGAGGCCAAGCCCGTGAAAAACGGCTGCCGCGGCATTGACGACAAGCACTGGAACTCCCAATGCAAGACATCCCAAACTTATGTCAGAGCACTGACTTCAGAAAACAACAAACTGGTGGGCTGGAGGTGGATAAGGATAGACACCTCCTGCGTGTGCGCCTTGTCCAGGAAAATAGGAAGAACATAAGATCTGCATCTCTTTGCTATATAAATTATTACTTTAAATTATATGATATGCATGTAGCATATAAATGTTTATATTGTTTTATATATATTATAAGTTGACCTTATTTATTAAACTTCAGCAAATCTACAGTATATAAGCTTTCTCTCTCAATAAACAAGAGCAAAGGGTGTGTGCCTCTGCCGTGGCCAACTCCAGGGTTTTTTTAGACTATGTTTGTGACACTGCTTTTCGGCAGCATACCGTAACCTTCCTGTAAAATCTGTAAAATCAGTATTTTTCATTCAGTATTGTCAAACCAGTGACTGTCATTTAGTAAACTTGTTAAAAATCAGATCAATGCCAAGAGTTGTGTACATATTTATATTCCCTGCTCTATACGTTCATATCTAATTGGATCTGCAACGTTGACTCCTCATCACCAAAAGAAAAAAACAAAAGGACCAAAATACGTGTTATAGCCTGTAGATGATGTCAAATCTTCAGGCATCAGGTAGCCCTAAAATAAAGTTTTTCTGTATTATGCCAGTTTTGCCAGTGAAATGACCATTTTCCTTCTGTTAGCATTTCAGAATGGCTGCTAGTAATCCAGGAACATCCATTTGTGTTTTGGAAGCACATTTGTTTTGCAACTGTTTCTAATGTTGTCAGTAGATCATTGAAAAAAAAAATGAAAAAAATCTGAAATATTTGTTGCTGAAACTTGCTGAAGCCAAGAACTGGTCTAAATGGATCATTAATATAATACATAAAAGATGGTTTGTTGTGATCAGCCTCTTCCTCCTCACACGAATCAGTTATCTTCTTGCTTGCCTTGTTGGATCATGCCTCTCTGTCTGAGTTTTTAAATTAGAAACAAAACTGGTGGTGTCTTATCCTTAAAAGAGACCTTGGCTTGTAAACTGTAGTAAAGAAAGATATGATATCCTGGCGTGGATATCAAAACCACACACCCATACGAAGGTTTCCTTTTCCTCAGCAATCCATTCTCCATCTTTCACAGGGGGGAAAAAAGGTGTTGAACTGCATGAGAAACCTGGTACTTCTCACAGGAATGTGAAATGGATGGTGGCTAAAAATACATGAAGTCTGTAGTTATACAGAAGTTCCCCAATTAAACGTATGAGTTGTTGCTTAGGACAGACAAATGGGCTAGCATGTATTTACCTCAGACTCCTCTTTGGATTGTCATGTAACTCCACTGGGAGTAATGACATTATTTGAAGAGATGTCCCATTACACATGAGCTGTGTAATGCCCTGGATGGGATCCCACTCCCAGGAAGCAAATGAGAGCTCATAGCTAGGAACAGAATTCAGATTGGGCTGCACGTAATCTGTGTCCATATAGATCCAACCCACAGCCAGAGCTGGGAAATACCAGCTATTCAGAAAGTTTTACCCCGTTTTGTTTTTTTTTTTCCTGAGGGTTCACAGCTACAGCTTTTGCTGCTGTAGTGTGTTCAGCATCACAAATGGAAATGAGATCAGAGCCCTCAAACATGAGGTTGCAGATATGCCTTTGCTCACAGGGCTTTTACTCTGGAAAACCAGCTCCAAACATGCAACAGGCCATGAAAGGCAGCAACCTGGGCGGTCTCCCCTAATCCCTTACAGAGAATGCTGCACACCATAAAACCACCAGGGAGCTGGACAGGTTGCCTTAAGGCCAAGCACTGGAGCAGCCCTGTCTTGGAAAGCCAGGTTGGAGCACATGGGTATTTTCTTCAGGGGAGGCCAGAAGCAAAGCTTTTGAGAACCATCTCAATTTTCAGCATGAGGCCAGGGCATTTACCTCACAGGAAATATCATCACCTTGCAGCACTAAATCCTAACTTTGCTTCAAGCAATAACAACTTCAGAGGTTCAATACCAAGGCAGTCATTAAAATGAGAGGATGTAATATAACAAGGAATTCTGTATCTGATAGATCTGATTAGAATATTTCTCACTTCTTGGCAAAAATTTTAAAAAGGAAAAAAAAAAAACAAAACAAAAAAACCAAACAACCCCACAGAGCTTTTGCTACTTTTCCCAGAAGGAAATTTTAGGTTTTAACTAACCTTTTTGGCTTGGGGGAATAAGCATATTTTTCAGAGTTCTGCCCCACTATATTTTTCGTAAATTAAAAGCTTGATTTTATACCCTGAGTTCCCAAATAAAGATCATTTGCAGATGCTTGGAGCAACTGAGAGCTGATACAGTTACGGATCATTAACTTTAGAGATTTCTGTTTCACTGTGCCACGTAGGTCTACATCCGTGTGAGAAGAGGAGGTAAGAAGACCAATTTAGCTTGGTGGAATCCCATTAATTGGAAACTACCTTGTTCCTGCAGTGTGGATGTCACTTTTGTTTACATCACTGTAAATCCAGAGAAAATCTGTTGAAGACAGGGAGGAAAATGTAGCTTTATAACAATGTAAACAACACCAGAGTTGATTCTAATGCCTTTATTTCTGCTCACTGAAAAATCAAGGGAGATATGTTCTTTAAAAGTTCAAAGAAAGCCATTTGTCATTTTCCACTGTAAATCCAGTCACAGGAACTGGTCTTTGACTCTTGACTTTAACAAGTATTTTACAAGCAGCCAGCAAAAATGTCTTGGAGTAAATATGCCTGTCATCTGAAACACATGAGATGAGAATGGAGCGTGGTGTGCACGGTTGTTAGACCGGCTGCCTCTTTCCCACCCCAGGAATACAATGAGCGGAAGTGTTACCCCCTGGATCTGATCCAGCTTCCACTAAAGTCAATGAGAAAAAAAGAAAAAAAAATCTTACCTTCTCCAGTGGAAGCTGGATCAGGCCCCAAGCGAAGAAAAACCTGCAGATCTTGACCAGAGAGCAAAGCAATCCCACACATCAGTAACACGTTCCTGTAAATCCTGTGTACACATAAGATGCTGTATAATTTTGTAACAAGTTTGTAAACAAAGCTTGTAATAAATTTGTTAAGGTCTAATTCTCTTTTCACTGTAACCATGGATGGTTTTGTTGTTGACTTTGGTCGCGGCACAATGAATTCAAAATTCCTACCCAACTCTGTTTTTGTTTGTGTTAAGTAATTAAACAAAATATTCAGCTCTCAATGCCAGTTTAATGTAAGCATTCTAAAAATCACTTCCATTAGGCAGCTCAGATGCTCTGTCAATATTGTTTTGCCAATAGATCATTATAAACACACATTTTATTTAGATTTTCTCCCAAATGACCAAATGCTATTCTGAAATTGCCTGTCTGTGTCAAACTGTATTTTCTCCGCTTTTTCCCCCTAGTTTTTTTCCAGTCCATTTAGTAACAGCAAAAAATGCTCCACTGAGGTTTTGGAAAACCATCTGCATTTATTTTATCACCTTTGAACATGTGTTCAGGAATGAAGTCTGTGCAGAGAGTTTACTGCTACCAAGAGATTTGTGCGGCTGCACCAGGAAGAAACTTTGACTGGACTTTACAGAGTGTGTGCTCAAAACCACTCTGCTCGTACTCTGTTATTTCGATTCTTTAGCAACCCGAGGCTGTTGCATTGTGTATCTGCAGACAATACCAAACAGGAAACGAGCCTGATTGGGAGTTTCAAAATTAAAAATTTCATGACAACGACCTGCTATCTCTGACCTCTTGGCGAACGCGTTTGCGCAGCGAAGTCAAGCGCAGGAACATTCCTTTCATTTAATAGAAACATTGTGGCAACAGCAAAGGGATTCCGTGCTCTCCATGCTTGCTAAGCGTGTGTAATTCATCATGGATGTGGGGCAGGAGGAGGAGGAAGAGGAGGAGGAGTAGGATAGGATAATAAGCACTACAGCTTGTGAGAAGTAAAAGGCTGTGCTCTGGCTTGGAGCATTTTAAAGTGTGGAGGGGTTGTTCTCTGAAATGCTTTGTCTGTATTTTGTTACAGCAGATGGCAGAATGACAAAGCAAGCACAGATGTGGTGTAAAAAAACCAAGCAATATGAGGATAGCAAAAAACTTTCCCGGGAAAGTCAGCCACTAGCTACCACTGTGGGTCCCTGCAGGTCTGGGCAGGTGACTGCAGAGTTCAGCAATGACATCCCTAGTTTAATGATTTAGCTAATCTCTGTGGAAAAAAAGAAAGAAAGAAAGAAAAAAAGAGTATTTTCTTTTCCTGAAGTTCATTACATTCACCAGCTGGATAATTTTATTTCCTTTCCTTTTTTTTCTTGTCCCTTTGAGTCTGTTTTTTGTTTGTTTGTTTGTTTGTTTTTGGTAATCTCTAGCTGCTTTGGCACCTCTGATGAGCAACGAGCGGTAATGCTTGGCATGAATGCCCCCAAATATAGATTTCTCCTTTGTTTTAGGGCTGGGCTTTGAAGCCAGCGGCACCTGAAAGCCACACTTTCATCACAGAACTGGCCTTTTGATGTCACGACCTCATGTTTCCGGACATTTTGATCACAGGGTCCTATTTTGGAGCTCTTACCCACACAATAAGTGAGCTCATGACCAGGCTGATTGAGAAGTGGCTGCGTACACAACAACCAAGGAGCAAAGAGAGAGTGAGGCAGCCTTGTGCCATCTTTGCATCCACCTTCACACATGCCCTGCTCTGATTTCAGTCTTGAGTTGCACGATCAAGGGCTGGTGATCAAGGGTTGCTTTCTGCATGTCCAAGGGTTCAGATGCCCAGGATATCCTATAATGGTTGTTTTTGGGAATGACCTTAAAGATGATCTCATTCCAACACCCCTGCCACGGGCAGGGACACCTTCCACTAGACCAGGTTTCTCAGAGCCACATCCAACCTGTCCTTGAGCACTTGCAGGGATGACCTTTGGGAGGAAAACAATTTCTCAGTTCACACAAACATGCCTTGTGTGGATCCAAGTATATCTTCTCTAAAAGGCTGCTGTGGTCGCAGTGTTGGCCCTCTCCAAAACACAGCACCTTGTCACTCTTCACTTGTGTCACAGGGAACAGACAGAGTCATTGACAGACCATCTAATTCATCCAGGGGACGCTGCTAAGAAGGCAGGTAACGTGGTCCTTTCCTCTAAACAAAAATGTTCCTGTGGAGGGTGCAAGGAAAGCAAAGGAAGTGCTGAAAATTGCAGGGGGAGCTGTTGGGTGGCAAACATCCTGCAGAGATTTTGGAAAGCGAGGGAGAATTCAGCTGTTCAACTGTAACATCAGATGAAAGGCTGATGATAAGGGTGCTATGATAAGGGTTAAACAAATACCATTAGATCATTTGTAGCAGTGATTCAAAAGCAAAATGAACCTCCATTAATTGGGGTTAATCCCCCTGTGTTGATGAGGAATTAACCACGCTTGCTGAGCACAAATGACGAAGCCTTGCTCTCAGTTACCCTGTGCAGCCTCTGTTTTCAGCACTCAGGACTATGAAGCTGTTAAGTGAGGGCAAAATTTGGCTCAGAAGGTCCTAAATCCACACTGAATGTGTGAGGGGGAGCCCACGTTGGAAGCATTATCCACCACACAAAACAAGCCAAGTTTTCAATGGGAGTTCATAAAAATTGCTCATTACTTTGTCTAGTTCCAGGGATTTAGGTTTTAAAATAAGTTTTGAACTGTCTGGTATGACCAGTACACATATATTTAGCAGCAATTTACAAACGAAAAGAACCCTGTAAATGGAAGTATGCAGCAAAATACTGTGTCTAGCACTGCAAATAACCTCTGTTGACTCTTATTTATGTTCTTGGCATCTCAGAGAGGAATTTTGATACAAATCTTGGTTTTGTTTTGCACACCACATTTTGTAAAATAACCACCTCAACTTACCGCTTGTAGAGGTTTGTGGTGTGCAGTCTTTGTGGATAATGAAGGAGAAACATGGCTCTAAAGCTGCTGAGCAATGTAAGAGCTGCAAGTCCCACACTTGGATAGCAGAGAATGAAAACAAACCTGTGAAAATGACAGAATCGGTTTCTCAGATTCAGAGATTAAATATGTTTTAAAATATCGAATGACAGCTGTTTTCAAGTTATTACAAATATCTCAAGTCAGATTTGTATGTGACACAGCCCACTGCTCACATGGAGCATAATTTTTGTAATCTTTGTTATTGCAAAAAATCTACTCAATGTGATTCCCATTAAGTTCGGAAAATAGGAATTTGCTCATTTCCACACAGCTGACAGAGCATTCAGAATAACCCCAATAGATGAGCCAAATCTCAGGTCAGAGCATGATCCCTGAGTTTATGTCCTAAGGATAAAACTACCAGGAAGGAATTTTTTTTTTCTTTTCTGCAGAGAGTGAGAGCTCAGCTGCCACATTCACAGATTTTATGCCATATTATCACATGTTTGAAGACTTTAGGAAGAAGAATCTGGTCAGCTGGAGGGTTGATGGGAAGAGAAGTGGGAGATGGATGGGGCAATAATTATTACATGGCCTCCTTGAAAACTAAATCCCTCAAACACATAAAATGCAGCCCTGAGGATCCTCCTGATCCCAGGATCTGACTCAGAGGCACTTATTCCCTAGGTCAATAATCTTGGATTCCTGAGACTTGGCGTCGGGACATGGTACTTGTCCTAGGCGGGGGTAAAGGTGAAAAAAACCCTTCTCCCACCATAATCAGATAACAGCAATTATGCAAGAGGGAGTTCTCATGGGAACAGTTTTGTCTCAAACTCCCATGGCTTTTTTAAAATTTTTTTTCCCGTAGAAATGGAAGATACAGGCTTCTGAGAAAGGGCCTGATGCCTGTAGTTTTCTCAGAGGGATATGAGGGCACTGGAGAATAGAAATTAGGCAGAAAGAGGAAAATTCTCGTTGAGTAGAGTTTTTCGGTGAGCTGTTTTCCCTCCACTACAAAATTACGTGGTGAAGTTTCCTGACAGAGACCCTGATGCAGGGAGATTTTGCACGTGAGTGACAATGAAAAGTGCCCCAGTGTCTGAGACTGGATTGAGGAGAGGAGCTCAGAAATCCCTGTGGGTCCTTCCTCTCTTTTCCTGAATACCCAGGGAGATTCGAGGGTGTCAGTGGCACAAAAAGGAAGAGCAGTGACAGAATAGCTGCAGAACACACTTCTCTACTCACAACAGTCAGGCAAAGGCAGCACAAGGACGAATCCATCATTGCAGAGGCTGAGTCAGGGCACACCCTTCATCTCCCTCCATGGGATCTCAAAGAGAAGGATCTGTAATGTAATTTAATAAACCACCTTTAAGAAATATCAAAGCAACGCTGCAATGGTCTGAACCTCGTCCACACAAAATGAAAGGCAAAATTTGGTGGGATTTTTTTTAACAGTATTTGCTGCTGAACAGTTTATTTGAATCCAGAATGTACAGGCTAAAAATGATGTGAATAGTGGAAAGTGTCTAAGTCACACATACAACTAATAAATACTTAGCTTTATTCTGATCTCATGCAGGTTTAATGTCTGCCTTCAGCGGGATTACTCCCAGTTTTTACTGATATAATAAAGCCTGGAATTACACCCATGACATTTGAAAGCAGGTGGTGGGCTCTGTTTGAGCTCAGGCTCTCAGTTTCTGTGTGCCATGGAGCTGCTGCCTGTGGAGCTCTGTGATGGATGCTGATGGAACTATTTAATGTGGCAAATTACAGGAGCCTACACTTCCATGCTTTAAATTACATCTGCCCTGCTCGGAGGGATACTGTTGGCAGCTCTCAGACTGATTCAATGCAGCTCTCCAGGCAAACCCCAGAGGTTTCCCATGCCACCAGCTAAGCAATCTTCCCTGAGAACCACAATGCAGAGAATTCAAAATAAGCCCTGATTCTTGCTTCAAGATGGAACTTCAGTGGCTTGATTTTGTTTGAAGAAATTACAAGAAATCAAAGTTAGATGTGCAGGTACTGGCTCTCAGAAATTAAATTCTGAAATCCATAACTACTGCTGGCACAAGAAAACTGGGAGATGGAGGTAGCATGTGCACACTGCAGGCTCAGTGAAGATGCTCTTGTTCAGAAACAAAGTTTTTAGGCAACAGCAGTTTATTTGGAGCAAAAACAAAGATCCCGGTCCTGCTGAACAGTGATGCCCAAATGAGTATCTTTTTAGTTCACCAGAAACTCCATATTTTTGGCTTTCCCAGGCATTTTTCAGTAGGTATTAGTGAGCATAATTAGCATGATAACTTTTACTACATTAGAAACATTCCAGAACTACAACCTGAAATAAACTGAAATGATTGATCCTGGTTAAGCGTCACGTCCTGAATTTTGATGCCTTTACCAGCCTTCAATAATGGCTCAGTTTGCAAATACAGCTTGACTTCATGGCTAGGAAAATTTCCTTGACATTTATCTCTTCATCTGTTTTTCCATGAAATTGTCATAAATACCAGAGATTTTACAGTGCCTAAACATAATCTGAAGTGTCCACTTCTGTCAGCCCTGAGGTCATCCATTCTCCCATGAAGTGTTTACTAAATATTCCATTGCCCCAAGCAATGCTCAGTGGGAGCAGTGCAGGCTCCACGAGTGAAGAGCTACAGCTCAGGAGGTGTGAATACAGAAAAAAAGCTGATATCAAGAAATTCACTGGAAAGCCAGAACTGGAGCTTGAAAAAAAATTAAAAATGAGGAGAGAAAAGCAGAAAATGAGGAAAAACAAACGCCAAAAGTTTGCAAACTTAGGGAAAAAAATCAGCTGACCTTTGATAATAGCAGTAATTGGGGCTTTTTCCCCAACAGAGCTCATCCCCCTCTGCCTTGCAAAATCCATTTGTTTCCCAACAAAATAAAATAAAATAGCTTGAGCTGAAATTCTGCTGTCAGGGAGATTTTTGTGCTTACAGCATTTAGTGAGTCTCTGCTAATATTGTCTGTAGGAGTGGTTCATACATCCACCGACAAAAAAAAAAAAAAAAAAAAAAGGAAAAAAAGGAAAAAAAGGAAAAAAAACCCCAAAAACGAAAAACCAACCCCAAAAAAACCCCAAAAAAACCTCAAACAGAAAAAAATCCATAACCACAATCAGGATTTACTGAGATCCAGTTCCATAGCTTGGCCTGCATTAAAGTGGATTTAATTCACTCTAACTGCTTGCATAAGTCTTCATCCAAAATAGCCCTTAAATTCATGTCCAGTTTTAAAGGAAAAAGAGCTGTCAAGAAGTTGGTAAGATTAACCCCATGCTTAAAGCTCAACACATGCTCAAATGTTTTTAGGGATCAGGGTAATAATAAGGTTCATTAGTGATTTTATTCCTGGAACTTATAGTTGTTCACTAAAGTAACCTCAAATGGAACAATAATATGATCAAGCCTCTTAGTTCTCATCTTATAAATTTTGCTTAAAAATCCCAGGGTAAAAGAAGTACAAAAGATAATCTGTAAGCATTTAAGACTTGATCTAAAGACCATGGAAGTTTGCAAAAAGCTTCAAAAAATTTCTAGTGGGTCCTGAGTTATGTGCTTGCATAATTGAACCATGGTCAATAAAACACCATGGATTTATAGGGCAATGAAAAGAACACACCAAATAAAACTGATCATTCATTGGTTTTAGAAATCAAAGCACAAAATTAGCAGTAAAGCGTTTGGCAGCACTTCACAAATTCTTCCTTGAAAAAGTCATTCAAATGGACTTGGATGGGAATTCAATTGCCTGCATGGGGTGATGGGGAAAGGGAAGTCAGTTACATCCAGAGATAACTGGGAATGCCAGGGGGAAAAATCACTCTGTGGATAACTGTGGGAACAGCTTTAGACCTAGGGTGAAGTGATTGAGGCCAACTCAGTGACTGAGGGGCTCACCTCAGTGTCTGAAGGCAAATTGGACCCTTCCCTTCAAACAAGGAGTGACAGCAGCACTTTCTGAAAGGTGCTGAGGAAACAGAAAATCTTTGAGGTAATAATTAGAGATTACTTTCTCCCTGCCTTGTACCTCTTATTCCAATACCTGCTTGAAGGCTGCTACGACTGCAGGTGAATATTTTAGTGGCAAGCCCAAAGAAAGTATTTCTCTGAATTCATCCCTCCTACCATCCATATACCCCATCCAAGACTTAAGCATCTCGCTACAATACAGCCCTACATTTTTCCAAGTCCTTGCTAGACAGGTCCAAAAATTTATGGAAGATTTAGAGCAAACACACAGACTTAAATGCTGTTTAATGTCATCCTCGATGTCAAGGTGGGTGAGATCCTTCACTGTGGAGATCCAGAGGTGTTAAAAGAAAAGGGCCAATATCTGTCACTGCAGTGGCAAACTGCTGTCAGGACAGCACTAACACTTGCTTTCACAGCTCTCTTCCCTCACAGCTAATTTCTTCTTCTGTCCTTATTAGTTCTCCAGATGAATTTATTAGTCTGTCACTCAAATGTGGGGGACTCTAAGGAAAGGTGGCCGAAACCAGGCTGTGAGATGAATCCTCTGGCCAGCTGGAAACAGCTTGTATGCTTCAGGCTGAACACCCCTGTCTTAAGGAGTGGGAAATTCCATCAAAGACTTTAAAAAGAAGGACAAAAGGAGGATATAGACTCATTTTCTGTCAGGATCACAACCTCATTTGCAGACCACTTAGTTTGTCTCCTGGCCCAATATGCACTGACAGGCTAAAAGTAGGAACTACCTGTGAGGAGAAAGGGAATTGGGCTGAATGAGGGGGATTTTTCTCAGAATGAAGTGCCCAGACAACGTGAATCTAGTGCTTAACAAAATTAGTTTTTCCTTCAAATAATAAAAAAATAGAATTTCTCATCACAGGTAAATATACATTTATATAGTTATTGATTCCTTTTTACCCCATGTGAGTTTTAATTTTTTTTATGGACCTACCCTGTAATTCCAGAAGCCTCCCATGGGCTGGAAGACCTGTCCCTAGTATGGGTTACCTACAAATCCCAGCATTTCAAATTAAGACATTCTGTCAAGGGGAAATCCCAGGTGCTTTCAGCACAAGTGTGAGCTCTGAAAATGAAGTTAAAGCTGTCAACACTGACCAAAAAGGAAAGGGTTCACAGGACAGAGATGGAAATCCCAGGACAAATGGCTTCAAATGAGGGAGGGGAGAGAACAAGGAGGGGGGAAGAGACAACTCCTTTGGACATTTGGCAGTGGGGTCAAAATGCCAACCCTCAAATGTGCAGTTGGCAATAGAGACGATGAATTGGGTGCAAGACAACGACCCAGTGCTGGGCTGGGCAGGTGACAGGATCAACCAGCTCTGGAAGACTGACCAAGGAGTAAGGTTGAGCATTGTCTGGGGACAAGGATCTGCAGGCCACCCACACAGATCAAGTGGACGAGCACTAATGGGAAAGACATTTTGGGAGATAAAAATATAAGCAGTTCCTTAATCTGGGAACACAGGGCTGTAAAATAACAGCTGGACAGCAAGGCAGAACAAAGTTCTCCTCGGTGGTTGAGTGAAAGGAGGTTGAGTGGAAAGACACCGTCTGCTTGATCAGAACGGGCCCTCAGCCAGGATGGCTACGTGTGGGGAAAGGCAGGGTCACATTCCTCTGGGATGGCAGCACAGCTCTGTCCCACAGGCCGGGGCAGCAGTCTTCAAAGCAACAATGAAATATTAGACATTTTAAAAGGATTTCCCACTATATTGATGTTGTTCCCATAACACAAGCCAAGGAGTAGGAAGGCAGCACATCAAAACACGTTTGCACGCGCTTGGGAACAGGCATCTCTTCTGCACCAGACAATGCTTTCTACTGCCTCTAAAGGCAACATTTGGGCCGCAGGTCCATGGAAAAATCTTCCTACAGCACCTGCACCAAAGGCAAGAGGCTGAGAAAGTAGACTCCATTGCTGATGGTGTTTGAAGAGATTCACAAAACCCAGGGACATGTCAGATCCTGCAGGGATGAGCACTCCCATTCTGTCCCAGTGTCCAGCTGAAACATTTCCACTGCTCCAAAGACAAAACCTGGCCCTGCCATTTAGGATTGCTGTGACTGTCCATGAGCCAGCAGTCA
>VZSR01002340.1:10691516-10727489 GCA_013398615.1 Brachypodius melanocephalos
GTGCTACAGTTCAGGATTGCAGAGCTCTCCTGCATGTCAGTTCAGAAGCACAACTCACACAAGGCAGGCAAGGTGTTGCCACGGTTGCTGCAAGGGGTTAAATTCTCATTTGTCAGCAGCACCCCTGCTTGAGAGTGAGCTCTGCAAACACTCAAACCACCACAGAAGAATCCCAGGTCACAAGATCCAGGCTGAAAACACTCTCAGCACTTCCCAAGCATCACATTTTGTAGTAGCACAGGACACAGGCAACTGATTCTGTCTGCATCCCTGCACTCCTTTCTGCCAGCTCAGCTTTCCCCGCTATTGCAGCTTTTAATTTATTTTTTTTTTCCAGGTTGTGGTACATGACAAATGCAGAACAGGGACAACTTCTGCAGTTTTCCATCTTACAGTCTTGAACAGCTCTTCCTAAATCCCCTGCAAAGCTTGGAAGAGGCACAGAGCAGAAAAGGACTCTCATCTTGCAGCGTAGCTGACTGCTTTATGATGTAATAGCCACTACTCACATTTTTCCCTGGGATAAGCTGTTGGCATTCCAGAAGAAAAGGGTAGATTCCTGAGCTTACTTATGAATTTCTTGCAGGCTAACCACATTCATAGAAAAAGCCTCTGCAGATCCCCTGATGTTATATTATTTTGTAGGCAAGCCTGGCAGCTCTTTCAATTAAAACTTTTGGTTTGTGATGGAAATCAGGCTTCCAAATTTACTTCCTTTTCTTGCAAATACTACTCTTTATTATTCCAAAGTTATTATTCCAGTATCCTCATTGTCACAGTAGTATTACATGTTACTCTTCAGGAACTAGTTTTAAAGCATTCGGTGGCATCCAGATTTTCAGCTGACATAACATGGGATGTATCAAGGGTGGCAACATTCCCTGCTGCTTGTTTAGTGACTCAGTGCATGACAGAGGTATGAGAATTGACATTTGTTTGACACCTTTCTTTCAGCTATCGTGCATATTTCTACCATCAGCTGCTACCTCTGCTTTGCATTTTCAAATCCAAGACTACTGCAAAATGAACTTCATTTATGCAATAAAAAGGGCACCTGTCTGGCACCTGTTTTAAGCATTTACCACTGACAGTGAAGCTGTCTGAGCTAGAGAGAAAAACAAAAATACTACCTCAGACTGCAAGAGAAAGAGCCTTCAGAAACCTGCTTAATCAGTGTAATCTGGCAAAGTGCTGCATCCTGGAGCAGACTCTGCTCTTCAGTACTAGAGAACAGAGACAATTTTTCAAACCTATGGACATTCACACCACAAACGATGTGTTACAGCATTTTCACCACGATCAAACACAAAAGGAAAGCCAGACTTACCTCTGGGTGAGCCTTTTTGGATCATCACACGTGTGAGCTGCAGACGTGGAAGGAGAGGCATGTGGAAAAGCAGGACAGGTACTAACCAGAACAGGCACCCAGCAGCCAGCACTTGCAAAATGGCTACGGGAAGAATGGAGCAGTTCAGCTCTGCAAGACTTAAAGGGACAGATTTCCACAAGCACACTGGGGCAAAAGCCTCTGGAAGAGCACAATTCCCCACTGGGAGAAGGCAGGCCCCGCTCCTGGAAATATTGAAGCATGTTCTTAACTCTAAGCATGTGAGAACTGCTGTGGACTTCAGTCTGTGCAGCTCTGCAGGACTCGATTTACTGACGTGCACAAAGTTACCAGGGAGGGGATGCTCCAGTGCTTGTGACAGCTCCAGCACAGGAGTGAGGTGCCATCACTGCTGAGTTAATCTGACCACTGAAGAGCGCTAAGATACATTCCAGAAGTCCAGAAAGGAAAGAAAATAAAATAATCAAAATGCGCCCTAAAAAAAAAACTCAAGTTGTTGCAACAAGCGTTGCTCATGTATTCACTCTGATAATTCTATTTGTTTCTTCAGTATGATACCCACAACAGATGCCCATCTAATTGAAACAACTCCAAACCACTTTGCTCAAAACAAGTGAAAATAAACCCAATTACAGATTTACAGCTCCCCTCTCCTCTATGACTGAATTATGGTGTCAAGTATTTTACTGTGAGAGCAGAAACACCCAAATGACAGAGCACAGGGGATTTTGAAGACACCACCACATCAATGTCAGAGAGTTTCAAAAGAGAGTTTCCCCTTAGAGCTGCCCAAGATTGTCACGGCATGGCTGCATAGGACAGCTGGAGCTTCTATGGTGTCCCCAGACCTTTGTCCACCACCAAGACCTCCAAAACAACACATTTGATGATCCTTTCAGTCATGAGAGGCGGCATCATGGCTTTGGGACAGTCAGGAGGGGGTTTCTGCAGTTTTGGAACACAAATAGGCAACACATTTGGGCTCAGGCTTGGTCTGAAGTAGCTCTTCTACACCACAGAACCATAGAATCACAGAATCATAGACATAAAATCATGGAGTGGTTTGGGTTGGAAGGGACCCTAAAGACCATCTTGCTCCAAACCTTCCTGGAAAAAAAATAAAGATATGAGCTGCTTGCTCATATTGGATCATATAATTAGTTAAATGCTGAAAGAACTGAAACCCTGGATTTTTTTCATATTTTCCCCTGTGATTAGGAGGTAATCTTAGTTGTTTTCCTAATGCCATCATTTTCCTCCTGACACTGAGTTTACTGTATGCTCTGTTCATGTTTCCACAAATATGAAATCAACATTAGGGTCAATATTGGAGATGTTTTACTATGTAAAACTTCATTAAATTCATATCAGCAAATAATCCCCCGTGTATGCAGTAACTCGGACTTGCACACAACCCATAAACCACTCATCTTTGATTGCCTCCAGACACAGGGGGCTGCGACCCTCTCAAACATCTTAGCACCAGAGGAATGGCCCTGCAGGTTTCATCTGCTGCAGGACGTTTCAGGAAACGTGGTCAGTTTTTTTCCCCCACTAATTGAAATGTCCTGAAAATGTCATGAGGCTCGTTCTGCTCCTGCTTACAGCACGAATTTGTTCTGTGCCTTCATCTCAGTGAGGGTGACAGCACACCCCAGTTCCTCTTTTAGTGGAAGTAGTTCCCACTCCGGGTTTTTTGTAGGTTGGAGCTTTTTCACAATGTGTCATTAGCATGACTGATTGCACGCTACTGACATGCCATGAAAGCTTGCCAGATGTAAGTTAACATTGGATTATTAATGAATATCTGGGCCTGAATCTGATTTGTCTTCTATTATATTCACACTGGAGCAGCAGCAATGCTGGAGTGAGATTAGAAGGGATCCATGGGCTGAATCCTACACCCAAGAACAACCATGAGGAAAATCAGGTGGAGTGATGGATGTTGAACATATGGCAGCTGGAACCTGAATTTTGCATTTGGTATTATGCATTTCAAACCTTACTAAGAGGGTAAGCATTCATGGATTCTGCAATCAATTAATGGGGCTAAGTTTATCATCTCAAGACTTTTTAATAATCAAAATTCAAAGGTAATCACTTAGGGGGACTTCTTTATGCCCTGCCATTAAAACAAATGTTCCTCGTAAGGCATTAGTACAGGTGGGAAGAATTTGCCATGCAGGGATAAGACAATCAGACAGGAAATGTTCCAGTGATTGTTTTAAATATCTCTGGGTGAGGTAGCAGACAAACAGGGCTATGGAACTTCTGAGAGTTTGAAACTTTTTGCTTTCTGAGCCAGACTGCCCTCTCCACAGACACACTCTTTAAAAAATTAGGTACCAAAAGATTTATTGGCTGGAAAGGGAAAAAGTTTTAAAATAGTTTTCTTCATTGCTTTAACATGAAACCACTCACTCTGTGTGTGTGTGTGTGTGTGTGTCCCTGGACATGAGGGCAGATTAAAATTATTCCGTGCTTTGATAGAACAAGTCCCTTTATAGCCTGTTTTAAAGTTGGTTTAATTGTGTAAAATCTGGATTTGTGCTCCCTTGAATATGTGTAAACATATTAATTTGGGGGTTTTACTGTATTGGAGCTTAAAAATTAATCTTTTTTCTGTTTCAAATGCTGTCATATTCCACATTAGGTGCTTGTACCCCACACACAATAATAATCTCTGGTGTGGAACTTCCTGCAGCCAAGGATGTTTCCAACAAGGCTCTGCACACAATGGAAGTGCTCTTTAGCATACAGTTGTCTGGTGGCTCTTTTAGATGATGTGAAATTGCTTCTTCACTGATTTCCAGAGGTAAAATGGGTTTCTGTAAAGGCTGTTGGCTGAAAAGCAGCACGATAAGGAAGGAGATAAAGCAGAAACCTGTAATATTTGCAAAAGGAAAAGCAGGGAAGCAAAAAAAGCAGCCCTGATGGAGGAAAAAAGAGGCTAAGGAAGAGATTTCCTGTCTAGTGAAGACAATAGTCACTTGCTTGAGAAAGCAGAGAGGAGCAGACAACAGCAGGAGAAATGTTTCCAGGGGTTCTCACAGAATTGGAACACAAAGTTTTCTTTGGCAAGTGGATTTGCAGCAAGAGCCAAATGTCTTCAGACACAGCTTATCCTCTGGTAGCTGGCTTTTACTTAAACTCCCTCAAAAAAAGAAAAAGCATCTGTAAAGCCCTGTGAAGCGTGGAGCCATTCCAAGTGCAATCAGTTAGATAAGGCAGCGTCCATTCCTGCCCGGCCACTTGCTCTGACAAATTTGGTAATTCCAAGCTCTGTGCAGGAGAAACCCCCAGCTGCCTCCTGCACTGCAGGGCATCATGGACAGGCTGCTTATCCACAGCCCAGGTGGTTTAGAAAGAACTCAGCCCAGATGCAGAGACCAAAGGGAAAGCCCTGCTCTCAGACATGGGGGCTGATCTCAGAGCCCCACATCCATGAGTGCTGGGGAAAAGGAAGGAAGCACCAAGGGGGGAAGCAGCAGCTCCCCACAAGCGGTTTGCCCACTTGCATGCTGCACCTGATGTTTGATTGGAGGAGGGAAGAGGCTGAGGGACAAGAAAACATCAGTCTTTAGCATTTCATCCCACAAGAAAGAGTTTTCCCTCAAGGGCGTGCATCAAAGTTCCCAGATAGCCGCATTTTAAATCCATCCTTTGCAATGATCTGATAGAAGGGTCTCTGGGGGCACACAGGGGCTCATGAGAGTAAATTAATGAATGGCACAGAGCTTATACACTGCTGGATGTGTGCTTGTTTGTCAGCTGCCAGCAACACATGCAATTAGGAAAATTCAAGTCCAGTGGAAGCTTGGACATTGATTTGCCAACTTGGCACCAGCCTCTTTGCTGTCAGGTCTTAGCTGACAAATAGTCCCAGTTTTAGAGTGACTCAAACATTTTATCTCTCATATGTTTTAAATAAATTAGGAAAGGCACGTGCAACAACAACAAAAATATACCAGAATAGTTTAATTATTACCTAAATAGACTGGGGCCAGAGTCATGTATTCTATTTAATCCAACACTAAGGTATGATTTCAAGAACACAACTGGAAGAAAAGAAGAGTCATTTGAACCAAGATTCTAAGGCTCTACTTGAAAAAAGAGTTAGGCAAGTGTTTAGTTTCTCACAGTGCAAAACCAATGTGTGGCAATGGTGTTCACGGGTTTGAAATGATATCTGGAGATCTGGTAGAGCTGAACTCCTCATTTTCTACTTGAAATGGAATTTCTGCAGAAGGGCTTCACATGTTGATCCACAAAAATCATACAGAATCATCATAGAATCACAGAATACTTTGGATTGGATGGGACCTTAAGGAACATCTCATTCCAACCCCCTCCCATGGGCAGGGACACCTTCCACTATCCCAGGTTGCCCAGAGCCCCATCCAACCTGATCTTGGACACTTCCAGGGATGGGACAGCCACAGCTGCTCTGGACAACCTGTGCCAGGGCCTCCCCACCCTCACAATTATATAATTCAAACCCACTCTCTGTCAGTTTGAAGCCATTGTCCCTTGTCCTGTCACTCCAGGTCCTTGTCAATAGTCTCTCTCCAAAATTAAATACATAATTATGTATTTAGCCCCATAATGAGTGGAAAAAGTTTTCTCATAAAAGATGGCCAATAAATAGCAATCTCCTTATTTTCACAAGTACTATACCTTTCTGCGAAATGGAGATGTGTGAAATTAGCTCCACTTTTTTGTAAGTTATCATTTTGTGTCTGTTTTGTTTCCTCTCTTTTGTCTTAGTCTTGTTCATCTCTATGATAAGGTTTTGGTTTTTTTCAAATATGATACAAAATGATTTGTGCTTTCTGTAAAGATGGAAATCAAGATGGAAGGATTTATGCTTTCTTTAAAAATGGAAATCAAGATGGAAGCTTGACATTTCTTGTAAGGTGGTCTAGGATTTCACCTGCAATTTGTTTACTTATTTATTTATATAAATTTAGATATGTCTGGCATTTCACGGGAGAGGGCCAGTGGTTTCCCTGTCAGACAGGAAAAAGGAGCCAGCTCAGCATCACCATCCCTCAGAAAGGCCAGTTTTCTGCCTCCCCACCATGTGCACCCTTATCAGAACAGAAGATCCCTTCCCATTTTGCCTATTCTGACTCTCAGCACTCAGGTTTGAATCCTTTTCCTCATTCCCCAGGGGATTTATAAATCCACCATGACCATAATCACAAATGACCATTGCTTTTGGATACCTCTGTTTCCAAGGCATGACATGGGCTTGGTGGATATTAAAAGTGTAATTGGAATTACTTCCTGAAACATCGTTGTGGACAGGTTTATTTGTTCAGCACTGAGAGTGAGTGCTCAGCTCCTCCTGATCGTGCTCAGAACTGCCAAAATCATTCCAAAAATAACAGAGATCCTAAGCATCCATAGATGCTTCAGTTTCAAGGTGAAGTTACTCTGTCAAGGCTTGCAATCAAAGTTCTGCTCAATATCCTTTGCTTTCTGCCTTTTTGGGAGTCAAAACAAATATTTTGGGCTGAAAAGCAAAATATGAATGTGCAAAAGCAAAATATGAATGTGCAAATCATGGATGACCAGTTTGGTAAGGTAGAGGTGAAGCTGCAAGCCAAGGAAGAGCACAAAGAATTGCCATGACAGTTCCTGCCTTCAGAGATGATAAAGGCAGTTCTGCAGGGCTTCTGGCTTTCCTGCTTCATTCAAAAGTCTATATTTGGCAATGGAAAATAGCCCTATTTAGAGAATTTTGTAAACAATGTTCGTTATAGGCAATGAATTTTTTCCGTCGCCTATATATGGTTATCTGAAGCTCTGATATGTTCAGGTCAAGAGACAAGAAGTAATTTAATTTTTCTTGGGTTTCATGCCACATTGAGCTGTTTTAACTGACCATGGAGAAGCAGTTGTACTCCATGAGCCATTTTAATGTGTGTGTCTCTGGAGTACTTTTGGAAACATCTCATTTACCAAGGTCACATCATCTGCATTTGTCATCAAATAGCCCCAGGCACACTGGGGGACAACCTTTGCAATTCCACACCTTAAATAATACGGGTACAGCCTCATGAGCTGTTGATTCTCAGTTAAGAAAGGCATCACAGGGACAGCCAGACAGGCTGTAAACTCTTGGAGTACACAATGCTTCTCTTTTGTTCAGCAGTAGCACCTTAAACCTCAGAGTCCAAACTCAAATCCAGGGTATGAGGCACTCCACAAACATAAAACTTTGATTTGTTAAATGGAAAAGACTCAAGGTGGCAGCAAAGTAATTAAGCATTTCCACACTGTTTTGTTGGATTAAGAAACTCATTGTGTAAGACATCACTGAGGCAAAAATCAGGTATTTAGATAGTAAAACTATTAGTGGGAGCTTTTGTTTCCATCCAGTAACTCATGAATTACATACAGGCTTCAACCAGAATGTGAAAACAAGAGGTCCTTACTCCTCTCCCGTTCCTCTTCCCACGCCAAAAGCATCCCAGTGGAAGGAGCACATGCAACAGGGTCAGAGCAATGAGGAGAGGAAGCAGTGAAGGGAAGACGGTGTTACTCTTCTTAATTCTGTATAAATATCCAGAACAGTTATGTATTACACAGTAATTAATAAAACAGTGTTGTGAGCCACAAAGAATGACATTTTTCACAGCACCATAGAATGCACTGTGTTGGAAGGGACCAACATGAATCCTTGAATTTCAAGTCCTGGACCTGCACAGGACACTGAGGGATACAGGGGGGGAATATATCCTGAAGCAGAGAATCTTATGATTTTTTTAAAGTCAAATGCCCCAGGTGCTAAACACACCATGGCAGCTTCCCAACAGCAAAATGTGTTTGAATTTTTCCTCTCATCCCTTACCTGTCCTGCTTTTCAAACCAAGTTTTTTGAGACCTGATGCTGAGTCTCTTTGGTGATCTGCAACAGAATCTGCTGAAATTTCAGGGATTATGGAATTGCATCATTTGGAGACTTCTATTAAAAGTTAATTGTACTAATGCTACATTGATTGCTAACATTCAATTAGCCAATAAAGCAATAGTTTCAACTACAGTGACCTGTGATGTTGATAACCTCCTCTATCACATGCCAAAGCCCAGATTTCAAGGAGAAATTCAAGATGTTTTTGTTTCTTCCTAATTCTCCTCCGTGTGTTGCTCCGGGCATTGCGTGTGTAGGGGATGTCAGGATTTGCTATTTCCTCTCTTGCCTAACTCTGTGGTGGTTTTAAGGTTTACTTAAGGACATGCTGACCAGTTAGAAAAGATTGTTTGAGTTAAATTTTGTCAAGGTGCCCAGAGTCTTCCAGAGCAGTGGGTGCTGGGAGGGGGGCAGAGAAAGGGACACTTATTATTTGCACATGCACTGACACAGCTCCTCTCTGTCGTGCCTCCCTTCAGTCTTTCATGTCTGAAACGGGCACACATTTTCCTGGAATTAACTCAGGTCCTTTGGATGTGAGGCTTTGGGGTGGGCAAATAACTTGGACTGAAAACATCACGAGCTGTCAACCATGTGCAGACATGGAGGATCCCACCATCGGTTGGGATGATTTCCAATTTATCTGGAATTCTCTGCATCTTCCAGGTTGTCTTTGGGAATTGTCCATTGCTCCCACACGTGAACTATCCAACCTCCTGGACTTGTCTAGGGATCAGCAATGTTCTGTATTTTCACTGTAGCATCAAGCAGTCAGAGCAGATTTTTGCCTGAGGATGCACACAGATTCATCTACATTGAACCTCCAGAAGAGCACACTTTAAATACAATAATGGTCACCTCAGTGGGATCCTGGGACAATCACCAGGATCACAGAATTGTCCCTGGCGTGGCGTGGAAAAAGTAAAGGCAATCAGACTGCAATTTCTTGTAAAGGATGAATGTGAACCTCTGACCACCTGGAAGAGACAATAATGAGTCCTCTTGAAATCCTGGCCATGGCAGTGCATTGAGGCAAGGGGAACATGCCTGCCTCATTCTTCCCAGCACAGGGAAGTAAACTTCATTTTTTTCCCCTAGAAATTGTAGTGGAAGCACCCCAAATTACTACTTCTAGCTCATGCCTTCAACAGGTGAAAAGCAGCAGTAATGAGAGCACCAAAGTGGGAAGCAGGGGAGTGATAGAGCAGTGACAAGATGGATGAAATTCTCTGAGTCATGTTTCACCTCTCATCTCAGTTCCTCACCCATGAAGTGGGAAGAGGATGATGTACAGCTTTGAAAAGCTGTGGTAGGTCTGGTCATGGCTACATGGCTGCTGTACACAGAGCCTGGCACAAGCATCAGATGATCCTTTGGAAGCCAATTCTCCCCCTCCCCAAAAGAAGACATCCAGAGAAACTCCTGCTTCCTTTATCAGGCAATTCAGTGACACGAAAAATCCTTTAACACTGAGAAGGGCTGCAGCTCTGGACAGGTTTAAAAAAAAGATGAAAGCAGGCACAGCCACATGGAAACACAAATGACATCCGTTCAGAATTAGCTCTGCCTCTTTTATCTTCCTAAGAAGCCACTCTGAACTCCAACCTTTGGATTCTCTCGAGGCATTAGCTTTTCATTAGGAATGAATGGCTGATCACATTATGACAGACAAATGATGGGCAGCAGGAGGGTTTACCAACATGCCTTGCACTCCCACAGCCACCGAGGGGGAAGTCTAATGAGCAAATAACCTGCTGCAAGTTTCTACATATTTCCTGTAATTGAGAACTCTTCTGTACTTCGTCTGGAATGCAGATGCCTGTCAGTCACGGGGTCATAAATAGGATTAGGGGCTGTTTCTGAAAAGGCAGGCAACCAGCTTAAGATGCTCAGTTGAAAATACAGATGTTTTCTGGCTGCATGGCTGTTAGGCAGTGGGATCTCCACCTCTGTTTAAGCAGGCTTGGCTGATGGCTCTGCCCTGAGGCCCCAGGCTGGCAACTGATGCAGATCCTATTAGGAGTGCAGATCCCTACTAAATTTTTTTCCTTTGCAATCAACTGCAAGATCCAAGCATTAAAAGCACCCTGAGAAATCTGATAAAATAATACAGTCTTCTGAGAACTTTAACCTCCTCCATCCCAACTATAGTTGCCATATGTGACAGAAATGTCTGAAAAAATAAAATTTGCCAATTTTTAGTTAGATTTCTTAGTGGAATTGATCAATACATTCATTTCGCCAGCATGGCACAAAAAGAAAAGAAAGTTGTTTGTCAAAAAGGGGGGTATTTTGGTTTGAGGTTTTGTGTGCTTGTTGTTTTAGGGTTTGGGTGGGTTTTTGTTGGTTTGGGGGTTTTGGGGGGTTTTCTTTTTGATGCAGAGTCTAATTACAAGCTGAATTTCTTGTGTAGAGACTGTGAAACTTGTATAACTTTTACCAAATGACACTTATGGCAACCAGTAGGCTCTGCCTCAGAGCTTTGTTGTTTTTCTGCTTGTCCCTTCTCTTCCACATCTACAATAGAACTTACTTCTCTCATCAGTGGAAGCTGTTTCTCCCATCGAAAAATCTTCTTCTTTTAGGGATGTAACAAAAGAGCTTTAAGATGCCAATCAGGATGATGGCTGGTGAGCCACCTCCTAAGCATGCAGAAACAATCCTTCCCCCAAAAAGCACTTCCAGCCTCAACAGCCAGGACACAAAAAGCATAGATAGGATGGGAGCTGCTGCAGTGAGGCAACTTCCTCAAGGTCACAGGGGAGATCAGACCAGGAATAAAATCTTCACCTCCCACGCCTCTCTGCTGGGCTTGGCTTTTCTTTAGTATAAAGAAGTCAGTGTTGAAGTTTATTGGTTTCATCCAAGGCAAATTCCACTGGATCTCACCATAATGGAGGTGGGGAGAGGGGAGAGATCCAGTTTAACCAGTCTAGCAAAGTTTGCAAAAGCTTTGCATGGAATGCAGCTGAGTGTAAGACCATTCCATTTCAGCAGCTTTTTTCAGGATATGCAAACCAGATGGGAGTCCATGTATGACACGGTTAAATGTGCTCTAGAGGAGAAGGGAGCCATCGCCAAAATCATTCAAAGCAACGATATGAGAGAGGTCATTGTCTCCCATTTGTCTTTGCTAAGGTCACAAAAGCCTCCACAGAGATAAGGGGATGTGGTCAGTGCCCTGAGAGGCTGACACACTAATTGCAGCCAGAACAAAGGGCCAGGGGATAAAGCAGGAGGCAGGGTAAGGGAATGGCACGGGGTGATGAGGATGAGGCCACAGGGTTACTCAGCAGAGTGGTGATGAACAAGGCTGCCCGTGTCCCCTGCCAGCACTGGGCTGATCCTGCTGCAGACAAGGTTCTGCCTCTTTGGGGATAGCATTGTCAAGTGACCATTCCCAAATGCACCCTTTTGTCACAGGACACAGAAAAATGCTTCAGAGGAATGGTTCATCCTGCTGAACAGTGCTCCTGTATTCTGAGGTCACTGCCTGTCTCCGAGCCCCAGCCAATCCCTCTCTCTCACACACACAGACATGTATTGCATTTACAGTTAAAAAAAAAAAATAGGTTCTACCTAACTTCCAATCCTGCTTGTGGATTTTATTTCCAAACAGCTTATCACCCTCAGCACAAATTCATATATTTAGGTAAACTATAACTAACCAGCATGTTGAGGTGGCAGCTGAGAGAGGACATGGATATTACCATAAACTTACCCTTGTTTTTCCCTTGTTACATTTTAGATTATGAAACATAAACCTATTCCAGTTTTGGCATCTGAGATATTTGGATGAGTTTTACCTTGAAAGGAGAGACTTGCATGTTTGCCAACTTTTCTCCTCATGCTTTGGCCTTTTGCAGTGTCTGGTGCAGCATCATTCGAAGTGCCATGAAGAATGGTCATGCTTTGTCCTGTAACTAAGCTAAAAATTCAACCAAGGATGCACCAGTCAGAGAAAAACTCATTCAGTTCAATGTGGTGCTTCTCTGTGTTCCCCTAACATTTCATTTCCCTCAGCAACCTCCTTGACCAATGAGTTCCACATACATTGTCATACACACCCAAATAGTAAAAAGGGAATCTTAAATTAGCGCAGAACACAAAGTACTTCGTGCAAATGGACTCACCAGCAGGTACTTCAACACACAATTAATGGCAATGAAGGTCTAAAACATGTACAGGAATTATTGTTATGTTGCCAGTAGCACAATGGGATTGACATTTAAACACCTCAGCTTTGATACTTCTCTCAGGATGGGCAGAATATCAGGACCAGTCTCACCTTCAGAAGTACCAGTTCTCATTGCTGTGTTCTCAAATTTCCCCAAATCTCCACTTTTTTCCCTTTCCTTTTCCCATGTGGGTTCCCACAGCCATGAAGACACTGACAGTCCATTACTTTGGGTCTGCCAAAACTCAATTTTTACCTCTTGGGTTAAGACACCTGTGGAGTAAACAGATATCATATTCATCCAAGTCACTTTGTGACCACAGTAGCACCTAGTGATAATGACTGATAAGTGTATAAAAATATTTGGCTGCCATGGCTGTTTCCTAAGGACATTTTGGACAATCATTTAAATTTCTCCTTCCATCTCTGCTGCGAAACTGGATTTACTGCAGGAGAATCAGCCACCCAGAGAAACAGTGCTCCCCATTGCCATGTATTTCACATCCCCTGCTGTGTTAGGTCTCAAATCCCCACTCTTCCAGGGCTTTTATCCTTTTTGCTTTCTCCCACTTCCCTCATCTTCCTTTCTCTCTCTTCCTGTGGCAGAAGCAGCCATTCTGCACCTTCTAGGCTGCAAGGCAGTACAATTCAGCTTGGAGCAGCATTGCCAAGCAGCTCTCAGCTGACTCAAACTGGAAAATGCCATTTAAAGCACTGTTGGGCAAAAAGGAGAGACCAGCAACTCCATTCTCTTGCCCTATGTACTTATCTCTGTCCATTTGGGCTTGCCAAGCAGAGCTGAGCACATTCCCAGCTGTCCCCACAGAAAGGCACAGGTCTCTCACAGGACTTGTGACAAATAAGACAAACCCATGAGGATCCTTCCAACAGCCCAGAACATCTCTGGGCAGCAGGACGTGTTCATATGGGGATGGGTGAAATGATCCTCAGGTGATTCTCCTCATAACAGCAAGGTTTGAGCCAAAGTCTCAGATATGAACCAGAAAGCACAACAGGAGCCCTGCAGAAAGACTCCTTTAGAGGAGATTCTTTGTTCATTTGTGTCACACAGGCAATGGAAATTCAGTGACTCAACCACCAACAGGGATGGGCCAAGGTAAAAAGATTGGTAGTAGTCACCAAAGCTGTGACATGAAAGGACATGAAAAAAATATATGGAGACAAAGGGGAAATTAATAATTTATATATTGGAATAGGAACAGGACCCAGGGGCAGTGCAGCTCTTTCAGCAGTCCTGCAGGTGCTCATGACCTGTCTTGTACCAAGAGAATGGCAGATATTTAATGCATTAAATCTCCAGAGGACGGAAGGTGACACTGTGTTTCCTGGCCTCCAGGCAGCACATTTTCAGAATCAGAAGTTCTGCCTGATGTCAGCCCTGCCCAGCTGCAGGCACAGTTCGAATCTCTCTTACAAGGCTTTCCTGAATGTGAACATGGACCCTGACAGTGGATGGCTCCCACATTTTCAGCTTTCCTACCTGTGAAACCACTGGAAACCCCACGACCCATCCAGAGGCACCTGGGACAATACCTGGGACATCAGTGCCATCAGTGCTGGTGCTCAAGAACAGCAGCAGTGCCTTCAGGGAGCAGGGTCATCTCAGAGCCACGAGCAAAATGTGTCCATCCATAAACCCCTCCATGGGCAGTGATCATTCTGGGTCTGTATAATAATTTTGGAGAATACTTCTCCTCTCCAGAGGAAGGGAGTATCTAAAAAACACAGAGCAGCCCAAGCACAATATGACATTTTTCACATAACCAGGGGGAAAGCAGGGAAGTCAGATCACAGGCTGATTCTGTCATGCTTCTTTCTACTCACTGGAGCTAGGGGAAATGTATTCTTATTGCATTAAAGAAGCCCCCTGCTTGTGCTCCAGTGCAGAATGTGACTGACTCTGGAGGATTGCTTTCCTAACATAGTTTGGGCCTCTGCCGCAGCCTCTTTCCCTCTGCTGTTCCCAAATAAACACTGAGCTGAAATCATTTGTTGTTCCCAATATCTGTGTGCTTCCATTTGGAGCTGGCTGGAATTCTTGTACCCATGACTGCACCATATTCTTGTACCTAGAATTTCCTATAAGGGAAAAAAAAAAAAAACCTATTTTCTTTTTCAGTAATCCCAAAAGTTTGGCTGTAAATTCATGGAAGGACTTTGTTTGCTTATGAGCACAACACGCTCCTAGCTAAAGATCACTGCTGCCAGAGAAAAAGTGAAAAATTGATCCAGAAGTGGGAGTATCACTTGAGGACCTCCACTTCACCGGCACTAAGAGGTAAACACTGAAGACTTTTAAAACAAATAGCTTTGGAAAAGGCTGAATGAGCTCCTGACAGGTAAAATAAGTTGATAAAAAGCACAATGTACCACAGAGATGAGCTTTATAGAAGGGCGTTAAGTTTAAGGTTTCTGGACAATCCAAAACCTAAGATCATTCTAACTGTCCACATGGCCAGGTATTCTTTTGATCATTCAAAAAAAAGATAAAATAATATAAAATAGCAGCAAAGGATACTGAGTTGTCCATGCCTTACATCTAAGATAGCACATTTTGCACAGCACTCACATAATTTTCCTTTCTGGAACTCTGGTGGATATGCAGTTAAACACTCTCAAGTGGATGAAAATTGGATGAAGTACTACAAATAATGGGAAAAAAATATATCTGGCACTGTTTCAAGCTGAGCAGCAGCCTGTAATTATCCAACAGAAAGGAACCTGTGTTCAGCTAGCCCTTGCTAATTCTCTGATTAATTAAATGTAACGCACATTAATATTATCTGTACACTTAGCATGCAGTTAACTTTTGATCTTGCCTGCAGGATTTGCCACATCTGTACCACTGCCTTTTGTTTCTCCTTGGCTACAGTGAGAGATGGTAAATTAGAGGTGAGGAGCAGCCCAAGAATCCCAGGCAGTTCTGGACCAGTCTGTGCTGGCCACCTGGCACCTGTTTCCCTCCTTAGCTTCAGCTTGGGTCACTTTACAGAGCCATAATCTGCCCGTGTCTGGGGGAGGCTGCTGCTTGTGGGTGGCTGGGAGGACAAGACTGTAACTCAGGAGGAGAAAATCTTGCAGTTGTTTGAAGGATGGAAGGCCAGGCCTTTATCCTGCTTCAAAGAGGATGGCTTTGAATGGAAACTCAACTTCTCACTTTAAACATTCCTTTGAACTGAGGAGTGACAAGCATAGTCTGTTCCTAAAAATAACATCCTTTTATATTTATTTCTTTTTTAGTCCTGAAGAAATCTATTTCTGTCCAAGCCTGGTATTCCCTTCACCTTTTAGCATTGAAAATTATTTTATCAGAAACTCAGGTTTGGGGGAAAAAAAAGATGGAGTTGATCTCATCGAGATGAATTCCTGGATGAGTATCTCTACTTACTTTTTTCTACCTCCTGCACTTCTGCTCTGAGTTGAAGGCAATGTCCTCATTGTCTCTTTTCATCACTGCCCTCTGGTTCATGGTGAGGATGGGGTCTCACAGCACGAGTAGAGGAGAGATTTTGGGAGGAAACGAACCTGGGAGAGCCAGGATGGAACCCTGAGCAACCCAAAATATGAAAGGTGTCCCTTCCCATGGCAGGGGTTTGGAACGAGATGACCTTCAAGATCCCTTCCAACACAAACCATTTTATGATTCTACGAGGGGTTCCTGACTGCAGAAGGAAAATGCTGGAAATGACCAGTTTAGAAAAGTGTTCTGTGGGAATGACTTGATTAATGTGCTAATATCAATTATATATATATATCTATACATGTGATAGCAGCTTTCAAATGCTTCAAGCATGTTTGTGTTATTGCAAAATTGGCGGTTTCTGTGGTATCTGAATGTTCTGAATGGCCACATGGTCAAAAATCCTGAAGCTCCAGTGCGTAATAAAATGTCATCCCCTTCACCAGCAGCTCTGCGTAAGCAAGGCCTGTTTTTTTCTCCTTGCTGCAGTATATTTTAAGAAAATATGATGGTTAATTGAAAATAGATATTTTTTCCATATGGCCTGGAACAAAGTTTTGGATAAACAGAAGACTGAACCGTCTGGAAACAACAGATGGCAGTGTTTTAAAGACGAAGAGATGAAAGCTTGGATAACCAGTGCTGGATGTCAGCAGGGACAGGATGGAGGCAGCACACTTACATCTGGGAATTCAGCTCTGCCATATTTCTGTGGGACAGACATGTGGTCCAAGGAGAGCCTTTTTTTTTAAATGAAAAGGAGGAAAGGGAGCTACCTGTCATACTGAAGCAGCCAGACACAAAGTCTCCTGGTATTTAATTTCAATAGTACCAATTATGGCCATAAATAACATCCCCAGAGCAATTGGCAGGTGAAGAAGGGTTTATACCACCAGTGCAAAACCTCAACCTGTTTCTCTTACCTATTTACTTAAAATCCTGGGAGAACCATTGTGAAGAGGACAGGGATGGGAAATGTGGAAAGAACATAAAAAGCTTTGAATGCATCTGGTAACTGTGGTACGTAAAAAACCAAATTAAATAAATAAACAAATTGATAACCTATCCCCTCCCTTTAGAGGTACCACATTTTTCTCTGACTGCTTATCATGTTATTTCACATATCTGCCATGCATTTAGTCATGATTAAAAAGCCTATTCCTGAAAGCTGAGATGGATGTAGATCCATTTTTAACTCATTTGAGTAATACCATCCATGGCAAAGGGAGAGTTTGTCCCAATTTCTGCAGCAAGCTGTGTTAATATTGAAAGGAGATCCCAAGCCAGCACAAGGACTGGCTTGAATAACACTTCCTTCCCTCACTACAATGCTCAGCACCACCTCTGAATCAATTTTTTTTGTGGGGAATACACAACACATTACAGAGAAACTTTTAAGGCGGAGAAGGAAACAATCAACCTTTAGTATTTCTCTCTGATAACCTGTATTTAGTTGTGGAGATGGAAGAACTCAAGAAATTGTGCTGTCCCCAGGGGCCACTTACAACAGCCCTGCCATCCCACCTGCAAACACCCAGTTCTGCTGAGCAGGTAACACTCTCCAAATCCTTCCCTCAGATGCTCTGACATCGGGAATCTGGGAATAACACAAGGCAGATATGCAAAGGGAAAGGGGAAAAAAATTCCTCCATCTCAGTAAAGCAGGATAACTCTGTTCTGCCTCAGCTGGGAAAGGCTGGACACAAATTATCCTTTGAGCCTTGTCTTCCTTGGCAGAGGCAGAAACAAAGCTCTCACGTTAGCAGTATTTTATTGCTATTTTATTATTTGGGCTTCATCTCCAGTTGGTTTTTTTTTTTAAACACGTGGGGTTTTGGGGAATTATAGTGGGTTTATGACAACTTTTTGCTCATGTGTTGGCGATACAGGCTCCCAAAGCTCCTCCCAGCTTCACGTAGCTTTGAGTCTGGGAATCACACGAACCAGGGATACACACGAGCACATACTGAAAGAAAAAACATCCTTCCTGAACAGTGTTGGGAAATTCAGGTTTACTGTTACTAGCAAATTGTATTATGGGTAGAAGCAAATTTTGTGTTTTAATAAATTTTGTGGTTTAATTTTTAAATGTCTACTGCATTTAATGCTCACCATGTGCCACAAGAGGCATTTAAATCTCACCTTTTGCATGTTGTTTTGTCTCGTTTCCAGAGCTGGAGTTGTCCATCAGAGCTCCCTGAAGTTCCCCTGGGTTTTACGCAGGAAGGGAGCAGGAGCAGGTGGGGAGTTTGCCTCAGCAGTGGCAGCACGGGATCTGGAATTTCTTATCGGATCTGGAAGGGTCTGCTCTCACCTCTGCTCTGGTGATTTGTGCCAGAGTCTGAGAGGGCAGAGCAGGTGGCCACTCAAAAAGGGATGTCTGCTCTCCATGTCCATGGCTGTGCTGAGAACCCACGAGTGGCTGCTGGAATGAAAACCCAGCAGGCTTTAGGAAACCCTTGGCAGCAGCACGGCAAGGGCAGAGGATCCCCTGGGCTGCCTGGATGGTTTGACTGTGACTAATGGATTTTCCCGGGATCAGGCTGGAGATGTTAATTGTATCTCTGTTTAAAAGGAACAGAAAAATCCCCCAGCAAGTGCAGACTTCTTGCCAGCAGAGCTGAAACATCTCAAATTTTCACCAGGAATCAAAGAGATGTTTCCACTTGCAAACAGGTGAAATCAGCCCCTTGGAGTCAAAGGAGTCACACCACCAACAAAGGAAGTCAATTATAGGATAAGGTAGGACACAAACATCAGGATTTAGAGAGTTATGCTGCTCAAATGACACACAGGCTTTGCTTGAGCATCCACTAGATCTCCCTTTATCCACTAATTGTGTAATTCATTCAAAAGAACAACCAGATTGGTTTCATCTGTTGCATATTGTATGGGCCAAATCCCAGGAAAATATTTCCCTTGGCTCATCCCAGGAAAAACATTCACACATGCTGTTTATTTTGATATTTTCAAATACTACTTTTATCTTATGTTTTAGCTAGATATTCCTTTAAACTTGCTATTCAGATTCCTTGTCCCTTTGGTATCTCTTAATTAGACCTGGTGACTAATTCAAAAGGAATTATTTATTTAACAAATCCCATCCTTTCCCATCACAAAGCATCTGCAAGCAAAACACTTTTTTTTTTTTTTCTCCCAAGTTGGTGTTAATTAAAAATTATTTACAGACATTCAGAGCAGAATTCTTTGCCCTTGAGATTCTTTGAGGTGCACCATCTCTGCAGGGATGTGCAGGGCAGTGATGCCTGACATGGGCAATGCTGTGACAGCTTGGAATGGAAAATGTTTGAGTCCAGACACAGATTCTCTGCAAATATAGATTAATTAACAGTGCCAGACATCTCTCCGCACTTCATTCCCTCACTGTTGTGCTTCCCCAGTCCCAGGCAGAGGTCCTGGTCCTGTACAGCTCTGGAAGGTCTCCGTGTGGTTGTCTGTTCGTGTGGTTGTTTGTCCGAGCAGTGGCAGGGGACAGCTGTGAAATGTGAGCACATCCTCCTGCTCCTTGCCTCCCTTCCTTCCCTGGGTCCGGCTCTCATCACTCCCATCTCTTCTCCTCTTACTGGAGGGAGAGAAAGTGGAGAGGAGAGCTGGGTTTAGCTCTTCATGTCAGGTGCCCCCCTCGTCCTCCTGTCCCTACAGTGGATGAGTGGTACCTGCACACACACCTGGAACTGTTAGCTGGGAACATCCCTGTCCCTTTCCACTGGCTGCCCTGTACCCCCTGCTCCAGACACGCTCTGCTCATGGCTGAGCTGCTGAAGGACTGCAGCAGACCTGCAGGGAATATCTGAGAAAAGGCTTCTTTTGTTGGGCATGTGCAAGTAACTCATTTTGAACCCCATAAGGGACAATTAATGGGTAGGAAAACTAGTGGGTTCTTTTGTTTTTTTGTTTTTCTAAATTAAAAGAAAAAGAAACTAGGGAACCGTACAAACCTGCTGGGGTTACATGCATCAGGAAGAAGCACTGCAGTCTATAATGCACTGCAGACACAGTGGCTCACATGCCAAAGCTGCTGCAAGGCTGACACGACATTACAAACTACAGCTGGACACTCCAAAAAGCTGAGGCAGCCCCAGAGACATGTCACAGAAAGGAGGGGAATAAAAGAATGGCCAAAGCACCTATGTGGATTTGCTGCTGGCTCTGGTATGGGAAACTCAGCACAGGAACCACCTATAATTTCCACTATCCCAGGATACTCAGAGCCCCATCCAGCCTGGCCTTGGACACTGCCAGGGATGGGACAGCTACAGCTGCTCTGGACAACTTGTGCCAGGACCTTATCACCCTCACAGGGAACAATTTCTTCCCAATATCCAATCAAACCCTGCTCTCTGTCAGTGTGAAGTCATTGTCTCTTGTTCTATCACTCCAGGCCCTTGTCAAGAGTCTCTCTCCATCTTTCCTGGGGGGTCCCTTCAGGCACTGGAAGGCCTCAGTTTCAACCCCATCAGGGAGTTGGGATGAGATGATCTTTAAGGTCCCTTCCTACCTGACCCATTCCATGATTCCATAATTCCCACAACGTGTGTGCTCCACGTGAATCACTGATCAGACCCTGCCCAGCCACAGCTTCGAGCAGCCTTGCAGGCAAGTGCCAGCACCAGCATCTCACCCCAGCCAGGTCCTACACAGGGTAAACACAGACACACATTCTCTGTCAGAAATGCCTTTTAAATAGCAGGCAGTTCAGTTCTAAAGAAGTTTATCACCTTTGCAATCATTTTCTTGGGTTGTTTTTTTTTTTTTTTTTTCCCCTATATGATTTTTAAAGGAAATTGACCACATATTTTCAGAATAGCTTGGTCAGCCCAATTTTGGCAAAAAAAAAGTCAGGAAATCACAGCGAGATGAAGCTGGGAAGTGAAGCCAAGCAGACTGTTTCTGTCAAAAAACTGCTGTGGAAATTGCCTGTAAAATACCTGCCAGTGGGAGTGACCACACAGGGCTCGGAGACAGTCCCACAGCGCTGAGCCTCAGCTTTGGGAGTCAGGGAAGATGCAAGAAGAAAAATATCTGACTTCCCCTGAGCCTGGAAGTGTGAGCAGAGGAAGGAGCCGTTCTCCCAGATGTTCCCTTTTCCCTTCAGCTGGGTGTCACAGATTTCCTGGGACGATGACGGGACGCAGACCTCGCGGATGTTGCTGCTCGTCTGCCGGAGGCTTCTCTGATAAATAGGTCCGGTGAAAAAAAAAAAAATCACTGATTTCAGCATGACCTCTTCTCATTCATTTCCACCAAAACAAGGGGAGGCTTGTTTTGGTGGCGGTTTTTTGGGTTTTTTTTTTTTTTAGAAGATGTTTACTGTTTTAGAAGATGTTAACTTGGGGGAAAAATAAATAATAATAATAATTTTTAAAAGTAATTTCATCTCAAATTAAGAGCTTGGCCTTATTTTGGCTCCTGAGGTGCTGCAGTGTCCCCCAGGAGCTGGGGCTCAGCTGGCTTGTACCTGTGAAGGGCACGTGATCCCTGCTATGACACACAAACTGATAATAAACAATACAACAAGCAGCACATGCAGAGTCAGAGGAGACAGGCAGTGAGAAATAAGAGGCTGGAGGTCATATGGGAGATGTAAAGCTTGTGTATTTTAGTACTTCTTCACAACATTAACTTTTGCTGAAGGATTAAGCTGCCCTAATCTCCACTAAAGCCAAGAGAATAACAAGCCAGATATAATTAATCTATTTTCTTCGCTTTGGAGAAAATCCCAAGTCATTTTTCTTCAGCTACTAAGCCAATTCCAAGGAAAAACTCCTGTCAGTGTCAGTTAGGTGAAGAGTGCTCCTGATTGAGCTTGAAGCCATGAAGTAGCTTTCAGAGTGCTTTCTCCTCCGATGTTTTGAAGCTTGTTCTGTGCATATGTGTGTAATTCACGTCCTGCTCCATGAACACTGTGGATGTGATGATTGTAAAAGCCTTTTCCACCCTAAATGACTCTGCAGCTCCATACCCATCTCCTCTGGTTGAGTACCCTGGGTATGTGGCATTGCTTTCCTTCTGCTTTCTTGCTCCATCTGCTGGAACCAGTTCTACATGTCATTGGAATGAACAAAATATGTCAGGGGTATATTTATTTATTCTCGTCGGGAAAAAAAAAAGGACAAGAAAAAAAAAAAAAGAAATTCCTTAATCCAGTCTTTACTGTTGATTTATTTTAGTTTTATAGCTAAGTCCACATTTTGTAAACTAAATCTTCCCCTATTTCAGGCTCTTAATCAGTCCTGGCAGTAAGAATACTATTCTAGATCTAAATATCCTCATAGGGCTGTGTCCTTAGTGACCTACTGTGTTTCCAAACTCTTATGAAAATATGTTGTCGTATCTCAAAAGATTAGATGTAGCAAAACAACAACAAAAACAAGTCAAACTCATCCCCTAGCATGAGCAGAGGATATTTTGTTGAATTTAGATGAGATTTGAGTTGTACAAGTCATATATTGCTGTCTTGTTAAAAATAATAATCATTTGAAAAAAGCTTTGTAACAGATGGAAGAGAAACTAAAAAAACTTAAGCCAGAGGAAAGCTTAAACCACACCTGTAAGATTGAATATAAGATTATTCTCATGTTTGTTTGTCCCTTATTTAAAGTGGCTACTGGAAAAGTTCTGGGAAAATAACCCTCTTAAGAATTAGCTCATCAGGAAAGGGCTCTCTGTTTAAGTGCTGGGTAGAAAATGCTAGAAGATCTCTGCATATTTGTGCAAGATTTTTGCTTGGATTTTTGCTGCCTTTTGTGCTTAAAGTGCATCAGAGAAGTCGGGAGTCACTCCAGAAACGGACTTTACCTTGTGGGGCAGATTCCAGTAGGGCTGTGATTTCTTCCTGTGATTTCCCTTTAAGCAGAGAACAGTTTCCTCCAACAAAGAATGAGGCTGTGGACTGGCAGATGACACTGGGAGCTCTGACATAGCAGCAAAAATTGTTCAGAGCCCCTCATTATCCTCACAGCTTCATGGAGCTCCTCTCCTTGCCCCATTTCCACCTTCAGACCTAGCTTCCTTCTGGTTCTAAAGGCACAACTTTCATTGTCTTTCCCAAAAATGCATGGTTCGATTGGAGGGCTGCAGCAGCCTTTCTGAGCTGATGGATCACATTGCTTCCCTGTTATCCCTGAACTTCCTGAAATCAGACACTACAACGTTAGATAACAGGTAGCCTGGTACAAAGATTGATATCTGTGACATAAACTGCATGGATTTAACCAGATGTGGATCAATATTCCTTATACATTCAAATTCAAGGATGATAACTTTCAAAAGTGACTCACAGTTGGGTCTGCCTTAAGTCCTTCCTACATGGAAAAAACAATTCTGAAAATCGAGTTCCCTAAAGCCAGCCCTAACACCAGGATGAATGCAGGCAAAATCAGCCAGTCAGTTTTGGAGGGTGACCCCATCTCTGGAAAATGCAGGGTCAAATCCCAAACTGCTGGCAGTGCACATTTTCCACAGTGGGACTCACTGAAGGCCACAGCAATGGAAGTTTGCTGGGGATGCACATTTTTTCCACTATCACAATTTCTCTACATAACTGGTTAAAAGCTGCACGCAGAATTGCATAGAGAAAAAGAAAAAAAAAAGAAAAAAAAATAAAAAACAAAAAACCTCTGCTCAAAGGGATACTACAGCCAAAAGGAAGACTTCCACTGATTCCAGTGAGGTTTGAATCTGCCTTGCCTCAGGTAGCTGCATTAGAGACATATATAATCCTTTGATAGTAATCATTTTGCTCATTAAAACTGTGTCTGTGGAACCAGGAGTGGCTTGGAAACACTGTGAGTAGAGGAATTGTTTTTTGTGAGAGTTCTAAGAATCAGGAAAAGTAAAGCCTCAGGATTGTGTCAAGAAGCAACAGAAAATACACATAAAAATTTTCATTATGTCATTATGCACAAATAAAGTGTATTATCAGTCTGTCTCAGGAGTTATTGTGGAATCTGGTTGATTTTAACAATTCCACTGGGGGTGGGAAAGAGGCAGCAAGGCACCCTGTTAATTAATGCAGCCATTAATAATTGAATAATCAATTAATAATTGAATACATTTGCAGATGATGGGTAAAGGATGGGAACTGCAGGGAATATTCAGAGTTTTGGTAGTACTGAGGGATTTAGGACATATCAAAACACATTTAAGGAAAAACTCGAGCAGACCTTTCCTTGAAAAAGATGCATGTGGTGCATACAGACTTTGTACTCATTTTTTGTGTTAAAAATATTCTTCAGCCTCCATTCATCCTTTCAGATGAACCACGGACTGATGGCCCTTGCAAGGCAAGAACTGGGAGTTCAGGTGTAAATCCTCCTCCTCTCTCTACCTTTAAGTCCAATTCTATTGTTGTATCTGAAATTTTTTGTTCCTGGGCACACAAGGCATCCTACCCAGTACAAGGTGTGCAGGAATTTACCTACAAAGAACAGCTCACAAACAAAACTGGTTTGTATTTTCTTTTCAAAAGCAAAATAATTAGACCAGACGGGGAGCAGAGAGACCATCTGTGGTTAATTAAAGGGTGAGACTGCAGAGCAGCAACAGATGTTATATTGCAGTAGTCAGAGTTTATTGCCAGCAGTGGTGAATGTTGTGCATGGTGGAGTGGGTATTTCCAACCAATTATTTAACAGGCAGGCTTCTGCAGAGGTCACCCTTTTCTTCTTGGAAAAAGGAAGGGTTTGAGTGTCATGAATGTTGGAGTTGCAGGAAAGGTCTGGATAGCAAAGTTTTCTGTATCCTGAGATGAGGACTGAAAAGCCAGTGATATCCATCACAAAAAAAAAAAAAAGGTATCTAGGGTTGATGATTAAAAAAGTGGGCAGGTCTGCGTGAAGAAGACATGACAAAAAACATTCCCACAGCTTCACTCAGTTCCTGAAAGCCCCCTTTAAAACTAGAGATAAGCACAGTGAGAGGATTCATGTGGCTGCATGGGTCAGACAGATCCTCTAACCGATGGCATTTGAGCATGGAGTGACTCTGGAGCAGGGAGCTCTTTCCATCTGTGTCCATTTCTTCTCCTGAATAACTCCTGAAAGCTATTTGAAACTAACCCGCACCACCAGTCCAAGGGAGAAGTTGTAGTAAATGGAGCAGCAAAATCCGTGGAGTTTCTGCTGGACAGAAGGTGAACACACCTCGCATTGCCTGACCTGACAGGGTCATACCCAGCTGGAGCTGGTAAGGCTTTATAAGAGCCATGCCATTCCTCCCTTTTCTTGCTTCCTATCTGCTCTGTTTGATTAGATGTGCAGGTTCAAAATTTCCTATGGATGTGGCTCCATGGATCCTAGAGTGTGGATCTGGAGGTTTGGGACTAGGTGTAGGACCCAGTGTGGTGTTAGCTACTCAAACACACAGACATGCTGATTACCATCTGTTTGCCTGCTTAACTGGGGTTTTCATTTTATATCTGGAGTGGTCCAAAATGGCTACGAAATTCTGCACTAAATTTCTACGCAATTCCTTCTCAGCTTATTTTCCCTTTCCCCTGCAGAGATTTTAGCTGGTTTTCACTGCTAAAGTAAGGAGTGACAATAGCCCACTATTGTGGGTTTTGTTACCTTTGTGCCTCTACTTGCATCCCTATTCCCTTGGTCCCCATGGAGAGTTCTCCATGCACGTCTCTTGGAACAGCTATTCTCTGCTTCTGAGGCACAACTTATGGCAAGGGGGAGCTCTGTGGGTAGACTTACAATCATCCCACTGATAAAAAGGGGGCAGATAAAGTCTGGCTTTGTCCAAAAAAGATAAGATGGAAACCGAGAATGATGGAATACCTGATCAGTGATCTACAGTTACAGGAGCTGATGGGAATTGGTGTCGGGAGAATCCAGAGGTTGCCATAGAAATGCAACAAAGGGCGCAATCCTCAGGGAGTGCACCTGAGTCGGGGACCAAACGTGCAGGAATCCTCAGTGAATGAAACTCTCAGGTTTAAGGGGGAAACAGCAAGCGTATCAGAGATAAAGATAATTGAGCTGTCTGTCCTGTTTGTGATACCAGGGGAGATCCCATCTGGACATCAGCCGAGATTGCTGCCCTGCCTCTTTCCCAGCCTTGTTTGGGTAAAATATATAAACCTCAGGAGAACTTGCAGAGTGTCAGTGTACATCTGCTGGCTTCTCTAGTTCCTTGTGCTAGGAAATCTAGAAAAACTTTATCATTTTTGGACCATGGCAAGCATTTCACTTGCTTGTTATGGAAATTCTGTGTAACAACAGCCTAATGCACTCAGCTTTGGAACAACATTTTTCTGACTGCTTTGGAGTGACTCACAGTTTTTAAAAAGGTATTTCCTGGGTGGAGGGAGGATGTACAAAATGTACCAAATGGTGCTATTTTAAGGAAACCCTTAATTCTGAATATATTTCATCAAATCAGCCACTGGCAAAGAGGGTGCCACGCAACCTTTGTGCAATCCCTTTCTAAATCCATTTCTGCACACCCTCCCATGTTCCTGGAAAAGGAGAGGAAGAATTATGACAAACAAGATTCATATTTCTACTGTTTAGAAACACATTTTCTCCCCATCAGAGGCTGTTTAGAGTGAAGAGAATTGATTGAATTTCAAAAAACTAGAGCTGCAATGAACAAACACAGATACTTCTAAAGCCCCAACAGTTTCAAATCTCCAGGTCCAGCAGCAGCATCCTCTTGGTGTAAAGAAGGGAATAGATGTTATTAATATTGACTATCTTATTTCATTGGACCATGGAACCCCCAATAGGACTATGTTGGCCTTTTGAAAGTAAAATGAGACAATTTGGTTTTTGAGGAGAAACTGTTCCCTCATTTAAATGTTGAATTTAGAGGAGGGAAATCAAAGGTTGTGTCTCAGTCCTGTCACAGATTTCCATGAGAAAGCAAAGTATTAAAAATCAAACAAACAAACAAAACAACCAAAAAAATTCAATCACCTAACAAAACTAAAACAAACCAAAACAATGAGTTTTGACAGGGAAAAAGTGGAAAACATTTGGAGAGAACTGATTTTTTTTCAACAAAGTTAAACATTTGCAATTTTAGTTCAGATGATGTTTTCATTTCAAATTCCATTTCTATATAGAAGGAATAAATAATCTAAAAGTCAATTTTAAAAAGGAAACTCCAAAAAAAATTTTTTTTTCATTTCAACCCACCCTGAAATAATTCTCCCATTCTGATGTGCCTCACTTTGGGCACTGAATGAAAAAAAAAGTTATTTTGCATCTTCCATTATGTTACCAAAAGTTGCGTAGCAAAAAATCTTTTCATCTAAGACGTTAGTAAAATCTTAGGCTTCAGAAACATATGAAATAAGATTATTATGTTAAAGAGCAATCCTGAATTGAATGCCTGAAACTGAAGTACTTGTTTTGGTTTTAATTTTTTTATGGTTTTAAAAGTACTGTTGAGAAGACAAAATAAGCAGAAAACCTTTTGTCCAGACTCTAAATTTCAAGCTGGGTTAGAGACAGAATCTACAGGAATAGAAATAGATTTTTTAAGAAAGTTTAATTTTCATTCATGACAGAATAAAATAATTCCTTAAATGCTTGTAGGTGAAAGCTTGTTAAGTGGATATGTTTATCTTCCAATGAAATGCCGTTCTGCAAAATATTTTACTGTACAGTAAATCACAACAGCAGCAGTTTTTGTTACTTTACGTGCAGTGTACATGGAGATGCCACATGACTTACAGGGCTCGATTCCATTCTCACTCCTCAGCTTTGCACTGGTGGTTCAGTGGCCTGATTCCTCTTGACACTGACTGAATTCCAAGTCTAAGTGAGAGGACAATCAAACATGCAAGGTTTGGGGTTTAGCTTTTTTCCAGGACAATGAGTGCCAAGGAGCTTCCCTGGTTCTGGCAGCTCCAGCCATTCTGATGGCCTCCCTGCTCACCACCACATGCATTCCAGCTCCTGCTAAGCAAAGCACAATATAGCCCAAGATGCAAGTGCCCAGTGATTTAAATTCCTTCTATTCCCACATCTCCCAGAGCCCTGTGAACCCTCCAGAGGTGGCACCATGTGGCAGTGTAGGTTAGGAAGGCACAAAGACTCCTTGAGACTCCACATGTCTGCAAACCCCCCTCTGGCAGCTACAGCCAATGAGACCATGAGGTGTGCGCACCTCTCCATGGTCAATCCTTCTCCAAAGTCAGTCCTTCTCCAAGGTCAGTCCTTCACCATGGTCAGTCCTTCCCCACAATCAGTCCAACCTTACCAAGGATAGAGACCAAAGCTGGAGTGTCCCTGTGCCACAACAAGAACCTGCAGGAGGAGGGATGGTTACCAGGAGAATTCCTGGCAGGAGAATTCCTGCATGGCTCCCCAACTCACATCTATCATCACCACAAGAACCAGCTACAGCCCCAGTATAGCCCTGATCTCGCACAGATGAAATCTGGAAATGCTGCAGCCCAGAGGATATTTAAATTATAACAGAGACCCTCACATCTGGAGATCCTAAGGAAGCAAAAGAGCCTCCCTGCCCCTTGTCTCTCCCTCCCCTGTTGCAGGTTCAGAATGACATGCAGTTAGCAGAGGTTAGCAGAGGCTGTTCCCTTCCCTCAGGAGTCACACCACGGTGTGCTGTGAGCTGAAGGAGGTGAAGCTGCCCTTGGGGCTGCGTTGACACTGGGAGAAGCTGGCAGCCCTGGTCCTTTTGCTCTTGGTGCCGTTCCTGCGTTTTCTCTTGTCCCGTGAGATGAAGCTTTCGATCAGCTTCAGCTTTTCGTGCTCTTCCTTCAGGAAAAAGTCAACAAGCACTGTTTTCTCCTTTTTGATCTGCTCACTGATGTCCTTGGGGATGTCAGGGATCATCCAGTCAACCAGAACACTGAGGAACATCACCAAGTTCTGCAAGCACAGGAACAGACATGAAGCAAGCATGAAAAATCCAAAATACTCGCACTGGAACAAAACCAAACCATTGTTATTGCAATGAGACAGATGTCAAACACATTTTGCTGGTGGTGTGTGGTAGTAAGCAGTTGATTAAGGCTTTATTTCAAGAAACAGCTCAGGTTTGTGTACAGCTACCCCTCAGTGTAGAGGCTGAATTAAACACATGCTTCAGTTAGGTTTGAAATAGGAAAGGGCACAGAATCATCAAATAATTCATAGCCTTAGTAGTTAAGCTATCATTATTCTTTACAAGCATCCAAAGGTGCCCCATTTTCAATATCCAATTCCTTGATACTGAGTTCAGAATCCATTAATATGAGGACAACCTCCAATACCATCAAAAATCCTACAACACAAGGCAATGATACCCATATGTTTCCAGTGTGCCTGAGCACACAGCAGACAACCTTCATGGCCGTTCTGTCCTCAAATCCTTCTGTCTGCTGACAAGCAGGACTGTTTTTACACAACCACGGTGTGCAAGCCAAAACCCCAAACCTCAGGTGTCAAGGTGATTACAGGTGGTGCTCATAACATCAAGCAGGAAGAAGACTGGGCGAAAGGTTTTGCTTGCTTGTGAAATCTATAGATGAGCGATGCTTTGGGGGTTTGTCTTGCCATGATAATGCTTTGAGAAGTGCTGTGCTGTGTGATGCCTGGAAACATGTGAGAACCACTGGCTGACAGGGCTGCTAGCATGAACTCTCCATCCATATCTGAGACAATGGAGCTAATTAACCAGGGAGTGTTCTCTGGCAGAGCAGGCAGAGGGTTTGAAGCCCAGCAGAACCAGTTGCTTTCAACTGAATTGCAGCCAGTGGTGGAAAATTACTGAAGGCACAGCAAAGAAGCAGAAAAGGGCAATACAAACCAGGCAAGATTCACAGAAACACTTGGGAACACTTGGCAGGTGAGGACAAAAGAAAGGAAGATTTGGAAAAGAGAGATGGGCCCAATTTGGCTGGGGAAGGATCCCAGATCACGGAGGAGAGCAGAAGGAAGCTATTTGAAAGGCAAGCCATAATAGCAAATCCCTTGCTAATGAAATCCTCACACTGGGGACAATTTACTGAGCTCAATTCAAGAAAGTAGCAAAAAGCCTTGGAGGATTTATTACTTCTATTTATGTCTTGCTTTGGGTAAAGAACAGCAGTTAACAAACCTACACAGCATTTATGTGATTTCTACCAGTGGTGCATCTGAGAGTATAAAAGTTGACAGAATCCACTTGTACATTCAAAAGCCTGGGGTGTTTTGAGGATCCCTGCTAGTGCCAAGGGCTAAAGGAAGCTGTGAGTCTTGCCTTCCATGTCTGTTGGACATGGGCTCCTTTGGAACACACACTTGGATCCATTTCTAATGATATTTCTGTGACTGAAAGTGAAGCAACTTCAGCAGGCTTACCTGAAATAGAATCACAAAAGCCAAGCGAGCGGATAAGACTGCCCAGTACTGCTTAGAAAACTCATACTGGTGTGGGGACCAAGGTGGCTCTCTGTAGTCTTTGAACCTGGAGATGGAGACAGCTCAGTTATCACAGTTCCAGCAATTTCCTCCAGCATCAATTGCTGTGATTAAGGTGATTTTCCAATCACAAAACCTAAAGAATCAAATCCTCCAGATGTTCTTACTTCAACCCTTATTATGAAATACAACTTCAGAATTAGAACTGGACTGCCTCTGCTGAATTTAACACACTTAGTCTGGTTTTCACAGTTGTGAACAAAATCAGAACATTATTTTAACATTGGAAATGTCCAGATTTTAGAGGATTGACAGAAGTCCCCTTTATTTTCTTAATGTAAATTGACATCAATGTACAGGGAATAAAATGCTGAAATGAAAGCAGAGAGATAGTCCAAGGCATTTTCAGGCTGAAGGAGATAAACCTGCATTCATCTCACCTAAAACTTGATTAATTTAGGGAATAATTCAGCCCACATAAAATGTGACTCATGCTTTGGTGATTCCTCTCTTTGCATTAACGAAAGGGGAAGCCATGGAAAAGGCACTTCCTAAATTAACTGTCTAGCCTTGGACAGGATAAAACAGAGCCTTAGTGGTTTGGTGTAAAGACTGTTGCTTTTAGTATTATCATCAATCATTTGGAAGTAAACAACAGGCTAATAAAAATCACAGATGCTCCTAAATTGGAAAGTTTTGAATATAGCAGGAAACAGAAAGCAATAAGAAATGGAGACAGGAAACGCAATGAGAATAATATAGGGAAATGGAAAATAATTAAAAATAAAACACATGAAGGATCTTTGAAGGGACAGTGTTTGAAAGTCGAAATAGCCTGGAGCTTGCAGTGGCCAGCAAGTTAGCACAAGTTTAAAATATGGCAGCAGGACAGTGTATGAGTTGTGGGTGTATCAACAAGAGTCACAATGGTGCTGTGGGGGGAATTAGCTTTCCTCTGAACAGCCCAGGTAAATCCACACCTGGAACGCTGCATTCAGCCATTCAGCTGGGCAGATTCCAGAGGGGGGAGGAAAAAAAGAAAGAAAGAAAAAAAACTACGAAAGGAAACCAAAGAAAAAGATAGCAACAAATTGAAGGCAGTTCAGGAGAACAGTACAAGTGCTGAGGAGGCTGACTCATCGGGAAGATTAAAGAGCAGCACATGTATTGCTCCACTTTGGTAAGTAACAGCCGCAGTTGGACATGATAACCATGCGCAAATTGTGCCCTTAGGACTGGAAGGGATAATTTAGTGCTGTTCCCAGTGTTTGACTAGGAGTAATGGGATGAAATTAAGAAAGGGAAAATCTGTTTTGAATACCACAAAACCCGTCCTGACAGTAAGATTCATTAGACTGTGCAAAAGCCTCCGTTGGGGGATAATGGAGAAGGTTCATATATAAAATCTGTCAGCTTCAGTTTGCAGGTGCGCTTGCCAAAATTACCTTCAGGTTCTACCCACATGGTTTTGCATGTTAAATTACACATTTGCAATCCACACATCCCCTACATCCGGCCGCTCCCCACCCCCAGGAAACTGAGCCTGGAATGCTGGATGTGATTCTGGGCTGCAGCTTCTGGAGACAAAGTGCATGAGGTACAACCCACAGGGAGGAGAAGACCACTTTAAATTGGAGGCTGTGTTAATTTAGGGAAGAACTCCCTGCCCTGTGTTAGACCCTGAGTGGCTTTGCTCAGAAATGCATGCACAGGTCCTGTCTTAGGATTCCTGTGCTGTTCCTGCACTGCCAGACCCCCCTCTGATATTTTTCTGGACATTCTGGAATCCCACATGTTGCTCAAATCTGTAGAGTGCTGCATCAAGGGCCAAAGTCAGTTCCCTTGAACTTAATCTGCTTGAACATCAAAGCCAAGGAAAACCACTGAGTTTCTTGTGGACTCTGCTGATCACTATAAATCAATTCCAGTCTTGAAATGGAGCCCAGGTTCACCTGGAAGGGTCACCAACTGTGGTGGGTTTTCCCTTTAATGCATTCTGGGCTTCACAAACTATGTAAGTGTTGCAAGATATCAGACCCCTTGGAAATTTCACCTGGCTCAACTGGGAATCACACTGCTTGTGATGCCTGAACCTACACTCAACAGAACACGAGCAAATGATTTATGGTGAAGGAAAATGTTACCGGAGCTACAGATGAGGTAGCTGGGCCTCCTCCCCACCTCCTTTTTTAATCATTCTCTGACACATGGGACTCCAAAAGGCCTTTTCTAACTCCTAAATTCTACAGGTAGTTTCTTTTTTACAAAGACCATCTTTCCAGCTCAAGAAGCATTGGACAATATCCTCAGGTGTGATTTTTGTGGTCTTCTATACAGGGTCAGGATTTGATGATCCTTTTGTTTCCCTTCCAACTCAGGATGTTCTATGACCTCTGATTCCCTCTAATTCCCTATCCAATTCTTCACTCTTAAAATATTTAATTCAGTAGGTATGCTAGGAACAGCAACCAAGCAGTACTGCAAAGACTGTTGTGTTTCCAAAATTGCAAGCAACTGTAATTCCACTAAAAAAGGACAAGAATATGAAGTGGTCAACGTGATTGAAGAAAAGAGCACAGAAAAGTTATAAGGAAAAATAAAAAAATGTGCACTGAAAGTAGAGAATTGTAAGTGAAAGGAAACTGGGTGGAGAGAACCCCATGACACTTGGGCAGATATGAACTGAAGCCAGAGCTAAGACAAAGATGTTAATGTATTTCAGAAGTTTATTGGGGGGGTGGGGGGGGGAATAAAGCTATGTATATAGGTGGAACTTCAAATCAGTCCAAAAAAGCTAATCTGTTTAATTTCCTTCTTCAGCTGGTCTTTGAGACAAAATTGGTGAAAACATCCAGAATCACAGAATCAGCAGTGCAGGAGTATGTAAAAATTACTCAGGGAAAAATGTTAGCACCCACCACTGATTATTACGAATAGATGAGATGAATACCGTGACATTAAGAAAATAAATTCAAAGACATTTTATAAAGTTGCTGAATGTTGGAGCAGACCCATGTTAAAGGAAAAGTCCCTTGAATGACTCCATATCTGCTGCTTCCTTTTTTCAGTGTGACCAGCAGGTTTATATGTACTCCATTATCACACAAGGATACAAGGTGTAAAAGGGAAAAACCAATAAATATATCCCATATCTTAGCAAGATTTGCTTCTAATTTGCCTTCAGCTATGCCATTTTTCCCAAAAGAAAAAGTAAAATTACGACTAATACTGTGCATCGGAACAGCTTTACAACAACCTTTATTTGGAAGCAGTGCCAAAGAGTTCACAGCACTGCAGAAAATGCTGCTCTAAATATTTGAAGAATGTATTCTGTATGTTCAGTGGCAGAGTTGTTTCTGGCTTGTTAAGGTTATTTTTAAGATACCTTAATCTCTGGCAGTGCCCGTAAGGAGCAAAATGCAGCCTCATTGCAGCCACATTTATCTCCAGAGGTCACAGAAATCTAAGAATAAGAGAGGTCAGCTTGTTCCCAATGCATTTGCCAGAAACAGAAATACAGATTTTATTTCCAGCTTGAGGGGCAGTGTTTGGTTGCCTGTTTCTTGGGACACAAGTTGGAGACCCCATACTTTATCACAGTGATAGTTCTATCCAACCCTGGGATTTTGATAAGATTCAAATGAGGGACATGAGAAACAATGTTTGTGGATGCTGACATTTTTTCCCAATTGCTTCCTGATAACAGAAGAGAAATGCTCCCATAGTTCTGTCTCACTCAGACTAACACATGGTCAAACATTAATTTTTTTTCTACTTCTCAGTCTCTTAGATGGTATCATCAGGCAGGGACCATTTTTGTACCCAGTGTGGATGATTCTCTCCTCCCTGTATTTGGGCTCTGTTGAGTATTTGGCTGTGTATGACCATACTAATGTGAGAAATGCCTTTCATTCCTGTTGTAAATGCACACATATCCAAACACATCAGCACTCAAACAGCTATAAACAGAGGCTAGTGGCTGACACAAGGTAAAAAGCAGCATAGTGAAAGTAGCAAAATCACAGTGAAGTGAATCAAGTTGCTTGTTGAAGGAAAACACAGACGAATTTAAGGACAAAAAATTTAAAAGTGCTAAGAAGGTGAGGGTGGAAAAGCATTTCACAGACTTACAAATCTGAAAGTCTGGAGATGCTGCATTCTTTGACAGGGAATATTTTGCTAACAAACAACTCCCAGCAGCAGAAGTAGGGAATAACAGAGCTCACATGCTAATAAATTGCTTAAAAGTTAGGAGTGCACTCATCTATCCTGTGCTGTAGTCAAGGTGAGAAGGTAGGTACCCCCCAAACAGCACTGCCAGAGTGAGATGGACAGATTTCTCTCCCTGTTTGCCCTGCTTCCAGTGAAGAAACTGGGATGTGTCATTTTTGTGGGTTATAGCTGGGCAAGATACATACTTCACTTAAAATCAGTGTGAAATATATTGCACTAAAGCGAGGGAGGGAGAACCATTCCATATTAAAGTTCTCCTTAAATAAATGGAAGAGGAACTTTTATAATTATTTTGTGGCATTACAGAGACCAAGCACAGGGCGATTTCAAGGGAGTCAAAAAGGAAGGTGAGGCAGGCTGTTGAATGTAACACTGACCCAAAGAAGCTCAGTTTTGAACACCCAGGGGTTTAAATGCCTTAAAGTAGCTCTTTGAATTTCTGCATGTTGTTATAAAAATACTAACTTATTTTGAAAGATGGAGCCACATTAGTGATTTCTCATGAAAACTGGAATTACTCCAAAGATATCTGGTATTTGGGACATATTTTAAAGGAAGCTGACCCTTGTTTCCCCAATCTGAAAAGATGAATCTGAAATAGAAGGCTTGTAGGTGGTGACTGGTGCAGGTTTTAAAGAGGGGTATAATATATTGAAAATTCGTATCTCAGTGAGTAAGGACTGAATTTTATAAAGACAGAGTAAGCCTGGTTCTAATTATTGGATGTCCATTTAAAAAACCCCATTCTTTTCACTTAAAGCTATATCATTCAGTAAAGAAAGTGTGTGTTTGCTTTTTTCTTTGGATCATGTTTATCTAAATTGTTTGCTTTTAATGCCCTGAAATAAACCTTTTTAAAGACCTTGTAACACAGTGAGAATACTCTAAAAGCTGCACTTCCAAAACCACATTTTCAAAGGCACATGAATATTGTTGAATGTGTGCCCTTATAAGTGAATTTTATCAATTCCCACTTTGAAAAAATGACATAAGAGGCAAGGAAATTCCCTTGACTGTGCGAACTGCCCTTACAAGTACTTTACCTGCAGAATGAAACCTCCTGTGCAAACAGGGAGTTTTCTGGCTGTGTCCCAGCCTTGAGCTGGCTGACATTGAAGTATGAGAGGGTGTGGTTGATGAAGCCATGCATGGTTCCATTCTGGCTGTATGCATATTGGTACATAAGGCGTGGGATGAAATCGGAGGTGATGGCAATGACAAAAGCCTGAGAGATGGAAAAACAAAAAACAAACAAACAACAGCATTGTGAGTCTGTGTCTCCAGGTTAATTAATTCAGGGGAAAATGTTCATGTTCAGGTAAATGTAAAGTGGTGGTGAAGGGAGAGTTATATGGCCAGAATTGGTACAGAATATTTGCAATAAATGCGCAGTAATCTGCTGAACCAAGGGAAGGCTCAGCTGGGGAAGCA